>VZTM01042694.1:19911-94166 GCA_013400555.1 Jacana jacana | reverse complement strand
CAATGTACAAATGCTCCAGTAAGCTTTCTTTTCAGGACTTAAGATGTTACTAATGAGGCATATTGAATGTTTTATTGTATTTTGGCAATTCAGATTGACATATCCTTAGCTGAGTAAGAGTCCCTCTGAACAAACCTTATCAAACTTTCATTTGAGAACATATATTAAATCAAATAATTTGGGTTAAGGTTATGTTGATCCTTCAAACAGGCAGATCTCTAGAATGTGATTTGAGTTACAATGATCTTCATTCTGTTTTCATTCCTATTTTAACTCTGTACTGACTCCTGTGGAGTCCTTTCTTTCTGATTTTCTCTGATGTGACTGAGAGCAGAATAGATTTCACTGACTTCAGCCACTAGTTCTCACATTTTCGATGTGAGGCTGGTGTGTGCCTGTCTCCCAGTGACTGGGGAAATGGAAATCTGGAACGACTTTGAAGCAGACAGTGAATTTTACATGCAACTTATGTGGCCTAACTTTGAAAGAGCTTAAATAAAATAAATGTTATACAGTATGAATGCATCCTGGAGTCTGTTTTGTTGTGTTTAGAATGGCTTAGTTTGCACTGAGGTTACTATCTGAAAACAAGTATTACAGTGATGACCTTCAACATCTGGAGCACTGAGCAAGAGGGCGCAGGTGGTAATCTCATTTGCTGCTATGTGCTCCACCCTGTCAGATTGATAAGGTCTTGCATTCATTTTGCAGAGAGAGAAATCACTCTGCAGAGTGCCAGGCATAGTGATCTCAGAATCACTGTTGAGCCATCTGCTGGATTGTATTTTGAGCGAGATGAAAAATAGGTTCCAAATAATTCAGGGAATTTACAAAGGGGGAAGGGAATGGGGGTGCAGATAAGAGATTCTTGGTATGTTCCTAAAGGTTCTTCTCTTGGAATGTTGGAAAAGATGTTGGTTTATAATTTCCTCCCTTCAAAAATGCATCTTCTGTAGTTGAAAGATACTGTCAAAAGAATTCTCAAGAAGATAAGCAATGAGTTCAGTGTCAGAGCCTCATACCACAGTGTATAGTAATCAGTTAGTGATGCGTTTCTGTAGACCGAAGACAGTCCTGCCTTTGTTCCCTTCTGCCACCCTGTTTCCAGGCCTGTGTATAACAGCTTACTTATGCATACTGTATTGATGGTTCATTGCTGTATTAATTAACATACTTCCTGTCATTGATCTGTCAAGAGGGGCAGCCTGTTTCCATATGTGGCCAATGGCTGTCAGGTTATAAACTGTGAATCTAAAATTATTCTTTTCTTACTTTTTTTTTCTGTATTAACCTTTTCTAGCATATAATAACTGTACAAAGTTAGATTACTGTTGTGGTTGAAAATTTTTTACAGCTGCTCTCATTGTGCTTGTATAGTAGGCCATTTCAAGAAAAGGAATCCTATGTTGTTTACATCTATACAGAATGAATAAGAAAGCATATTTCAGTGACAATTCCAGGAACGTGCTTTTCATTGGTTTATGATGTCCTACTTTGTGAAATGAAACTTCAACGGAAAATAATGCTCCAACTAGTAAAGACTTGTGGGAAGACATTTTCATTTTTTTTCCATTACATATAGCTTTGCAATATATACCTGCCTGAGTTCATTGTCTTTGTCAGTCATAGTTCCCAAATTTAGCAGGTGTTTTTAGGAACAGTGGAAGTTCTCTTAGCTTTAGATTGCTTTGCAATTACACGAGCAGTAGCTTTTTGCATAAACTTTTCCAGAGAGCTTTGCCTTGAGAATAAGTCAAACGTACAGATCGGTCTCATACCTCTAATGACAGCATCAAACCAAAGATGAATGTCTTAAAAACCATATGTTTGACCTTCTTGACTCAATTAGCTGCCATAAGAGAAACAAGATATGGAAATGATTGATCTGCAGTGTGGTAATCTTGGTATCCCTTATTTTGTCTAGGTTAAAGATAAAATAAATACTCTGTGCCTCACATTATAAATTATGAAATTAGTAATAAAAATGCATCCTCTTCATAACCAGTGATTTGAATGTTAGGCTCTGAGCCCATCAGGTAGGCTCTAGGGCCTATGTCTTTATGACAAACTGGTGTTAAAGGTCTGAGGATGCAGAGTTGGTCACCTGTGTCTTGTATCAAGTGTGAACAACGGATATTCTGTCTCCTCTGAATTGTTGACACCTGATGTCACCTGTGCTGATACGGGGGGAGCTTGGAGAGACCCAGGTGAGGAAGGTGCAGGGCTTAAGGCTGTGAGCTCAGCTTTCCTGTGCTGCTTCCAGGTGGGTGTTCACTGGCAAGTGTTGGTTGTGCAGGCTCAGGTGAAGGGCTTCTTACCACAGCCTTGACTTTGAAGTGTCAGTTCTGGATAAAATGGGATGAGTAACCTCAAACAGGCTGAATTATGCCTTATTGCTGCCTTTCCTCAAGGTCTGTTACAACTAAGCGTGCAAATACCTGCCAGTTAGCCCTGCAGGGAGCAGAGTGAGAACTGGTGTGTGGTGCTGGGCTGTGGTGGTTCCTGTGCCTGCTGGGGAGCTGCAGTAGGTCTGCAGATGATACTTTTTGAGGCAACTCAGCAATGTGCTGTTGCTTTTCTAGGTGCCTAGTTATGAAATCTGGGTGGAAAACTCTTAGCTCAGCTGGAGAAGCTTCCATGACTGGAGCACAGAGTGGGAGCTGGGTGAGCATAATCTTGGAGAATGGCTGTTGATCCAGTGTAGTGTTCCAGCTGGATTTCTGACTCTTCTGAGTGCCAGCAGGTGTGTTGCTGCATGTCCACATCCCTCACTGGACACTCACTGTGTGGCTNAGATTTCATAAAGGATGCTTAGTTCTTGCTTTTAACTCTTGTCCTGCATAATGATTTTTCTCTTCTATAAATTTCACCAATGCTACCCTGTGTGACTTAATTGCAAAAATCTTAGATTGCACAAAGAGATCAGGTATGCACCTGTTGATCCATGCATTTGCTCGTGCTGTAGAGTTGGTCCTGTCTGACATGTAGAAATCTTTCTGTAGTCTTCATTTTGGAGGTCTCTTGAGATTCTGTTGGACTGGACAGGCTGATTGCTTTTAATAATGGATGAGAACTGTANATCTAAGTATTCCCACTGTATGGTGGTTGACCTACTCCATATGGGAAAGCTTACTATTTTTCTCTTCAAATGTCAGTAGGGAAATTTATGAGGAGATTTTTTCGTAGAGCAGCATTAGTTTGGCATGTAGTCTTTAATAGATACACTGGGCAGAGGGCTCTTCCTAAGATGTGATTTAGAACCTGGATTCACAAACATTTGAACTTAATTGCTGCTGAGGATATTACGTTACTCCCTTCAGGTCTGAGGAAACAGTTCACAAAATTTCCCAGAAAGAGAGATAAGTTTGTGTTTCTCTTGTTTATAACAAGCCAAATAAATATATTTATATTTATTTTTGTTAATTTCAGCTATTTGTGAAGGTTGCAAATGAGCCATAGTGCTTGAAAGACAGCCTGTGAATGAAAACAGCCATCTTGGAGCTCAATCAAATCCCATAAATATGTTTACGAAAAGTCTTTATTATGTGGAATTTCCCCAGTAAGGGCTGTAGAAATATGACCTTAATCTCAGCAAGTCTGTCCTCAGAGATATGCTGCAGGGACAGATTCATGCTTTGGATTTGATTTGTGTTTTGCAAAATGAAGTCTTAATTTGGAGTGTTTTAGCTGCCGAACGCTTATAATCTTCAGGATGATGATATGCTGTTGCTGAAAGGCTTTTTTGGCTTGGAGTTCCTTCAGGCTTTGTTACTAATTTTCCAAAGGGAGAGGTAGGCTGTGAAATCAAGATTTTAAATCATTGGTAAAAGTTTTTGGTCATTCTGAGGCAGTTTTTAATGAAGGCAGGGATTGACACCAGAATGTGGAATAATACTGAGCCTTCCTCAAATTCTCTGAATATTTGAATGTGTACTTCTGGTTAAGAACCCATCCCAACTTTCCTTATAAGTGGACAGCTTGTTTGGACAGTCTTTTTGATGCAACTCCCACTGAATGCCTGGGCTGGGTTGTACTTGTACAGCTTAACTTTGAGTTCTGGAGAGGAGGAAAAAAATTAAAAGCAATTTGGATCAGGTGTTGCCCTCCTTTGTAAGATAGCTGTCTCCTCTTGCCCAGCACAGGACATTTCACTCCCATGATTTGTAATGTGAGTTAAAAGGACTTTCATTTAAAGACTTTACATGAAAAACAAGATTGCAGAGAAGCTGAGATGAATATTTGAAAGAAAACACACAAAGGTGTTTCTTGTTGTCTGTAGGAGATGGCTGTTAGACATCTGGTCTATTTTCCTCTGCCTTTGCTTTAGGCAAAGAAAGTTAGGCAGCTGACCTTAATACTGCAATGCAATAAGCACTTGTTTTCTAAAACTTAGCTATGGGACTTCCCATTTTCTTCTAGAAACCTTTCGGTTCTGTGACTTTTTCATAGCTCCTTTTTGGTCTTTTGAGTTTCTCTATCCAGGGCTTTCAGCTGTGGAAGTGCTGCTGTTAATGAGAGTTTGGAAGCTCTCAACAGGCAGCAGTCCTCTCAAAATGGTTCAGTCAAATATCTACCTTTCTCCACTTAGCTCCAGTCACCTAAGAGAGGTAAGTTGGGAGCTGCACTCTGCTGACTAGAAGGTGTGGCATGGAGGGCAGCCTGCCCCAGAAGGTGACCCGGTTTGTAAAGATAAGGAAGAACTGGCCAGGCCCTGTGATATCTCTACATCTGTTTGCCTTTGTGACATTCAGCAGGGTAAGCAAGGTCTGACCTTTTGTGACTAAGTGTCTAGAGAAAGTATCTGGTTTGCCCAGTTGCTTTCATCTGGGGAAAAAAAAAATAAATTGAAAAAATCAGGAAAATGCTAAAAGTCAAACTGTGTGACACGCTGTGGCCAGCATAGAGCTGTAGCTTCTCCCTATTCCTGTGGCACTGCTGTGATGGCAATAGTACGAGTGCCCCGTTGCATGCAGGTATCTGTGGCTATGTGGTGTGTGCACCCATGTCACAGATTATAGTAAGAAACGTGACTGGTCAAGCATGCCTTCAACTTGGAAGGGACAACTGTGCCTCTATGAGGCCTTCATGATACCTTCCTTTCAGGATATTCCTGAATCTTTCTGCTGTGTCTTAATTGTTTAGAAATCAAACCCGCATGGTGTTGAAAGCACGGCTATGTGTGCAGTCCCTGCCACTGATTTCAGTAGGAATGGGATGGTGGAAGAGGTGCAGTGCTCAAAGACACCTGATGAGAAGGGAGAATAAAACCATTTCAGAAAGTGTGGCAGAAACAGAGCTGGTTTAGTAGCAGATCAAGTTATTCCCAGATAGTTTTATAAACGTTTAGTCTAGATGATTGGATTTGTTTCATGGGGGGGAGGGGAGGGGGAGAGCTATAAGAAGAGGTAGAAGGAAATTTGAAACTTAGAGCAATAGTTTAATTAAAAACATTATTATAGAGAGCTAGTTACAACACATTTAAAATATACGCGAATGAGAATTTTTTCCTTTTGTTGTGATGAAAATAATGCTTTTCAGTTTTCTGCATTTCAGACAATGCTAACTATGGTGGGTGTTTCCACTTAGCTCTCATTAGCCTGGATTTAACTGTCAGGTGGGCAGGACCTAAGAGATCAGGGACCATAAATGGCCACGCAGCAAGCTTTGTAGTTAAGAACTTTACATTGTATTGGAACAAATCCTGCTATAGCCATAATTCTTATTTCCATTAATAAAATCAGCTAATTACAATGTTAATGCACTGTAGAAGGGATGTTGCCTCTTTATACAAAGTACTTCAAAAGGATGTTACTGTTATTGTTGTTGGTATTATTAAAGAGCCTGCCTGCTCCATGCTTCTTTCTTAAATTTTCCTTTTCTGGGAAAGTCCTGAACTGTTATTCTTTGCTTCTTTTTATAAGCACATTGCATTCTCACTTTCCAATAAATATAATATTTTTTTTTTTCTCCTTAGAAAAAAAAAACAAAACCCAAACTCTAAAAAGAGCATTTCAATATTTGTTGGACAGTTTGTGTCCTGCCCTATGGTAGTGTCCATGGACTGGGGCTGTGGGGTTTTTTTTGTTTGGTTTTAATACAAATGGCACTTGCTGATGCCCTTTGTTTATAAAGGTTTAAAAATATAAAGGAGTCTTTATTGTTTAAAGCTTCAGTACTACTGGTTTGAATTGCTTCGCTGTAAAGGCTTCTGCGTTTTTGAGAAGGCAAATGACCAAAGTCCCTTGATCGAGCAGTGGAAGAACAAGGCATGGATACTTTCTGCAACTGACCACCTATTGATTGGATAGCTATTAGGAGATAGACACAGGGCAGTCGGAGGCTAAGTTGCTCTTTTCAGTATGGATATCCATGGTGGTAACTTCCGTGGTGACGGTAGTCATCTTGGTAACCTTCCTGGTATCCCTGGTGATAGCTATGGTAACCATACCCACCATATTCATCATCTGGGCACTGCATGCCGAGCGACTGCTGAATTGTCATTTCCTGTCGCCGAAGCTGCATGGAATCAATCAGATCGTACACAATCGCCATAGACCACATTGGAGAAGGATACCAAGATTTGACGTTTCCATCTTTCCCAACTAGAAGCATGGAGAAATATTCTGGGCTAATCTGGAAATAATTTCGAATGTCCTTCACCAAGTTAGCTGGGATATCTTCTCGGTCTACAGTAGAGCTTCCTAGAAAGTGATCACATAAAAGAGCATTGACATTTTGCTTAGGCAGTGATGACAGTTTGTAGGTAAGTGAGTTAGCAACACGAGATAGGATATAGCCCAATAGTTGGCAATGTAAGATTCTTATCATCTACAAGTTCAGGATTTCTTGATTCCAAAACTAAACTGCTCCACAGATGTGTTTTTAATGGTTTTGTTAGGTTTGTAAACTTTATTGTTTAGGCTGAAGCTACTAAGAGTGTAGCACAACTTCTTGTCACCAAATGCATGTAGACTTCTTTGGCTTCTACACAGCTTGGGACACTGGCTCATCTAATGCAGAAGGCATGTGTGAAAAGCAGTCACAGGGAAAGAAATCACTAGAATTGGAGAGTAATAATATGAAGAATTGCAGGATGCATTTGCTGGGCACTAGTGGCATTACAGAGCCTTACTCTTGAACTGTCATGATATGCAAGATATGGGATGTGGTAGGTGTCACGTCCACTTAAAAAAATATATGTTCTGGCATAAATCTGGTGAACTTCATGTATGAAAGTGAACTCTCTGCTTCGTAAATGAGTAGAAAGTACAAGACAAATAAGATCAGTGGACCCCTATATATATATATATATATATGTATATGTATATGTATATGTATATGTATGTGCAACTGTGAGTTGACTTGGCAACAGGACTCTTACAAAGTGGCATCCGGTCTTAACAGACTTGAAGCTCTCCAAAGGGGGTCAGCAAGCAGGTGGCTGTGGATGATCTCACTGATACAGGCTATGTGGATTTCCGGAATGCTCAAAAAGGAACTCTGATAGCTTGGTTGAAAGGCAGAAACAAGGTGGGAGTAAAGTAAATTGAAAAGACATCTTAACAAATAGCAGCTATAATCAAGGTCAGGAAGTCCTTCAATGAAAAGTGGAAGTTGTAAAATTGTTGATGGAAGAAGTATGACATCTGCTTCCTCTGTTCTTTTTTGGTGTGGACTTACATCTATATGTGGTAGAAGGACTAAGATGCTTTCATGTACAGAGCTGTAAGAATGGCAATGGCATAAATAAGCTCTTTACCATCTTTGTCCACTGATGGAGGGAGTTGTTGGGGTTAGGTACTAAAGGAACTTATAGCATTTGAAAGGTACCTTAACAGTGAGATTTTTCCAAAGATCTACTTGAAGTAGCCTGCTCGGGAGCAAGTGCAATGCTTAAAAGAGGGCTTGCTTATAAGAAAGACAAAGACTTTTTACTAGGGCTCATAGAGACAGGACAGAGGGTAATGGTTTTAAACTGGGAGAGCTTTACACTGGATAGAAGAGACTTGTTAGGATGAGGGTGGTGAGGCACTGGAAACTGTTGCCCAGAGAAGTTGTGGATGCCCCATCACTAGAATTGTTCAAGGGCAGGTTGGATGGGGCTTTGAGCAACCTGATCCAATGAAAATGTCCCTGCATGTAGCATTAAAAGTTCCTTTCCAAACCAAACTATTATATGAAGATGAATGAGGGACCCATATAAGAGAAGGTGCTGGGTCTATACACCATTAGTCTTGCAAACTCCTGAGCATGTAAAAGGCACCATTATCCTTTTGTGTTTGACAGCAAGGCAGGCAGAGGTGTACTTGGGACTATGTATTTAGGTGGGAGATAAAGATGTGAGATGACTTCCAGGTGATACTCAGGCTTTTCTGTCCTGAGGAAGCTATGCAATATTTACCACAGGAATACCAAGAAAATTTATGTTTGCTTTCATGTCTTATTTCTTAAAAGTAACAAAGCAAAAGAGAAAAACAATCATACCCATCCCTCTAAAGAAATTACAGCAAAGAACACTCAGTACTATGTGGTACTTAGTGCTGAAGAATCTGGAAAAAATCACTTACCATTAATTGGGTACAACTCCAAGACGCCACCAATATCTTCTCCAAGCCCTAGCAATTTGAGGATTGTTATATGGCGCAGACCTGTGGAGGAAATGAGGCAGATTTTTTCATCAGACCAGTTCTTTCTGCTCATTCTCAAACAAATTTCAGGGTTTTTTGATGCACAGGTCTGTGTGTGCTTAATTAGGGGCCAGTCTCAGCAGCCATCTAGGAAGATGAGTTACTGATTTCTCTGAAGTCTGTGTAAGTCACATCCCCTGTCCCAAACCCAGGATCAAAGTAGTGTGTCGAATAAAATGTGGTATCAGTTGCATAAAAGCTCTTGCTAGTGTCTCAACAACAGCAGCGTTTGGTGTGGTTCTATAGCATAAGGGTACGAGCATCAAGCACACCAGTGAATTACAGAGGCCATTCCCCAAAGTCAGAACACCTCTAGCACGGTTTTGTTCACTAGTAAAGCTCTTTCTTGTCGTACACAGCGACAAAATACTTTGAGGCAATATAACCTATCACAGTTAGATTCCAAATGATTGCAGAGAATGGCTTAGGAGATGCGTTCAGTCCTCTTGTTTGTTCTGGGCAAAGGCTTGAACTATTACCTCTGCTTTGAAGAAAGACCTTAGGGGCTGTAGAAACTGTTCATATAACATGAGTATGTATGATACTCCTCAGCCTGGAGAAGAGGCGGCTCCGGGGAGACATAAGAGCAGCCTTCCAGTACCTGAAGGGGGCCTACAGGAAGGCTGGGGAGGGTCTGTTTACAAAGGCCTGCAGTGACAGGATGAGGGGCAATGGCTTCAAGCTGGAGAAGAGCAGATTTAGATGAGATTTTAGCAATAGGTTCTTTACATTGAGGGCGGTGGACCACTGGAACCGGTTGCCCAGGGAGGTGGTTGAGGCCCTGGTATGGCTCAAGGAAGCCCTGGGCAACCTGGTTTAGTTGGGGATGTCCCTGCTGACTGTGGGGAGGTCAGACTAGAGGTCCCTTCCAGCCTGGACCATTCTATGATTCTATAATTGACAAAATCTTTGATCTAACTGTTTTTACAACTTGGAAGTAAGATACTTGGAAACGTACCACTTAGTTAAAAAAAACATCATTGAGGACAAATGCTTTAAGAGCTCCCTGCATTTCCTTCAAGCTGTCCCTAACAAAGGGTGGGGAAAAATAACTGTTTTGCTGACATTCCATTCTTCAGAAAGCATTTTACAGTGGTCCATGTCACAGCTTGCTTTGGTAGTTACCAAATGAGAGGATGCTGAATGAAAGCTGGTGATCATGAATACACAGACAGCGCGGCAGTAATACTGTGCACATCTCTAGGCATAACTGAAAATGTGTTGAATTAGTAGCGTTTGAATGGGACCTGTTTCATTCAGGTGTAGAAATCAAGTCTAGGCCCTGTATAGTACTTGGATTGCTAGGGACCTAAGTTAGAGAGTCAGTCTCTCAGGACTTCTTAATGGAAAGGCAGAGGAATGTTTCTGCATCTTGCTCTTAATTGCCTCCTGGAGGAGCCCATCTTTCTCTGCTGACTGCATGGTAGGATCTTAAACACCTAGTTAGGTGGCTGGGAGGGTCTGTATTGGGTTAAAGCTGCTTTCATTAATGTTTTTCCAGGTTTTGGCAATGAAGCAGAAAGAAAAAGAAAAAAAAAAGATGGTTTTTTTTTTTGATGCATCTCCCTGATATCTGGCCCAGTTCTGAGCTGTCTGTAAGAGGATCTGTTCTTCCCAAAGCATTTTTTAATGTTTGTTGTATTTTTTGAATTATTTTATGTAGGTAATTTGTGCAGTAAGAAAAAGAAAATGTTATTGATCTCCTCAAGTGCAAGCCCAAAGAGAAGCTTCAGAGTGCTTTGTGCTTTTCTGCCTCACACAAATGATTCCAGGGAGCACAGTTTAACTGTTTTAGCTGTCAGGGTGTGCTGTACTACCTTCGTAGCAGAGTATTTTCCATTTATATTTAGAGTAGCTATGGCAAACTTTTCAAGTTGTCAGCCTCCTCAGACTGTCTAGGTTCAGACTTGAGCAAAGGAATCCATCACATCACCAGGAAGGATGTGGTTTTAGGGAGCAAGAGTGTAATTTCTTTTGACTCACCGAAATTGCAGGCTTGTCCACTGAGAGCAGCAAGCTGCTGGGAGTAAGCCCAGTCCTCATCGCTGGGAGCAGAGATCACCACCAGCCGCCTTCTCCATCGGAACCTGGAAAGAAAAGAGAGTGCAATGGGGCACGTTTATGACACATGACTCAAGTCATCTCAGCATTTTTGTTCTCTGTCAGCCGAGATATATCTCTCACAACTTCTAAGCAACAGCTGGATGGGAGATCTTCCCAGTTCTATCCATTACTGGGAGAGAGTAAAGCTTATTTTGAATTTTACAACTTGAAAACTCTCAAAGAAACATCTGCAGTTTGGCTGCTTCACCAAACACTGCAAAGCTTATGATCCTCAATCAAAGGCCTCTTCAGTAGTTACAACAATGCTGAGAAGTGTATATCCAAGGGAAAGAAAGATTCCTGGAGAATTCCTCACTAGACACTTAGCTTTTACATCATTCACCACTGCTGGAACTGCAGTTACTTTGCAGTCCAATGGCTGTCTGAGAATTAGGGTGTATCTTCATTTCAGACATAACTCATACTTCTGTGTAAATACTCCACTGTCCTCTTTTTCTTCTGTACCACACTTGCTCAAAATACTTCTAACAGGGCTTTAAAGTTGAGCTTGTCTGTATGTGTGTGGCTGTGTGAGCCTGTGGCTGTATAAGGCTATAAAGCATGCATGGGGCAATAAGATAAATCTTTGTTTTTTTTTATTTGATACAGGATGCCCCATCTAATCAAACCTTTGCACAAGGAGCACCTTCTATTGTCCTCTCAAAGAAAGGCAATGCTATAAAAGACATGCCTAAAAGCTTTAAAAATTCTAACTATTCTTTAATACTGTCCCTTTTTTGAGTAAAGGTACTTCTCCATTAAACCTAAATAAATCAGATTTAAAGGAATTTGCAAAGCTGCAGGGATATTTTTATAGCAGGAAATGATCTTTTAAATGGATGCAGATGTTACTCTGTTATAATAATAGCCTGCCTTTCTGAAGCACCGTGTGAAGGTCTCAAAATAAAGGCTAATGTAATTGGTAAATTCTGTTCCACTTGAAAGAAGCAGAAAATATGGTGATACTTGTTCAAAGTCACAGATGCTGTTGCTGAAAGGACAGGGAATTATGATATTTTTATCTTGTTGACTAACTAATACTGCATCTATTTTTAGAAATAAAAAAGTAATTCCTTGAAAAGCAAAGCTCCCCAATTTTAATCCTGCTCAGGAGGAACAGCAAAGAGACATAGCTGTACTTACACAAGTATGTGAATAGGAGTGAGAAGCATTAAGAATCACTTGTGATGTGAAGGAAAAGAGAAAAACTGTGTGTTGTTATTCTGAAAATGGGGAAAATACAATTTTTCTGATATTTTGTATTGCGAAAGCACCTGGCTACATATAAACAGTGACTGACAATGTAAACATTAGATCATGTTTTATCTAGGGCATAAATCAGGATAGTATCTTATCTGTGAGCTGCTTCAAGATACTCTAATTCTTTCCTGGTTTTTTTTGAGTAACTGCTTTGGAGATGCATAGAGCTGAAAAGGTTTGAAAGCCACTCAAGCTGTTTATATCCCTGCCCGAGGCAATCCCTATACCTAGTGTGCTTGTCTGGGGCTACATCTTACTGAGAAATTAATTCAGTTGGTCCTTTACAGCTCCTAGTTCATCATCACTCATGTACAGATTTATAGCGTATTTCTGACATCAGAAGCCACAGGTCAGTGCTCCTCTCCTGACAAATCTGCTAGACTCTCCCCTAGGTGCATCCTTTCTACCCCTTCTACCTACTTTGTGTTCTTGTTTGTGAGCCCGGAGTGCAGCGCAGCCAGAGTCCTGGTGTTGCAGGGGGTCTTCCCTTGCCAAACTCAAGGATCTTCTCCTGATACACGTGGCTTTTAAGCTTTACTCAAGCCAGCTCTGGTTCTCGTGGTCTCTTTGCACACCAACCAGGCTTGCTAAGAACAATATTTGCATTATAATTGACCTTCCCCATGAGCAATACCAGGGGGATGATGCCAGGACTCTTGTTCAGCTGGGAAGATAATCACAGACAAAGCTGGAATGAATCTTGCTGGGAGCCTGACCAGTTAATGTGGTTAGTGAAGTCCACCCAATATTTAAAGCCTGATGCTTGTTTCACAAATAACAATGCATTCTGTGCAGTGGCAGTTGTGTTTATAGATGCAACACTCTGCATTTTTCCTGCCTGCTTTTCTAGTGTGTGTTTATTACTAGGGCTGTTTGCAAGCAAAGAAGGGTTTGAGGCATGTCTCTTTCCAGCACACAAGCTCTTTCTTCTGTTGGTCAGCTGTTTCCAAACTATGGTTCTTCTTGGTGGTCTTGAGGGTGAATCACTGAGACCTAAACAGGAGGTGGTGAGATGGGTGGAGTGGATCTGCTTAAAGGTTCTCTTTCTGTTGAAGTGGCCATTGAATTTAAAAATGTTTATGAACCAATAACCTACTCATTACCTGTTGCTCCTTTCCCCCTCAAGTCATAATCTATCATGCTGTCTTGCTTATTTTTACAGCCATCTGGCATTAACTGTGTTCCCATGGATTCTGATAGTAGGTAAGGAGTATACAGTAGCAACAGGTAAAGCATATAGTGATGGGGTAGCCCTAATTTAATATAAATTATCCTGCAACAAAGAGGGCTATAGCTGTACAGCTCTTCTGTGGATCTGAATTCCCACAGTCCAGACGTGTTTATTGCCTGTAATTTAGGTCTCTCAGGTAGAGCAGCAATATGGTATATAAAAATTACATAAACAAAACTGTCTTTCTGCAGAAGGTCTCTCAAACATTTTGCAAGAGACATCTGCAAGACCTTTAATAATATTCATGACTAATACTGGCAAAGACCAATTGTTGTCTCAAGCAGGATAAGAAGGAAGTTAGAATTAATTACTGATCTAAACAACATGGGAGGGATTAGAATGGGATTAATGAGATTGTGATGGTTGATGATTGAAACACTTAAACACTGTGCTTCATACATTCAAAACACTGAGCTAACATCTGTGAATTAATCCTTATTTGCTCTTCTAATGCAAATCTGTGTTATTATCTCCATGTCATGATGGGGGTACTGAGGTACCAAAAGTTGGTGTCCAAAGAATGTGCAGTCAATCAGGAAACAAAACATACATCCTGACTGCCAGTGTTCTGTACAGGACTGTGTTTAGCTATGGCTACATCTCTGTATTTGCTTAACACTGTAAGTACTGAGAAATCTATATTAAATAATCACAGAAATAGTTGGGTGGGTTCCAATAAGACCATAATTAAAAGAAATAGCAGCAGATAAAACCAGAAGGTACTACCTGGATAAGAAGCTCTCAAGGGATTGCTTCTTATCTTCTTTGCAGACAATGCCCTCCTTTTTCTGTCTTTCCATGTCTTTAATTCGTGACTGGAAGGTGTCGATCAAATCAAACACAGACTTCATTGCTATGGGTACTTCATAGTATTGCTGTTTAGAAAATAGAACAGATGGATAAAAGTATGCATGTATTAGCAATCTTTCTGTATTAGTAATCAGCACTGCAGGATTTATAGAGATTCTATTCCTCTTCACACATAAGTAACAAGGCCTAGAACAGATTAGAAATATTGGTTTTGCAGTCAGACTGCTCTTTGGAAGTGGCATATTTTCAGTATTTTTCCAATATGACAAGGCCAGGCCATTACAGGCAACAAATTGTGATGATATTCTTTTGTAAGGCCATTCGACTAGAGCACTGTCCATCTGCAATGTGTTGTTGTCCTCTCGAGTGGCCAAACTCCGTGTTTTAGAATGCTGGATATTACATTAAAACCCCTGCTGGTGGGGGTGTCCTGTTCCTATGGTGTCAGCTCACCATCCCATCAGAAACCTACAATTCCCAAAATCCCCTGACTGCAGAAAATGGAGATAGCTACCTAATTCCTGAAAATTTATCCAACTGTCCCTTCTGCTTGCCCTCCAGCAGTGACCAAGTCCTCCATCAGTCTTTTATGTGCCTCACATGCCCTAGTATTTTTTCATGCCCTTTATTTCAGAGAGTCAAACCCCTCACCTTGACCTTCATGTCAGTGTCCGTCAGCACCATGAAGAAGTCATTGTAAGTCATCCCATACTCTTTCCTCAACTCACTGATGAGCTGCTGGTCCACAAGATCTTCATCCTCTATCACTTTCATGGGCTTTTCATTATCTTAATGTGAGACAAAGGAGAAATAAAAATAGTTAACGGAAAACCACAAGACTCTGTCTTTAATTTCACCTTGAAAGAAAGGGGGAAATTAATATCTCAGAAGCCCTTTTCCTGCTGCATAGGCAGGATATTAAAAAACATCAGGCACTGTGGCTTTTAACTGTTCAATTTTCTCTTCCGGTATTTATTGAAAATCAGTCTATCATAGGGCACATGCACTTCAGTAGTCAACATTTCTACTTGCTCTTGAAAAATCTTGGAAAGATCTTTTAGATTTTTTCAATATGCTTATACATGGATATCCATGTACTAATAATTTCACCAGCTCCTGAAATGCAGCCACTCCCGGAATAGAAAACAGAAAGTGTTCAACGATTTAGGACAGGAGCTGGAAAACAGCATATCCAAATGCAACAGCATAGAGAATTTGAGTCAGTAAAATATAGCGGGAACAGCTTGAGGTTGGGCAGGACACTAGAGTTAACCTTTCCAGTCTTAGGAAGTTATATGGGAGGCTGAGGGACTACAAGAAACCGGAAGCTGTTTAATGTATCTTGAATACTGCAGTCCTAGCTCTTCAGGCCTCTCTCTACATCTTGTTGTGGCCTTCTCCATCTGCTTGCTGATGGTCATCTTCCACTCTAGTACCCTGACAGGAAGAAACTTAATTTTGAGAATGATTTATACCTATCTCTGCACTACCCTAAGAAAATATTCAGAAATGCTTGAGGAGGAAAAACCTCTGAACACAGAGATTTGGAGCATGTATAAGACAGCCTGTGGAGGTACTGAGGTTCCTTACTTCCCCTGGAACCAGGCTGTATTAGCACCAGGTCCTGAAAGCCTCCATGTCACCAGCTCAGCCTCAGCTCAGTGCTGACATACCCAGCACAGCGCTATACAACCGTGACAACACCGGAACAGTCCTCCATATGCAACTGAGGGCCCGGAAAGCTAAAGATGGGCTCTCTCACACAAAGTGAAATGGTACCTGGCCACCAAAGCATTCTCTGCAAATGTTACTTGCTTGTACCCTGTGACACCACTATGAATATAAATATTCATATCCTCACTTAGAAATCCCAGCCGTGGCCTAAGTGACTTGCCTGAAGTCAGAGTCACAAGAGCCAATGAAGAGCTAGAATCCAGACTTACAACTTTCCTCTCCCCTGCTCCACTGTGATTCACCAGCAAATAAAGACACCATTAATTGATCCAAGTTGCACACACAGTAACAGAAAATATTTGATTCATTATACAATAAGGCATTTTAAATAATTTTCTAAATATCTGTAGCTTTTAAGGAGCACACTGATCTGATTCAAATTTTGCAGTAGGTCCAATCTGTGTAATAGACCGAATGAAACTTCTGAATTAAAACTTTGGGAAAATGTCTGAACCAGAGCCTGACCTTTAGGTTTCACACTTTGGACCCACTTCTTACAGAAAAAACCCACACCAGCAAATGTTAAAATTTAGTTATACTAAACAAGCTATAGACATAATTTATATGGTTTTGCATGGTTATATGTGCCTCAGTTGAAAGTTTTGTAAAGAATTATAGGCAATGTTATAAATTCTCTGTTGGATGGGTTGCTGGATGTGCTGATTGGTTATTCACTTTGTAAAACATCTGTAAATTATACATCAATGCTCGATTTAGTGTTAATATTGGCAAAAACGACCATTTAAACATTGACCAAAAACTCATGTCTGCCAACAAACAGTTCCATACAAAAGCACAGACTATCTCGTTGGCCTATATGGAGGTGGAATAATGCAAAAACTGTTAATGTGAAATGTGATGTAAAACAGCTGTATGGCACAGTACCTGAGACCAACTGACCCATGGCATTCTTCTGCTTTAAAGACTATAGATATCAACATTAAGATAGCACTTTATAGTTTCATTCTTAAGAGGTTTTCTTTCAAAACTTACAATGTAAAGAAGAAAATTAGATGACCAGAGTGATACAGAAAAATGTTTCAGGGGTAAAAAATATTAATGCCACAAAGTCTGGCCTGCCTTTCAAACTTGGCAGTGATTTCCAGGGAGAAAGAAAAGAATTCACTACCTGTTCCTGACCTCCACCACATAAAGGAGACCTAGGACCAACAGGAAAAATAAAGGGAGTTGAGACTGCCTGCTGCTACCTGCAAAATACTCACTCTCTGCTCTTGTTAGAAAGGCCACTGAGCGTGGAAACTTTTCTGCATACATCTTTAGCAGCTAGACAGCTTGGGAAGATGAGTTATGAAAAATAATTCAAGTGAGGTTGCAAAGTTCGGCAGTTTGTTGTAGCAATACAGTGGCCTAATAGATTAGGTATTGGCTTTGATTGTAAGGTAGATAGCCTGGGGCTGGTGTTTAGTTGAGTAAAGCCCTGTTCCCATGAGGTGGGGAATCGAGGCCAATTCAGGGTGCAGGGAAGACCTCTGCAAAGACAATTGTTTTTTCTATCATTTTCTATCATTTCATCCCACAGCCAGCTGGGAAATGCTCTTTGGTTTCAATGTGAGCCAATCTTGGTCAAACAGTGTTAATGAGCCGTTTTTCATTCACTACTTCTAAATGTGTTTGAAATTTCAAGTAACAAGTCTCTTTTCATGGACTCTTCCGTTGGTGGCATTTGGATCTCAGTTCCAAGATGCAGCACTACAATAGACCTCATCAAGCTGAGCTGCTCACTACAGCATAAATACTATGACCAAAATGTTTCTTAGGTGCTTTTGCTGCCTCTGGTGCTGACAGAGGGTGAGACATGGAGAGGCCATGCAAGCAAAAAAGGTAGAGGGGAAAGACATAGAAAGATATTTGTATTACTTAAACTTTAAAAAAAGCTCAGAATTTGTGTTTTTGGCAAAAATGTAAGGTGAACTTCATGTCGGGTTTAACTTACACCCTTCTAACTCTCATGTTTTTCTTCAACAAGTTAATTCCTCCTGTGAGAATTCAGCTATTATATACACTTGTGTGGTTTGAGGAAAGTTTGGGTGTAGGTTAAGTTTGGAACAGGCTGAAAGAGTATGGTCTATGTCAGAATGAATGTCTGTTTATTAGCCAGACTCGATCTAAATATAATCCTAAACAGCCCACTGACAGGCAGATGGGTCTAGGTACACAAAAAGTGACCTTGAGTAACCGTGCCCTGATGTGGAAAATCCTGTACTGCCCCAGATTTGTCAAGGAAATGCACACATGGACAGTCTGGCAGGATTCGTGACTCACTGTCATTCAGGGATACAAAGTTCCTGCTTCCCCACTAGGTCCTCTCCCCCTAAGAGTAGTAGAGTCACGGCTGGAAGCCAGACATAAATCTGTGATCTTCTGGCCTGTTGTATGCCAGACCTGAAATATCCTGGAGCTGGTGTGGTCCTGTGTTTTCTGTTCCATCACACATCTCTTCCCAAGATCTGGTAGAACCAGATGAACTTCTAGAGGAAAGGTGTGTATTTCTTTGCCTTTGTCCAGCAAAGCATTCATGGTGGTGTTAACCTTTAGCTGCAGACAGCAACAAGATTATTTATAGGATCCAAGAGACACCTAAACTTAAGTGCTTTGCTGGACTGGGACCCGAAGTCTTTGTCCAAACTCTGTTGTTATGAAAGGAAAGATTCTCACTGGCTTTGATGGGTGCTTCCTCAGGACCTGAACACTGATAGCAGTTTTTTTCAAAGCTGCCTAAGAGAGATGGGTGCCCAGTGTCACCCATCTATATAGGAACTCTGTGAAGAAGGTGGTACTAACTATAGCTAAATGAGCTACTTTTCATGTCCTTCATAATCTGATTTATAGTGCCTCCAAAACCTCTGGCTTTAGCGAGATGAACCTCTTTATGATAGCCAGCAATAAGCAGTCACACTGATGGGTATCTTGCTTTATGGGTAAAGAGAGATGGACAGGACTTCAAATGGCAAACCTTTAAATATCAGGTAAGCTGGTGCAAATTAGTAAGGTTGTCCATAACTGGAGGCTATGTTTGAAATACTCTACATTAATATCTGTCCATGAATACAGAGGGGAAAATGAACCTTACTGTGGAGGAGAATACTCACTTTGTGAACATAACAAAATCAATTCTTAAGCCTAGGAAAGCTGATCCAGAGAAGGAAAGGAACTTGCAGCAAGGGGTCTAACTACATGCTTCTCTCTGTCCTGTGTTTTGCCAGTGCATGCCTCCGAAAAATGAAGCTTTTTCCATAACCTCGTGAGGAGTACATAGGCATGAGAAAATGTTATGTGGCAGAGTGGGGAGATAATGATCCTAAACTTCAAAATAGGATTAATTTGGGCCAAGTTTTGACTATAATCTCAAACAGTTCCTTTCAGCATTTCCGGCCACCACTTTCATCTCCTTCATGACAACAGTCCAGTTTCTTTAAGCAGTGTTTAAATTGTGCTAGTTAGTATCTAGCCACCCACAGCTGATGTCCTGCAAAAACCAAGGGGGTGCATTGTATTAGGGCAGCCATTTAGTTAAACAGTGAGGTTGGTATGCAAGATATTGGTAGAGCTGAGTTGAATTTCCTTTCTGTCCCATGCTCTCATCACATTTTTTCTGCCTTTTCACTGTTTCATTGTTTTACTGGCTTTAAGAATTCCCACAAAGAAAGCTAAAGGTGCTCAAATTACAGCCCTGGAAGCCTAAACGTGGAAAATACCAGAGACACTTATGTAAATACAAAAGAGGTGCAGTTGGCATGGAAGGAGGAGGAATGGGTTCGAAAGTGCATCTGGACCACAACAAATGATCTTGCTTAGATTTTGACCCAAGCTGGTGAGATTTCTCTCTTTGCTGTCTGTATTGTCCCCAGGAGATAGAAAGAAATGAATAAAAAAAAAAGAACCTAGCTGGAAGTGGTCAATTTTCATGCTGCTGTTGTTCATGGTGCCAAAAACTGTAATGACTGAGATCTTCCTCGTTGCCATCTTGCAGAAGCTTTCCAGATATTCGTCTCGCTGCTGTACATACATGGTGTTGTCCGCCTTGGGGGTTGTGATTAGCTGGTTAGTGGCAAAGACAAAAGAGCTTGTTTAGTATAAGGAAGGAAGCAGATGAGTATTTTACTGAAGGAGAACTAGGCACTCTCTGCAATCTGGGACTTCTTTTCCACAGAGCTGTTGACAGCTCTGTAACATTATCTTATTTGTTTGGTTTGGACTGTATATTTAGGCCCAAGCCTGACCCAAAGGTGTTCAACCAGCTACAGGAAAACCTTAGGAAACACACCCAGCTGGTGGCACCAGCTCCTGCACCACCCCTCCACAGTACTGACAGAAGAAATGGCACTGGATTTTACAGAAAACCATGTACTCTCCTATTATCTCTTGCCCTGCCAGTCCCACCAGGTCTCCCTCACAGCCTTCAGTGGTGTCATGAATCTAGGATTCCCCCTACTCACTCACAGTGGGAGCACTGGGAACATGGCAACCACTCTGGCCTTATCCTATGGTCTAGGCAGGGCCTCTGGTGTCTGACTCTTAAGGATTGAGTACAGCTAGGGCTACGTGAATACTTATGTTACTGATGGCCATATAAGAAGACCTTGAAGACTTGATAAGGCCACTGCAACCTCATCTGAAAACTGCTGATTTAGCTGTTGTTTGTTCTAAATCACTTTGATGTCTTATAGGGCTTACATTCACTGAAAAGGCACAGCTAGAACAGGAGGAGGAACAACTACAACAATAAAAGCATAAAAATCTCTACAGCTTATAGTACTTATTTCAAGGCCTCATAACAATTGCAAAGATTTAACTTTTAAAAAGTTTAAAACATGCAATTTAGACCCTTCATCAGTGACTGAGATGCAAAGGTTCCAGGGAAGGTGCGTGCATAACAGCGTGCAGTGGTCCCATGCAGCCTTTTCCAGCAGAAGGTGGAGAGCACTGCTGTGGCTCTCTCAATGTAATCAGTCTAACTGGTAGAGGTGAACTGTGATCAAGCACTGGCCACTGATTCCCCCAAAACAAAAGGAGTTGGAATCTGGATCCAAATTCTATGGTTTAAAGTCATAAATAATCACCAGAATCCTTCAATTGCAAACATACACTTTGGTCTGTAACAGGTACAATCATCTTCTAGCTGCCTTCTTAACTTTGTAGGGCCTGGAGGCTAATTTTTATGATATACTCCTTATAAATCCAGTTCATCAATGTACTGAAATGTAAGAGGTATTTCTGGGCTTATAAGATCTGACTCTCATTTCTGCAAAAGCCCCCTGGCACAACCACAGCATTGGAACATGAAGGTGAATGAGAATCAGCCACAAACCTCTTTGATTTCTGGGCCATAACATGTAACATGCTTTTAAATTCCATGGAAATGCTTCAAATCAAAAAAAAGGATCATGAAAAGGATTTGAGGACTGAGATCAAAACCAGATCATTGGTTTGTATTGCCCCCCTAGTTTCAGAGACTGTAAACAGGAATGCACAGTCAAGTCTGAGTTTCATCTACTTGATTAAACCTTGCAGAACAAAGCAGGCAACTTTTCGGAGGCAAAGCAAACTTCAAATCAAAGCTTTGTGCTAGGACTGTTTTGACCCAGGCTGTACCCAGTACATGTATTTTGCACGCACATGTCTGTATGTGCCTGTGCATATATGTGCATGTGGGTATAAATGGAGTGCTATATATAAACTGCCAGTCTGCATTTCATCACCACAGAGAAATAAACAAAAAACCCAAACTTGCTGAGCCAAGACTTCTCAACATTACTAAGACTGCAATAAAAGACCCACTAAAGAGAGGTGGGGCTGCAGGACTCAAAACCCGTACATTTTTTCAGGTTTTGCAGTTGAGTCCTGTATTTGTCATTAATTGAACTTAACCCAGAATAGCCTTCAAAATCCTGGATGTTTGAAATTCACACTGCAATCTGTGATCTGAAATCTTTAATGATGTATAGGACTTAAAGACCCACGTCTCTCTCAAAAGGCTTGTGGGAGAGGACTGAAATAATGTCCCTGGGAGCCAGTCTATTAAAGCTGCTGAAAGACGAAAGTATAGCAAAGCAATGGGGAATAGCTCACCTAGAGCCACTTCTGCAGCAACGTGGGCAAATTCTCTAGACAAAATTTGAGAGTTTGAGAATTTGAGAATAGAGAGTTTGAGAGGGCTGAGTTCATCTAGCTGGAAGGACTGACCCTGAGGGAGCTGAAGAGTTTGTTAAGAAGTGACGCAAATAGGCATGTGTGGATTCAAAGAAGCTTGAGAAGTTAGTTTTCCACATCTGCCATGAGTGGCAAAGAGTCAGAGTTCAGCCACTGCTTTTACTGATGACCAAATCAAACCTATTCTCTAAGAAACCTCAGAACAAGGAGGCTGAGGGTGGTATTAGATACTGGAAAAGTCAAGTGTCACATTCATTTGTCTTCAGTGAGTTTTGGCCTGACAGCCTGAGACTGTGCAACTTTTTTCTTGGAGATCCAGCTGATAGATGGCTTAGTACCAGAAGGTTCACATTTCAGACCAGCCTTTAAGTTGCTGGGACTGTGTTGGTGTCATGAATTTGCAGTCTGACATCTGTGACCTCTGCTTTTGGCTCTTTTTTTTTTTTCTAATTTGTTTTTATTTTTCCTGATACTGCACATATTTTGGAAGCCTCAACACTGACATACACAACCAAGTTTCAAAGATCCCAAACTTCTGTGCATTTTCTGCCTTTGAGATTTTGATTTGGTTAACTGTTAGTTAGCAAGTAACCAATAATTTTTCAAAATTCAGTCAAGTTCAACATTTTCAAACATATAGCTCTTCTCTATTTCAATCGTGTCGTGGAATGCAAGTCTGCTAGCTCTGCACAGCCCCTACATCTGGAAGAATGGGGAGGGGAAGAAGAAAGCTTCTGCTCAGGTATGTGAATCACTAGCAGAATGATTATTAAATTCCAATGGTTGAAAACTTAGTTTGGCATCTTAGTTATTTGTATTGGAAAGTCAAAGCTATGTTTGTGACACTGACCATTGGACAATAACTGTGAAACAGGCCAGCTTCCAGTGGAGTAATTGCAAGAAACCAGCTCCCACAATAATATTTTTAAAGAACTGTTTTTCAAAGTGTACCTTTCAGAGTATGTGCCATCTGCCAGAAAAAACATTTGTACTACAGCTAAAACTGTTTCCGGTCCCAGGTGAAGTGTTTTTTCAGATAAGTAGTTGGAAAAACATACAACACTATTAAACCCTGGGACAAGTAACTCCAGACCATGCTGAGTTTCTCAGACTTGTAAACTTACCATAGTGTTACAGTTTCATAAAAACAGCAGGGGAAAAACCCAAAACAAAATAAAGTTTGCACAGGATCTCTGAAGATGTCTAGGAGATTTGAATGCCAAATTCCCATCAGAAAGAATAGCAAATGTAATAATCCCACCTCAGGGCATCCGATCATATGCCTTTGTGCATATCCTCAGTCAGACATGCCAAGCCACTTGGCTTGCTTCCAGTTTTAGGACACCAGCACCAATATAAAACAGGTGTGCCAGCTGGCAGGACACGCTGAGCATCGAAATGTGGTAACATTGGCAAGAACCCCAAAGTGATGGAGGGCTGTAATCCACACTAGAACTTCATTTTATTGATCCTATCTGTACAGATCATGGCACCTACATATCCACTGGAAACAAAATAATCTGATGGCTATATAGTGGCTCTCAGAAGTGACTGGGAAGAGGTTTAAACCTAATTCCTGGCTGACACGTTCATACTACATGCAAGATTTCCAACATGAGGCTGTGAAACCTTCCTTGTTGGAAATGATTGTTTGGGTCTAGAAATTTTACCTCTTAAACAAAAGCACCAACAAAGAATAACGCAAAACAACTATAGACTTTCTGTTCTACATGTTCCTACTAGGAGAGAGATTGGGCTTAATTTATGAAATAAGATTTGATGAATGAGTTACTTACAATGAGACGCCTTTTGCCTTCAAAATATTCCAGGAGGTCAGTCACTGACTTCCTGGGAGGCTGTGGGAAAGGCTTCTTGTTGGGCTTGGGGAAATCCTCGTTCTCAGTCCGGCTCCCCTTCTTGTTCTTCTTGCTACGGTCTTTGTCCTGCTTGCTCTTTTTCTCAGCTTTGTCCTTCTTGGACTGCTTCTCACTCTTCTGCAGCTTGTCAGATCTGTCCTTCTTCTTCTTCTTCTCGGGTTTATCCATTCGCTCATGCTTCTTTGATTCTTTTCCTTTCTTTGGGGGAATATTTCCTGCTGCAATCTCTTCCTCTAAATGGGAACTAGCAGGCTTGCTTGGGTCATATTTATCTTCATATTCATTGCTCAGTATCTTTTCTTGGGCCTTCTTTTTTGGTGGTTTGCTCTTAGTTGGTTTGTGCTGCCCTGGTGTGACATTCAGGTCCCTATGGTTATACTCCTTCCTATCTGTTCGGTTATCTTTAAATCTACCCACATTTGCCTTTGTATAGTGCACTGAGGGAGCCGTTGGGGCTTCTGTGAAACTGTCATAGCGGGCAGCTTTGCTTGGTTTCCGTGTGGCCACTGGGAGTTTCTCTGAGTGGCTGCGTTGCCGGTCCCTGCGATTTCCTTTCCACACGGGAGAGTAGAAATCCTCAGAGGCTGTGACTCGTGGTGTGGTGACATCGGGTGCTACTGGCAGCCTGTGGTACTCTGTGGTGGAATGTGTCTTTGTGGTCCAAGTCCTCTGCGTGGTAGGGAGGGGTGAAGTTGTGGTAGGCCGGCTTGCTGTTGTCACTGCACGGGTCGTGGCACGGGTAGTTGTAGTGGTGGGAGGGAGGGTAGTGGTCCTTACTGTAGGCAGAGGAGTGGCCACTGTGGTTGTCATCGGTTTCCTCACTGTTTTGGTCCTTGTTGGCTGATTATTGCTCCTCCTTGTCTCCTCCTTCCTTGCTGACACCTGGACGTGTCCACCACCAGGGGTAGGCTGGGTGCTGCCCCCATTATTGCCTTCCTCAACCACTTGTCCCTCCACCCCAGCTGATTTGCAAGTCTGGATGAAGCCCTTCTGCCTCATCTTCTCAATTTTTCTGATGGGGCTTTGATCAATTACTTCATACATGGCCTCTAGCCTGACTGGATAAGGATACCTTTCCTCAACCTGCAGAGTTTTCTTCAACAGCACCATGCCAAATTTCCCCTTCTCTAGTTTCAGAAAGCTCATGAGTTTAGGTATGAGGGCAGGATCTAGTGGCTGCTCCAGGATTTTTCCTTCATTGGTTATCCTTCTGACTTTTCCCCCTTCTTCCCCTTCTTCATGGAACAAGACAATCTGCTGGATGTGCCTCTCAGCCAGCTCGCAGTAAACGTCATTTTTCAGCAGGCTCATCATGAGCCGGTAGTAGCCCTCAGAGGCATGGGGGGCAGAAATGACCCACACTCGATTTTTCCCAGCAAAGCTGGCCAGGACATTGGGATTGCTAGCCCCTGAAGGGAAACGTGTCACTCGTGATTGTGAGGCAGAGGATATCCCTTCGTCCTTGATCATCTCGGACTTGGAGTATTTGGCTGCAGCTGTGAGTCTCTGTACCCGTCTCATTCTGGTCCCAATGCCCCTGGCCTGGGAACGTGCTTCCCCATGCAGGAGATTGGCAGGTGCCTTTGGAGGCACTGAAGAATCCCTCTTGGTGACAGGGTTTTGGGGATTCGAATGCCTCAGGGATGCACCAGACCTTCTGAGGAGGCTGCTTGGAGCCCTGTAAGCCAGGGGCATTTTCCTAACACCATGGCTCCCTCTCTCTGCAAGCTTCCCTGTCTTCTCAGAGCCACAGACTAGCCACGCAGACCACAGCAGGGCTAAGCTGAGAGCTGGCCTCCAATTCATTGTGCAATCTGCTGGAGGGGAGGAGGAGAGAGAGAAAAAGTTAGATGTTAACAGTATGATGATATCTTGCGCAATTGATAGAAACTGCAAAGCACGGCCTGGCTGGGTTTTGTGATAAATCAGTGCTGATTACACCTCAGTCCTGCCCTGGTGGCTTTGTACAGTTTACAGTTATTTTTGAAAAAGCACAAAATGGATCATTTTATGCAAAAATGAGATCATCTCTCTGTAATATGACTCTGTCCAAAAGGACACTGATCTGCATCCCCCTCACTCTCTCTCTCTCTCTCTCACGCACACTTTCACTTACACACATGCAAGCATGCACAGGGAGAGGGTTTGGTATGTAGAGCAGAAAGCCAAGAACTTGACTTGAGACTTACGCTCTCAGGAAAGTTCCCCTTCCAGCAACAAGGTTTCGCGTCTTTTTCCTTTAAAAGGAGATCAATGCCATACAGCTTTGCTGCTGCCCTGTGGTTGATCTTTACGTAGCCCAACAGGTCCCAGAGCCTGTCTGTCTCCCCGTGTCCCTTTCAGCTTGCTTTCTTCTTCACCTTCTTGACAAGCGGGATGAGGTTAGCGGAAATTTCCTTTGGGATCTCTGCTTCTCCATTTACCTGCAGGTCTGCCTTTTTGCTCTCCCAGTTACCCACACAGACAGGGATTTCATTTAAGAAAAGGGAGATCCCAGCTGCTCCGAGTCAGTCTCTTTTAAACTTCCCAAGCCTCCTTCCCACTTCTTCCTTGCCTGGTCCCGTTTAGCTCCTTTGTTTCCAGAGAGTAAAGCACCAGCATTAATATATTTTCCAGGCTGAGGAAAAACACAGGAATGTGATGCTGGGGAAAAAAAGAAGAGAAAGGACGCTTCCCTTTCCCTTTTCTCCACACTTCAACAAAAGCAAATTGTAAAAGGCTCGTCTTTTCTTCTCTTTCCCTTCTTGGCTGGCCACGGTCCCAGAAATGTCAGGGTAACCCCAGCCCTGCTCCGAACCAGCCTCAGACAACAGTGGCCACTGGAAATGGGGGAAACTTCACTCAGGATTTAACAGCTCAGCAGAACCCGCCTCCTCCCCACTCCGACACAGGGAGGGAGGAGGAGGAGGAAGGCTCTGGGGGCTGAAACACTGCACAGCATCACAGAGCACTTCAGAGAGGGTGCCTCCAGCCTTAACTCTTTCCTCCACGTGGCCCAGCTCCCTGACATTCCTCCCATTAAACAGACACAGTCTGCATAAAAAACAGTCCTGTGAGAAATGGTTTTCCCCATCGGTGTCAAATGCAGCTCTGGTATTTAAAAGTTATTGGTTTTTAGCCCCATTATTTCTGCCTCCTTTTCCCCCTTTTCTTGTTTGTTTGCTTTCTGGGACCACTCCAGTGAAATCCAATTTCTCCACACTTTCCAACCAATTTCTCTTTCAGGTCCTTACGTAGGCTGGTGTAGTCTTTTCTGTAAACATCATATGGGCATGAATGGTTGTTAATTCGTAGTTTTTGAGGATATCAGGATGTTTACTCCATTATTGTATTAAAATTAGAGCCACATGTATTTCCCAGGAATGTCCGCTAGCAATGAAAAAAAAACCCAAAACCAGAACCAAACAGAAAAGCAGCAGATATACCTAAAGAGATGTGGGTAAAGACGGGATCATGTCCTTTGCTCTCCTGTCATTGTGTCAATGACACCATTCTATTAAGCTGACGTTAATGGGCACAGCTATGCTGCCAGCACCTGGCCTTTAGCTATTTCACACTGGCTTCAGTATGTCACACACCTTCAGTGTGAAACACCACTTAATTGTAGTTGATGGGTAACACCTAAAACCATCCAAAACCTTAATTCTACTTTTACTCTTTTCCAAGATTTCACTTATTTACAGATATACTGTTACATTTCTGTGATAACATACTGAATTTGACCTCAGTTGTCTTGGGAGTGGACGAAATGGGGAAGGTGCCCTTTCTGCTTCTCTTGAAATTAATAGTTCAAGGATAACAAACTTTCTTTTCTTTCTCTCTTTCTTAACTTCCTTCATTTTTACTTTAAAAGTTGTCCAGTGCAGTGATAAACGTTAGTAGTGGTTTCGCTGATATGTGTCCACAGTTTGCATTCTGTGGCCTGCGGTTTGCCCTGGAGGTAGGGGAGGATGCTGAATGTCTGTGCTTGCATTACCATGAGTGCCAAACTGCACAGGTCCTCCCAGAATATTCATATCCCACATCAGCTGGGAAGTAAGAGGATCGTACCTCTCACAAGGACCACAAAATTGGAGCTCAGTGGACCAAGGGTAGGTAACGTTTTCCACTTAAATTAGTGGCAGGTCTGCTGGTTTATTAATCTTGATAAGAAAAAAAAAGAAGTCTCTAAACATTACATTTTTCAATGTGATCTTTTAAAGAAAATAACATTGAAAACAATGTTTTCATTTAAACGTTTCCTCCAGTTTTATTACAAACATTGAAAAAAACATGACCCTATAAAGCTGAAGCCAGGTATTGAATTTGGGGGTTTTTCTGTTTGTTTTTTTGGGGTTTTTTTAAGCTAAATTACCTCAATTTTCTTGTTCTTGGTGATAGCTCAAAACCACACAGAAGCAAAACATAATTTGTCTGCATAGGTGTAATGAAGCCAGGAAAACCACAATCTATAAATGACAACAAAGGGAAGAAACAGATTTCCTTATTATCTCTACTGTCTATCCTATCCAATTATAAATGCACTAAAGAATTTCTGTGAGGACTTTGCTTCGCTCTGTCAAACTGATGAAAAAAAAGTAGCATCCTACAGAATCTGTCTTAAGTGTATGGAAGGGTGGCGGATCAGTGAAGATGATGGATTATAAGGCAGCTGTAGAGAGAGACTAGCCCACAACAAGACATGGAGCCACAAGGATTATTTCTAAGGCTGATGCTTCTTAGTATCTTTATCTGGGGTGAGGAATAAACTTGAAATGACTTCTGGAAACACAACTGGCGTCAGAATTTTTTAGAAAGTAATTTATACAGAACAACATGGGACTCTTGGTAAAAAGAACTTGTATTTTAAAGAGCCAATGCTAAGTCATACAGCACAAAAGAAACAAACAAAAAATGCACAAAATATGCATAAGATAAACAACAATATCCTAGAAGGCAGCTATTCTGTAAGGGGACTTAAAAGTCACAGTACAGTAGCCACTGGAAATAAGCTTTTGTTGTTATATTGCAGCAAGGAAGAAGTCTGCCGGCATGTCAATGACAAGTTAGGAAGTCATACATAGTCGCAGTAGAGAGGTTACTGCCATGCACATCAAGCTTTTCAAAAGGATTGCAAAGGGTTCAAGAAGTGAGCTGGTGTTTGGATAGGATCCCATTGAAATGGGGCTGGGAAAATAAGTGTGTAGAAGGCACAGCTACGCCTTGGTAGTAGTCTTCTCATGCATACACGAGAAAGAAACTTCTGAAAGTAAATCTCTTTTTAATCCAGCGGAGGGAGGCAGAAGGATATCCAATGATTAGGAATTAGATCCTGACAAAAGTACACCTGAAGTAACTGCAATTCCTTGCAATTTTTAACTAATGATCTCAGTTAACCCCTGGGATTAAAAAAAATTCCTCAAGAATGTGGTGGTTTTCTGCTGCTTAGTCTTCAAATCAAGCCTCTAAGAGACGTTATTGGCTGGACTGGAAGTCATAGCAAAAGGATGGAATGAGATCCCTACGGACACATCTATATAGGAAATTTGAGATCAAAATGGCATCCACTCCTGAGGAGTGCAGTACTCTGTAGGCTTCTGGAAATTAGTTCTCTAGCCCACCAGACTGACACAAGCAATTTGAGAAAGCTGAAATGCAATGTACAAACCCTGTAGCCCTCAGAGCTGTTTCAATAAGGAACGGAAAGTTAATGCTAAGTCCACAAAGGGAAAATATAAATCAGTTTAAGGTTGACAGTACTGTGAGTCTTCCTATGTTCTGCTTTAGGTACCAGACTTAAAAATATATGTACAAATGTGTCAAGGGGTGTGGGCCCAGCTACATTATTTCAGCTGCTAAGGTATTAAATGGAAACTCAGCTACCTTCTGAACTAGGGTTATTTCTCAGTCCTACATAACCTGGAGAAATAAAGTAGCAGAAAGAAGGAGACATCCAGAGGTATGAGTGGGGAGAACTTTCTTTTTCAGTAGGCTTTCAGACAATCCTCCAGAGAATGGCGGACAAATCGATTACATGGAAGGTGAAAGGAGACAAGAGGCTTGGGAAAACTGGCATCAGCTGCTTTGTATAGTGCTTGGGGAGCTGAAAGCCAGAGAAGCAGGTGTAGGTTCCCATGCTGATGCCAGTGGGGGGTTATTAGAGTAGAGAGCATCAGAACCTGAATCCTGTGAAGCCAGACATTGTTGATGCTCTTAGAAGGGACAGCGTTCTTGAACCCCTCTGGCTCCTCACTTTCCTGAGAGGGGAGGAGGCTATTATTAGTGATCTGACTTGGGTCATAACCCAGCCAGCAGCTGGAGAAATAACAACTAATAGTATAAACAGGGGAACTGAGCTGCAGCCCCCTGTATGTAAGCAGGAAAAGGACTGAGTACAGGGAGGCTTGCAAAAGCGGTGACCCATAATAAAAAGAGCAGTGTCTGGTTAGTCAGATCAACCTCCTAAAATAGAAAGTCGCTTTTGATAAATAGGGTGGCCTCATTTGAGTCTTCACTTTTTAAATATACATTTTTCTGTGGAGCCTCCAGGAATGTTGCTTAGAAACTCGTGGTGCAATGTGACACTTAAGGCCTTAAAAATAAATATTACGAACTTTAAAATTAAATGATTTAAACTGAGGTTGAGCCTCCTAGGTACTGACAGGATTCCAGCCCCAAAGGTTCAGACTATACCTGAGACAGTGAAATTCTGATGTCTGGGTGTTATTATTGGCCTGTGCTTGACCTGGCCTTGAGTTTAGCACCTCTCCTTGTCAAGTTTACAGAGCTTCCTGGTGCGAGGAAGGCTCTCACATAGACTCACTTCTTGTTCTACATCTGGTTGACATCTGGGGTGGAAACATCAGCCAGGGAGAACAAAACATCTTCTGGCCAGGACTGACACAAATTCTATCCCAAACTGACTGATGCAACTGGTGTTATGTATACTGTGATAGAAGCGTTATGCATGAGAGCGAATGAATACAAAGATTGCCATCTGCTGGCCTTGCAAACAGTGTTACCTACTCACAGGCTGGTGGAAGCAATAAAGCCATTTCAAAGTGCTGCAAATGCTTTCTCAAGTTATACAGCTACTGAGGTGTAGCATTCACAAAACCACAGGAATAGTCTCGGGGTGGTTACAGTCAGTCAGTCACAGAAATAGTTCTTGAGTTGATTAGGAAAAGGAGACTTCATTAGCTCCAGTCGTCAATGAGCGAGGCCAACGACCCTCTCTCACAGCAGTGAAACTCCACAGGGAAGCTGTACTACTGGCATCTCATGATGCTGAAGTTCAAGATTGTTCCATGAAGTACCTTTGTTTACCTCTTCCAAATCACATGCCTGCACAACCAAATGAATCCGGTCTCAGCTACGAACTCACCAGAGGTAAGGGCCTGGATTCTCAACTCACTTTTGCACCTCTGCACAAGAGGGCTGTACACTAACATAGGTCTGCACACTGACCCATGCCACCTCCTTTCTTTGGCGTGCTTTCTTTGTCCTTCTCTCTTCCTTTGTCTGGGGAACTGCCAGCCAATGTTGAGCCCTTCTGAACAGAGGGGAAATCCTCTCCTGGCTCTCACAGCCCCATTTTGTGGTACAAAGCAGATTTAAGCAGGATGGAAGCTGGTGCTTATGCAACTTCTCACTTTGCACAAATACTAGGACTCAGATTCTTAACGCAGAGCTCCCAGGTTTGATCTCTTTGACAACTGTTTTATACAAATGCAGCCACTTATGGCTTTGCACACTTGGAAGAAGATCAAGTAAAAATTGTCCTGCAATACAATCAGTTCATTCACTTACCAGGGAAGACTCAGCTCTCTTCTATACTACTAGAGGAACTTGAACGAGACTCTGCCAGAAAAGAGAGCCCACTGATTCAGAGGGGGTTGTTCCTTACATATTTGTGGGCTTTATTCTCTATCTTAAAATTTTCTGGCTTACAAATCTTTTTCATGCACACTGTAATTTAAGTTAAAAAAATGTTTGGGGTTTTTTTTAAAGACTTGTTTTGATTATAAAATTGAAAGGGTAGGAGTGGAGGAGGATCAGGTTTAAAAACCAGACTGTGCTACAGTTCAGCAATAAAAGAGCCTTCCAAAACAGGGCTGTGCTCAGTGATTACTCTCAGTGATTACGTGTCAGAATGCTTTAGGGATGAATATAAAAAGTTACTAGTTGTACGGCTGCACACATTCTTGTCCTAACATTCGTTACTAGTCAATGGAGAAGACTCAAATCCTCAGATGGTTTTAAATCAGAGAAGCACTTGAAGTACATACTGAAGTTTCACCTCAGTTTGGTGTTTGCATGGCTCTATGGAGGGAAGGCAAGGCAAGGCAAAAGACTGAAGAAAAATGAGAATTTAATGTTCCTGCCCCTGTGCGTCAGGTCAGACTGAAGACAGTTCAAGCCTGACAGTGACAGCTGGAAATATTATCATCTGCAGATAATGTACCACTTTTCTTGTCAGGCTGTTTATGCTCACTTGCAGGCATTCATGGCCCTTTATTTATACGCTATCAGGCGCATTACAGTATTTAATCTTCAGCTGAGTCACTCTTTTCTCTTTCCTCTGTGTGAATAAGCACTCCTATGTCTTACTCAGTGGCAGCCTGTGGCTCTCTGTCATCAACTTTTGGCTGAAGGAGATCTCTGCCAGATGCTTTTGGAATCTTCCCTTGGTGGGTGGCAGAGGAGGGAGGGATCCACTGCAGTAGGGCTCTGACTGTCAAGTGCACCACAGGCCAGGGGGCTGTAGGCGGGATCATAAAAATGAGTAAAAGGAATACAAGTAGTTGGAAGCCCTGGCTCTTTCATTGAATTAATTTTCAGTCTATTAACCCCAAACTTTGGAGAAGCACATTGGAGGACAGAGAAGAAACAGGCAAGTGTCTGCTTAAAATGGAGTATTTAGAAAATTGAGTCAAAAGCTGTAGAATCATGGGATGAAGATATTGTAACCTCCTGTTAGGAGTCCCTTTTGCTTTGGGAAAGCCCATGTCAGCCTCCTGAATATGCTGGTGAATACCATTCTTCCTGTTTCCTTGCAGGATTTTGTTTCCCTTCTGTGGCTCTGTTGGGGCAGAACCTACTCACCTGGGAGAGGGGGCAAATGGCTAATTTGGTTAGTGTCCTCATTCCACCCAGCAACAGGAACATGTATCCAGTGACCTCCCTGTGCTACTTCTGGAAGCAGAAATAGGCACAGAATGATGTAAACAGCTAATTCTCAACCCATAATTCATGAGATGATGGAAAGTGGTCAGCATCTGACAACAGAGCAATGCTGACTACTCTGCTGCTTTCAACTGAAAACATATGAAGAAGGTGCAAAATGGTGTGAGAAGTCTTGGGGCATGACAGTGGTCCAAAGGGTTTGGGAACTAAGGGTTTTGTTGTTTGTTTTCTTAAGGTCTGTGACACAATCTGAGCTCAGGTTGGAACCAAACCCAAATTGGCACCATGTGGATAGGTTTCCACCTGGCCGAAAGCTAACAATGCAGTTGAATACTAACAGTTTCCCTAGCAGAAAAACAGAGAATAAAAAAGAATCCTGGTTCCTCATGCAGTGTCTCACAGACATACATAACACATCTCTTTCCTGTTCAGCAATACTGGTATTAATTTTTAATCAAACAGCAATAGAAAATCCGGGGTTTTGAGGTTGCTAAGGTAGTCTACTTCACAGGCAATAAATTCACCTAAACAAAACCAGCGCAGAAGGGATTAGGATATACAGCAGAGGTAGGGAGTGGTCTCTGCTGTGCGCAATCAGTGCCCATATTTTCATTCAGGATAAAAAATACTTTTTAAGGGTGGAAGGACTTATGCACACAAATTCCACAGCTAAATTTTGCACTGCAGTGCGAGAGATATTTTTCACAGTTATTGACAAAGGACATTCCAGCAACTAGTGAGATCTGGATTTCATTATATATTTTGGGCTACAGTGCAAAAGTACTATCTGCCAGAAAAGATGTGGTCAAAGCATGTTTTATTAATATATTGCTGCTGTTCTTGGATTATACCCCTGCAGAGACTCACATCTGAAATGACACATCTGATAGGCTATATTTTAGATAGCATTTCAAGGTTTATTTTTTGGATCTGATTCCCTTACAATATACAGAGACCATGTATATGTTCCTGTTTTTAAGCATTCTGAGATAAATTGTCATTGCTCTTCTCCGGCAGGTTGTTGTTGTAGTCCGTTTATGGAGTGCTTGTGTACTAGAAGAACTAGTATTATTAGTTCAGTAATTAGTTAATATAATATAATTAGTCCAGTAATTTCTTGCCATAGAGTTTGGTACCTCTGTACATGCTGTTGGACTAGCAAATGACCTCTCAGTCCAGGCAGCTTCTATCTAAATACATGGGATAGAGCAGTCCAATATTTTCAACATTTCTTTCCAATGACTGGACTGAGTCACAGTAGAAACAGTGGCAGGAGGCCTGTGCTGTGCAGACCTGGAAGACCAGAATTGCATTTATTTCCCTGTCACCTCGCCTTAGAAGGTTATATTAATGATAAAACCTCCCTTACAATTATTGATCTCCAAAAAGAAAAAAAAACAAAAGAGAGAAAAATCTGGATAGGAGATCTATTCAGAGAAATACAAGGTAAGGATTGATATTTTCATTGCTGGTTTTGATTTCTTATCTTCATGTTAAAGGTGACCTTGTACTTAAACCCACATGTGTTCTTGATATATGAAACCAGCTGCCTTGAAATCAATGGCAGTGTTCCTCTCTTCAGTGAAGAGTCCTGGATTTTGCTCATATTTGTAGGATACAATTAAGCTGAAAACTTAAGGGAGATCACAGCCTTCCAAAAATTAAAGAGGAGAGAGAAGAAATGAGAAAGCAAGTATGTTGTGAAAGAGATCCCAGGTGAAATAATTGGTCCAGTTTTTCATGCCTGGATGTTGTTATTGTTTCCATAATTACTACAGCAAGGTTCTGCTTCCACTGAGGGGAGGTAACCTGGGATTTTTCCAGTAGCAATGGAAATTTAACATACAAATGACCAGAACTGTTAAAGTTGCTTTACATATGTGTGTCAGCACTGGAAGAATCAAAATATAGCAGATATTGTTCAGTCAAATACAAAATTTTCTGAGTGTATGTGCCCATGCACTGAAAGTGGAGAGCAAGGAATGGAAAACCATTCTCTACCAAGAAGAGATTGTCTTAAATACAAAGTAATGTATAGTGATATAGACATGGGTAAAAGATCATTTAGATATTTTACTTCTTGAAAATATCTTAGAAAGTCACATTGTTGGATTAAGGAAGTCTAGTTTACACTTACTGCTGTTGGAAATGCCACTGTATTTGGATCTCTAGTTCTCTTCACTGTCCTTTTTACAGAGGTGGCTAATATTAAAAGGTCACCTGATGCAGATGCTTATGAAGTAGCCAACTTGCTTCACCTCCCATAGTGAAAATCTGGACATTTTCTAATTTTCAGAGCATAATGCCACATATCCATGCTCTCCAAAACCATTTGGGATCTATCACATCTCTGCAGGATACAAAGCAGATGACCAGATACCAAATCTGTTTTGTTCCTTTTCCACACGCTCTGATTTGCATTTGTGTTACCAGTATTATAGTTGTTACTGCTCACAGAGATTAAAAAAACCAACAAACCACAAGCCAACAGCAAAAGCAATGCAATCCTATTATGGACTAACAGCAGCGGTGCAATTTATCAAAAGCTGCCTACTGAAATGTACTGGTGTCACACCTCCACTAATATCCCCCTCCTGAAAACTGCCTGTAAATATCTATTGCTGATAGTTGTCTGGTGCTCAAACTGTGACCAGCACTCTGAGACTATTTGCCCCTAATCTCACCCTTGGAAATAGATGACTGCATCTGATACAAACTTCTTCTTAACTGCTATGAATTCATTATGATGAATCATTTAATCCACAGTGACTATCAGTAGCCAGCTCTGGCCAGGATGCCATTGTACCTGCAATCAAGAATCTGGAACATGAAGAAAATCTTTTCTTCAGGGAGATAATCTCTATTGAAGACAATAGTTGGGTAGATGGATGTGAGAAATTAAGGGACAATGAGAGAACAGAGGCAGGAGTGCCAGGTCGTTGAGATAGCCCACCAGTGGCCAAATTTCTGTCAATTAACTCATCAGCAGTGGTGTGGGGAGGTTTTAAGGATTTCTAAGGAACAATATGCAGGAGAAGAATGAGCATTTTTTTCCCAAATGTGAGTGGCAAAATGATATTTTATTCATCAACCAGAAGCAAAGGGAACTTAATACAGAACTACCTTTCATTATTTAGTTCATTTGAGGCAAGTTCTCAAATTTTTGAGTTAGAGAAATATTTCTTTATAGCTGTACTGGTAGCCAAAAATGTCTGACATCTGTATGACCAACATCTGCATGCCATCATGCACAGCAGACGGTGGGCTATAAAATGTCAAGAAGTTTTGGTAATGGAAAGATCAGCAACAGACTGGAACACCAACCAGAACTATTTATAGAGGGAGAGATTTAATTCTCTTTGAGAAGAACAGCACAAGTTATTGAGAGACTGAGAGGCTGACTTATGAGGAGATAGTGAAAGTAGCAGATGCATTAAACTCAAGCAAATGACAGGCCACCAGGCTGTGATATGCAGGATCAAAGAGCAGATTTTTTACTGGGAGGGTTGGGGCAATGGGATTACTCGACAAAGGCAAGACTAGGTTGAGGCTTTTGAGGATAAGGAGAAAACGTACTAAAACTTTTCAAGTAACTTCCCCAGGGAGATGGCAAGTGCTCATGGTGCCTGAGTCACTTAAATCTGGACTGGGCACAGCGCTAGAGGATATCTTGTTGGCAAGGAAATAAGTCCTGGATGACTGTATTTGACTTTTGAATCTGCTTCCATCTCATTCCAGCATTCCAGTCCTGGAGACTATTGAATATACACATGCATCCATGCAAAAAAAAAAAAAAAAGGAAAATAGGAAGTGGTCACCCAAGCTTCAGATGTGACTTGACCCTTATGTAAACATGAGCCTGCTGGCCCTGCAGAACAGGAGCAGCTCTTGGGGAGGGAGCTAGGCTCGCACATCATCAGCAAACTCATTAGCTGAACTGTGAAGGCACAGCTGAATTGTCCTCCTCTCTCCTATCTGCCAATTCTAATGCTGCCAGTGCAGCTGTGCAGCTGTAACTGAAGGCAGAGCTGGAAGGCGGCAAGTGGCAAGGGCACTTGTACTTCGGAACTAAATGCAGCATTACCCCAGTCCAGGTAAAGTGAGAGACAGATACAAGCTTGATTCCCAGAGCTCCTAGCAGGATGGCAAGCTGACTTCTAGCTTTTACTTCTTAAACTGTTAAGGCCCGATGAGCTGATCTTAAATAATAATAGACTTAGCACCTCCCTGATTATTTTTAGAAAAATCAGCTACACCACAGGCTTTAAGGTAAGGCAGTGACAAAGTCATCTTCTTTAGAAGATACAAAATGTGTGCTTGACAGATTTTTTTCTAAGTTAGGGCCATATTTGGTATGGAAACAGCCCTAACTTTGTCACTCCTCTGTTTTTGTGGGTTACCTTGGTATGAATGAGTGTGTTGCTACACACGCAGGAGCAGCATGTAAGGGCTGTTGTAAAGAAAACTTATAATTTTTGTGTTGATTCTTTCAGCTTATTCACATGTGAGTTAAACAAGCTTAAAGGTGACGGAACTGGTACCCAAGCATGTTTTAGTGACTGTGTGTACATAAAGAGATTGCCCAGGACATTACAAGGTAACACAGCAGCCTATTCCACAACCCTGTGATTTTCCACTAAGCTATACCATAACTGTTTTGCAACGCCATCTAGCGACTTATATGGATGCCTCAAACCCATACAAACTTGCTTTTGTCTGATTCTACTGCACTGGATTGAACAGTGGATGGTTTTGCAAGGAAAAGAAATATTTACATGTAACAAACAACAGTGACAATTAGGCCAACAGATATGAGAGGAACACTTGATCCATAGGATCTGAGTTGTTAGTTTATTCTAAATGAAAAATAAAACTGCCCACCAAAGCAATAACCTGTTCCCAGGCAGTGTTAAAGTTGAGTTGCCATTTACAGTCCTATCCCAGCTTCAGGTCTTAGTGAGAGGCCTCATGATATTCAAATTTCTCTCTGTGTTTAGTATCACTAAAAAACCACTCCCATTTATATTTCATGGGAAAAATAACCCCCAAATAAACATGGCATGTAAATTATACTGGTGTTCTTTTAGGGTGAATTAAAATATCCTTCCCTTAATCAGAAGCCTATTAAAATGGAAGCCTTCTGTGAAGTTACTGGTGAGTCCCCATTTGATAAGCCTGCTACATAGTGAGCTTCCGGGATTTATAAATCTGTGAGGAATGAAAGGGAAAAAGAGTGATACAGGGTCACAGAAAAGCCAATCACCTCATTCTATAATCCTTAGCTGTCTAGAAGCCACAGTTCTTTTCTTTCCTCATGCTTTTTCCAACTTTAGTGTTTTGGAAAGTTTTGAATTATTGCTGGATTTTTGTTTTTATTTTTTTTTTACTTTAGAACTGATACTCTTTTTTTCTCTTCTTGAAAATAAAATGATTAATGAAAACCTTATGTTTGAAAAATATAATAATTCTGAGGAATGGTGAAGCCCTTATTATCCTGCAGCGAGCTTGTAACTTAATTCACACCCTTTCTAACGACCATTCTTACTCTGGTTCTCCAATTGCCATCCTTGGACAGGTCAGAGGCAAGACAGCAAGAAGTTCTTTGCTTCTACTGTGTTCTTCCCGTGCCTCTTGAAGGATTCTGGCTGCTTCACAGCGCAAACATCTGGTGGTGTGTTTTTTGCATCAAACAGAAAGTTTTGGAACAATCCCTTAATCTGAAACAGACGTCTCTACCCTCGTCCTCCTCTCTAGCTCACTCTAGAGCCAGAGGACTGTGTGATTAAGGCAGCTCTTTCTCTGAGCAGCACCCAGCACAGGCTGAACTCACTTGTAAGGGGAAAAATGAGTACTTACTTAAAAACTTTTCACTCCATGTAGGGGATGTGTACGTGGCGAAAAAATGAAGCCATTCAGACGAGGGTAATTCTCCATCACCCATGCTGAGCACTGGGTGCCCTCTAGAAGGCAGCCTGTAGTCTGAGCAGAAGCTATGAGGGTGAGGTGCGGCAATAACGAGAAGGCCTGTTTGTGTGATAAGCCTATTTTAGTCATAAAATCTCTGACCACAGATCCATTTCTGTAGAAGGTAAGTTCCTTTCTGTTATACCAGGAAGCAAGTGTAAGTAAGTGCTTGCATAAGCAAGTACAATAACACACTATCCAGCGGGTCAGAAATACATGTGGTTAGGCATTGCTAAGTGTTTTTATTAGAATCAAGCGGGACAATGCAGAACAATGACATGGTGCCTTCATTTAGTGCATTCACTGACCCATCTCAGGCCAGTGTTTATATGTGGATCTGTACAGACTCATATAAATACAAGCCTCAGTCCCTGTCGCGCCATTCACAAAGGAGCTGTTGTGGCAATGCTATTTTTTTTCCTGTTTCACACATTGTGGCCTATCTTAGAGGATAATGTTGTCTATGTCTATTATTTCCTATTTGAGAACCTAGAACTGAAGGCTGACATTTAGCAACATCCAAGCCTCTGTAAGGCACTTTTGAAGTACAGCCTGTGCCTCATGGCAGCCTTTACATTAGCCACAGTTGGGAAATACAGAAATAAAAGTGTAGGAAATTTCAGTGGCTTGATCTGTCACTCCTTCTGTTGGGAATAGACTTCACCCATGTCAGCTCCCCTTCCCTTTCTATCTGGACAGGGTACTGACTCAGACTTGCTGTTCTTGAAAGTGGGTTTTCTCTCATGAGCTCTTCTATTCAATGAAACAATGGACTATGCAGACCCAGGGGGTGAGGGAAGTAGAAGAACAAACATTTGGATGATTTGGCATTCTTGTGTATCACCTTGAAAAACTTCCTAAGGTTATGACATAAGTTCTATCCTTTTAATTCTGAAATGCGTGGCTTATAAATGCCCATAATGTCTTGTTAAAAACAGCCACTCTTAGGATACTGCATATTTTGAACCTTGGAATGTATGATTCATTTTTAAAAAATCACTTTTTCTGTTGCTGCTACTAGTGGGCCCCTCATCACCTCACTTGTGTTTTTCTGCCTTTCCTGTCCTTAGCCACAAAAGATAGGATTCCCATTCCTGCAGTTTTTCCATCCTATAGAATGCTGTGGCAATAGCTGTGGGCTTGTCTATTGAAAAACCTCAAAGTGTCCTGCTCCCATTTACTGAGCATATTGCACGGATAGCAATGACTCTGTGGCCCTGAGGCCGGGGAAGGTTTTCAGAATTTAGCAATGTACATAGAAAAGGAAAACAAAAAAGAATGAAGAGCCAAGCTCAAAGTAGGAAAGCAGAGGGGAGAGCAGAGGGTGACTTCTAGCCTCACCCAGGCAAAGTGGAGTGAGAGAGGATGGCCTTGCCTCCCACAGTATAAACACACTGGCCGATGGACCAGCAGTTGATGGCAGGATGGAGGATATGGATTGCCATTCAGTACTAAACCTTCCCTTCTCATCACCTTCCTTTCTACCTTGGCTGTGACGGGGAAGGTTTTCCTCTTCCTCTGGTTTTAGATGTAGCTGTATATGCATTACTGTTCTAACTCTCCACTCATGCCACTGTTTCTGAATGTGTTGGCAGCTCTCCCTTTCTTCCATGCTGCTTCTACCTTTGTGTTATTTAAAAATAAAATGTCAACTGTCCTGATTTTAAATCAGAAAAGCAAGCAACTTCTGTATTTGAGAAGACATAGATGTAAACAGCTTTCTTTGGGTGTTTTTGTACATAACCTGTCAGTAAATTACTTTTCTTGCCCATTTTAGTTCAATTTCTGCAATGGCCACACCTTAAATTGCCACTTGCAGGATCCACTGTCAGCATGACATGCCTGAGATGGCAAGGACAGCCCCAGATGTGGGAAGCCTTACCCTCCAAGTCCAGAGTTTGAATCCTAGCTGTTAGGAAAACAGAAGGTCTGATGAAGAAGAGGAGAATGAGCATGTTGGGCAGCTGGCCTGAGCAACTGACTGCATAAAGAGCTCACATCTGTTTGGACCAGGTCTGCAAACTGCAGAAATGCCTTGGGTAAGTTAGCCTCATTCATTTCCTGTACAGGAAACGTATTATCAAAGATGTTTGACAGGTAAAATTGGGACTTTAGTAGTTTTTTGAAAGCCAGGCTCCTTGTGATGGCATCTCTAATCAGGTATCCAAAGTTGCTAGTAATTTATGGTAGATGTTCTTCTTTATGTAAAACTTGGATTGGCTTTTTCAGTCAAATGCAGACTCTCAAAAATCGTACTGGGGACACAGGATCATACTAGGGGTAAAAGTGCTCATACCGAATCCCACCTTGGAGTCTGCATTGATATTTATGGAGTCTGCATCTGTTGAGAGAAGGATTAAAGTGAGGGATGGGGACAAGGGCTGTACTGCACTACAGTTGTAAGCAGAGACCCTGTGCTCACAGCCTTCCTCTGGAGCTTAGACATCTGAGGTGTTGTCCTACAGAGCAGGCATGGCATGCCTGGTATCTTCTGTACAGCAGCAGCACATTAAAGTTTCCTTGTTTTCTAAACATTGTGCAGACTGCTGTGGGAGCTGTGTGAACACTTTTCCCCAGTGAATGCTGTGATAAATGTAAGACACTGGGATTGGTGCTGGTAATGTCTATAGAGCTTTGTGATCTCAGATGATTTGAGAGAGGAGAGAATTTTGTTTTGTCCCCAAAACCAGAACGGGAAGAAGGAATTTTTAGGTCCATTATGTTACCACATGCAGCCTTGGTGGCCACAGATAGTTTTTCAGACATAGTAATTCTCTAATTAAAGGCAGGGTGGTTTGAGGAACATGTGATTCCAGCTTATTTGAAAGACTATGAGAGAACAAAATCTGACCATAAAAAATAATACCCTAAAATATCAACATAAGCAGAACTGTTCAAGGGAGGGAGCAAAAACATAGTAGCTACTTGTGAGTAGGCACTGCACAGGTTCAAACTGTAGGAAGTGGATATTGAAGAAGGAAATGGAAAACCTCTGGGACCCTACAGCTCTTGAAACTGGCAGGGTTCAATCAATAGCAGCCTGCAAGCAGTGAGGTAAACTGAGGAGTTTCATTGAGCCAACAATGAATTGGTGACATAATACATCACTGGTGAGGGTAGATAAAGCTACTTGATTTACCAGAAGCAAAAAATGAAACCCATGTGGGGCATTTTCACTGGGTTCAGACTGCCTTCCTCAGACTATTTGCAGATGCCAGTGAGAACAAATGCCTACAGACATCACCCACCTCCAGTGCTCTTCCTGTGGCAGTCAAACCAGGTGCTAGAGGGATTCCCAAGCATTCATAGGACTTAGTGTTTATGAAGAGCTTGCAAGAGGCAAATGGGAAGGCTACAGAATGCTAGTAAGTAATAATCCAAGAAGATTCTCTTGCTCCTCTTTGAAGGAGCTACTGAAGATAGATACTGACAGCCCGAATCTCCTAGTTTGTGTCAGTATCAATTAATATCTTCATGGCGGCAAGTGAGAATGAGCAAGAAGGGAATGGCTTCTCATTTGCCTTGTGCACCGTTTAATTGAACTGGCTAGCTGAAATAACCCAGACATATCTGAGAACCTCTTTCATTTTACTTACTCTTTTTCAGGACAAGGGTGAGTTGTGGAGGAAATTGAACCATCTGTTGGATCATGACACCTGATAGAAAATCTAGCCATTCTCTTGGTTTACTACCTGGGTAAAAAAGGTTTATTTATATGAGATGCTGAATTGCTTTGTGAACTACTTCAGCAGGCCAAACCAAGCTGGTCTTCCAGCACCATGAATTTATGTCCTCACCGTGGCTTCCTGCCAGCATCCTCTCCACTGAACTGTATTTACATTAGCACTGTAAAACATTACTTCATTCAAGTGTCTGAAGTGAAGCACTCACTTGCTCCATGCACTTAATTCTTGATTGCTGCCAGCTGGTGAGAAGTTAGCTGACTGCCTTTCCCAGCTGGGCCTCGCCATTCTGAATATAATGAGAATTAAAGCCCCTGATTCACTGGGGTTGTTCAGGTTCTAGTGTTGGTTTTAGTTGTTTGTAGCTGGTATAAGTGAAAAACATTGAATGATTAATTTCTTCAACTAAGGTTGAAAGATATACTCCTTCAAGTAGTCACTGCCTTGGGCATCAGATCTTGGCATCCTTGAGTCTATACACTAGTAAGTGATCTGGATGATGGTTCATTGCACTTCCCTCTGTTTTTTCTTCTGTAATTTTAAAACTTTTTACAAATTTGAGGTATTTTCATTTTAAGGAAGACAGAAATGGAGGGAAAAAGAGGTAGATTGTATTATCTAACATGGTGTAGATCCTTTTGTGAAGCTTCTCTAGCCTGTTGAATCAGTGGGATGGTCCTAGGGTCTCCCACTGACAGAACTATAACAACTTTTATAGGAATAAAAGACAAAGGAGCTATGACTCTCCTCAGTGTGCTCTGATGCTCAGATTGTATTACTTCTGAATAAACACTTCAGAATGGAGTCAAAGTCATACGTTTTGCATGTTCTCTAAGGGCTTGCTGAGGGGCAAGCTTTCTCTTGAAATAAACAGAGCAAAGTTTGAATAAGGATTTTTCATCCTTTAATTTGACTGAACTTGTTTAAATTACTGTTATTTCCCCGTGTTACGCCGTAGTCTCAAAAGGCACAGGCACTTTGCTAGCTCACGAGGTCCAGAAATCAAAACCATTTGGTCTTACGACCAAAAACATATGAATGATAACAGCTGACAAATATAATGTGTGTTTTAACTGACATTTAAGAACAAAGTACATTACCCTACCTGGAAGTTAAAAAACAAGCAAACAACCCTTTATGTTTTTAACACTAACAAATGTGTGAGAGCTAATTTAAGGATAATTTTTGAGTAGTTTGGAAATGAGATTTTTCATAGAAGTCTCCCTGTTTTGGAACACTTAACTGTCTCTGTCAACAAGCAGACTGGGGCATGGCGAAACTTTTCCCACAACAATCAATTTCTGTTTTAAAACACAGATCTGGGTGACGGGACAACTGCATTTCACTTTCTGCCTTAGTGGCCCTTGTTTGGAAAAGGGCAATAGCAGTTACTACACCACACCAGGGCGTCATGGCTGTGTGAAGTTCCTTAAGGTGCTCGGATACACGGTTTGAAGGAGGTTCTGTTATCTCTCTTAAGGTTATTGTTTCAATTTAATTCTTTCCTCATTCTTGTTTTGCTCCAATTTTATCTTCAGTCTGTGGAATGCACAGGAAGAGAATAAGGAAATGTTTTCATGGCTTTGTTGGAGGCAAGAAAAAGAGGTGTGCTGGGAGGCTGTAAGGATCATCAGCAATGACAATGACTGATGCTGCCTTCTTCCCTAGGGGCAAAAAAGAAAAAAAAAACCAAAAATAATTTTCTCCATTACTGCTGCAGTACCAACTGGTGGATCAGTGATACTCAGCAGGGCTTCTATACAGCACCCCCAGGATTTGAAAAAAACAACCACGTTGGAAACTTGTTGTTTTGAATTTGCTATATGGGTGTTTGCACTTCAGAGGAAGAGACCATTTCCACAAACCAAAACCAGCAGACAACTGCAGTCCTTCCCGGAGGTACTTCACTGGAGGTGAAACCCACCTCTCCCTCCTGGGCATACAGGCAGCTGCCTGTCTATTCAAACAGCTTTCCAGTGCTGTGATCCTGATTGAAGGTGACTCTGCCTCACTGAAGCTGGTCTCTCTAAATCTTGAATGTACCAGATCTGACTGTCTCCTACACCCTGGCTGAAAATATATGCTGCCTTCCATGTTACCTGATACAGCACTGGAAAGACTCTCTTGGAGTAAATACAGGTGACACCAGAGGAGATGCATTTAAATTTGCCTGGGAACTTGGCCTTATTTCTAATGAAGAATATATTGACTTTTGTCTAAAGGGTCATGGCTGGTCAGCAACGAGGGAACATTAAAGACTCTGGAAGTCCGTTTTGGATCTGTCAAAGAATGTGAGAACATTTATTTATTTATTCTCTCCTCCCTTCTCTTTGGTGTAGATTAGAGGTAAAAGTCTCCGGAGGCTGGATTCCTCATTAAGATTCCTGATGCCTCCCAGTATGCAGAGGCTGGGATTACAACATGAAGGGCATCCTGCTATTTTTGCCTCTGGTCCAGTTCCTTTGAAGGGACTCAGGAACACTTTACAATCATGCAGATTTATGAGCACTGTGCAGCCTGCCAGTATGCCTTTTTGACATACTCCTGTTAACTAATTATGGGAAACTGCCCTAGGCCTCTGTCATTAAAAATACATTCTTAGCGTTTCACAAACAAAGCTTAGTTTCCTCCTTCTGTTCCTATAGGATATGATCTCTTTCCTGACAGATGTTTATCCTAAAACATCAAGTGATTGTTTCTGAGGAAAGTTAGGGAATAAAAGCATAGCATGTCACCAAGAGTGAGTCACAATATGAATCCTAAACACCCAGTGTGATCTGAACTTCTCTGGCACCCAAGGAAATTACTTTTTAAGATTTTTAGTTTTTCTAAATTCATCGTAATTAGAGATTGGGCATTTTTAAGTTCTGTAATTTGTTATTAAGCCTTCCTTTTCAACACTGCCTTAGAATGGCTTTTGAACAAAAGCCATTACCCGCCTGCTGGCTATTTGGGCACCTGAACAAAATGAGTTGATCCATCCAACTCCTTGCGCCTTGCTGGCTCTTAGACCCTACAACACGGGGTGCCAGGAAAGGCAGACAGATATAGAATAAACACGAATGGATGTTGGCAGGAGCAGAGCACTGGCTCATGTAGGCAGATAAACACAGCATGTTTTGGCTGACTGAATCGCATGTGTGATCCCAGGCCCCTGGAGAGGAGGGTGGGCTGGACACACATGGCTGTGTGTGCCCAAAGCCAACTTGGAGGTTACGAACACAGATGTCAATGCTCTTGACATGTACATCAGAAACAGAGCCCTTGGAAAGGCTTGTTCCCCAGCTAGGCAAGGAGTGTGGGGACTAGGTGGAATAGGGAGACCAAGTTGAATTCATAGTCTTACAATCCATCCCTGTGGAGTCAGACTGAGGCACCTTCTGGCCCAGGCAGGTGGTGAGGATATCACCATTTACCTGATTATCTCAGCCCATCTGAGCTGCCAGAATTGTGTATGCTTCAGACTGCCCAACCTATTCTTTACTGTATTATTTCTCCAACCTCAGTGAAAGGCCTGACATGTGTCAAGTCATTCATCCAAGCTGTATCTTAGACTTGTATTTGGTCAGTGACCAGGGTGCATATAGGCACTTCAGCTTGTTGCTGCTGTTGAGTGTGGATTGTATCAACTGGGATCCTAATAGGGAAGGTTTTGACATACCAAGCAAAATGGACTGGGAAAAATTATATGCAGAAGGATATCCCTATTTTCCATCTGTAAATGCTTAAGACAAAAGATTCCAGGAGAATAGACTTATCTGTTTTGCAACAGTATTATTGCTTTAGTTCTGATTTCAATTCCTCCTTCCCCCCGCCCCCTCCTTTTTTTTTAAATATCTTACAAGGGATCTAGGTTAGCAATGGAGGCTGGGCCACAACAGGATGTTTACAATGCAGTATTCTGCTGTGAAATTTTTATTCTTTTTCCCCCTGCAAATGATAGGTCTGAAATTTTCATACAGCATGATATCAAAGCAGGAAGAGAACCTGAAGAACAACCTCCTCCCCTTGCCACGCACTTACAGAAGAGGAAACACTGAGAATGAGTCTTCTGTGTGGTGAAAGTTTGAGGTGGCGAAAGGCCTCTTCCAAATGGCTGCTGGAGATGGCAGAGGTTACAGAGCCAAGGTGAAGGGACATTCAGGAAAGTGCTGGTACATGTCTAGACAAACTGAAGTGGGTTTTGAGACGTCCACTTGTATCTCTTTCCTGTATGTCATCCCATGAAGTGCTGTGCAGTAGGGAAGAGCCCCTTGCTAGTATGGATGGTGGCTACCTGATTTCCATTAGCTGAAGCTCTGGCTCTTGGCCTGATAGTTTTCTACTCATTCTTGGTATCCACATAAACGATTAAAGGAACAGGGGAGCAGAGAATCAGGCTGTGAGGCCATGGGAGTACTGGAGAAGTAGCACAGTGTAATCTCTGGTTTGAAATGGGTGAAGCAGTAATTGAGGTGTACAGGGTGGGGAGTGATGCGGTCAAGTAAAGAATTGGCGGAACTAGCTGTCTGTGCATGTGGCTAGTCTGGCTATTTTTTCCTTTTGCAGCAGCATAGCTTGGATCTGAGCCTATTTCAGACAATTCTAGCATTTCCCTTCCTTATTTCCCATAGCAAAGGTTGAATAAAATCAAATTATAAACAAACTGTGGGCTCAAACTTTCCTTTAGGACTCAGAGGAAAAACACTCTCTCCTTCCTCCCCTACTCCCGATTTCTCACACTTTTCCAATTAGCTCTCTGAAAGGTTCTCAGGCTTTGCTCCTCAAAGCTGATGCTGATAGTTGGCCCCATCAAGGGACCCAAAACAGCAGAATGGGGACAGTGCTGGGTTTTTTTTTTTGGAAGGGGAAAATGAGGGAGGGGAGTAGGTACTTCTGCACCTGGGGTCCTCCACTGTGCGGGACAGTGCCAAACATAAGACTTGCCTTAGAAAAAAAAAAAAAGGGATTTTGATGGCTTTGGGCTGGCTGAAAAACAGGCCAAAGGGTCTCCATTCTGCAGGAAGCCTTTCTGGTTCACTCTCCCTCCAAACCCATAACCTGCAAATAAACATAAACCAAACCAGTCTTACCCTAAATGAGGCTGAAAAACTGCACAAGGAGCAGCCTCTGTGGACACCTCTCTATTGGATGAGCTGTACTGCCAGTAAGATGTAGATGAACGTGAACGAGTCACTATTGGAGCAAGAGGAGTGATAAGAGGGTTAGAAAACCATGAACTGTGAGTAAAGCCTGCAAGAATTGATTTTGTTTAGTCTAGGGAATAGAACATGGCAGGAGCAGAGGTGAGAAATACTATATTTGTCAGACATTTCCAAGGGTGTGATGGATAGGCCAATGACTAATTCTACAGGTCAAGAGAGGGCAAGGCAAGAAGAAACTGGTGTAAGTTCAGCAAAGAAGATGTGTGTTTGATCTTTAATAAAGGAAGAAAAAGAATCCCAAAACTCTTTCTATCTGTAAGGATAGTTAAGCAATGTCTGTTGAGGGACTTGTAGAATTATTGCTATTAGGAGGTTCAGGAGAAGGCTGTATAAGTGAGAACTGAAGAAAAGGAACCTCAAAGTTTCACTGCATTTCCACAGTCACTTTTATATATCACCACCAATAAAACATCTGTGTTTAGTCTTGACTAGTTTCAGCTGCTTGCAATCAACTGGCTTTTCATCTTCTCCCATTTCCCCCCTACCCCTCACAGCATTAAGGTGTTTTCCTGTATCATCCTCTTGAGCCATTTCATATTGACAGATCAAAGCACTAGGTGGTTATATACCCAAATATTCCTGTTTTATAATTGTACTACATCATATTTGATCGTGCCTTCTTTTGTAGAGGAGCAAAGTTCAGCATTTAGCTCTGGTTTTGTATGGCATCTAGCATAGCAATGTTCTTTTCTGTCACTGGAACCCCAAAGGATGCTACAGGCGAAATAGTCCATACAATAATAATAGTAATAGTTACTCTTCCACAAAGAACTCAGTTTTATCTGTGACAGCAATGAGGCATTAAAACAAGACTGGAAAGTTTGGTGTATTGAACTGGATGAAGTACTACCTATGTATAATCTGTGATTGGATGACTGCAATATGGAAGGTACAGTGTGTTTCAGCTGAAGGGGCCAGAGATGATTATCCAATGCTGCACAAGGACCACATTTCACGTTGTGTAAGTATTCACCAGAGAGCAGCAGGTCAGCAGTAGGATCTAATACTTCGGAAGTTTACACTGTGCTACAAACTAATTTTTGTGTCTTTGAACTACTGTTACTAAGTCTTCTTTGAAAGGAATCTGATGAAGATGTGATACAACCAGACCTTGTTTCAGCTAACCTGCGTTAGCTGCCCAATGAGGCAGGACCAGCAAGCACTCTGTGAGGCCGTGTGAGACCAGTGCCTGACCCAGGATGAAACAGATTGGAGGCAAAAAAGGAACAGAAGTGAGGGTTATATCGTGTGTCCTGCTTAACTACTCAGTGTCTTTGAGCAAGCCACAATCATCCTTCGCTTGAATTTCCAGAGGCATAACCATTCCTAATGAGGAAGAAAAGGCAGAATCCCTCCTCTGTCTGTCTAGGAGCATACGCTGCTCCTGCATTAACATCCAGATTTATAGCCCACACATCATGATGTAGCACAGCTACATGCAGCTAAGGTTTCCCGTGGAGAAGATGACAGCACTCAGGAACTCCTTCCAGGACCTCCTCAATCCCAGCTTGCAGCCAGCCCACAGCCTCCCTGGTAGCCCCCAACTCCTTAGCTGGGCTGTGACCCTCCCAGTGTCCCAAACACTGACTGTCTTGGGTCTGCAGCTCTTGTGGGAGCACTGCAGCCTGTCAGGCACTGCAACTATCCCTCGAGGGGAGTAATGTGGCTAGGCAGTGTGTGTGCTGAGGCCTTGAAACACATCCATGTCTAAAAGCCAACGTCACAGAATCACAGAATATCAGGGATTGGAAGGGCCCTTGGAATTGGACTTGAAAGATCTAGTCCAATCCCCCTGCCGGAGCAGGAACACCTAGATCAGATCACAGAGGAATGCATCCAGGTGAGTTTTGAATGTCTCCAGAGAAAGAGACTCTACAACCTCCCTGGGCAGCCCCTTCCAGGGTTCAGCATCTTGAGCTGTGGCAATTCAGAAGGTAAGGGTTGTTTCTGAAGGTGGAATTGTGACGTTTTAAATGAGAGGCTACTGAGACTCAGCCAGTGGTGTGTCCAGCCTGTTAGAACCATGTTGTGACACCCTGTGGGCAAGCTCAGCAGCTCAGCTCCACACCTGGCTCTAGCAGCCACCAGACAGTCCTCCCTGCTGTAAGGGGCAAGGGGGAAGAACCTCCAGGCATGACCTGGGCTTCATTCCCAGGATAGGATAAAGTAAGCATAAGCTTTCATCTCACTTGCCAGAGCTAGTGGCGGAAGATGGTCATGGATGCTCCACTTGGCTTGAACTGCCTCTGCCCAACCTGTGCCATTTTGTAAGAACAATGGTCAAGATTTGGTGGTGTGTTTGGTTTTGAGGCTGATGTATAGAAAATGTGGGGAACATGCCTTTTGGTAATTAAGCCCCTTTTAAAGCATTTCAACCTGAGTGTATGGCCTCTTTATTCTCTCTGTTTTCTGGAGTCCCCTAGGGGTATAAGCTCCTCCACCTGTAGTTTCCCTTCACCATTGAGGTACTTATCAGCTGCCATGCAAGTACATGGGTTTTAAGGCATTTCATTTGGCCAGACAGTAAAGAAAATTGGGATTTAAATTAGCCTCCAGTGTGTTGATGACATTTTCCCCTGCTGTGTTTTGGACCATGCTGGTTCAAGCCATCTTGCATTTATCCAAAGTTATTGCAGGCAAGGCGGGCTTTGATCTTTCAAAAACTGCAGAAGTGTATGACTACCGTAACGTGATGTCTCCCCTATTATTGCAGAGCCTGGAACACAATAACATCTTATAGAAGGCTTTGGAGTTTAGATTACAGCCTTTTTATTTATTTTACTGGAGCACTGTCCCATAAGGAAAAATACTAGGCTGGGTTTAAAGAGCCAGACAATGGAACAGCCGTCACATTTAGATGTTGCTTTTAAAACAATACCCTAATGCAACATCACTTTGCTCTGCTAGGTTCTGCTTCTACTTGTCAATGGCAGAAATCACAAGATCAGAATTAGTTGAAAGGGTTTCAGTGATGTCTAGTACAAAGCATGTTGAAAACGAAAACATTGACTCAACTCTGCTGAAAAAGCAGCTCTCTGGTTCCTAGCTTTCTTCTGACCAGTGAACAGAGGCATTACCTCACACTCGGTGCAGAGTTGGGCAATGGATTGTGTGTCTCAGACTTTTGCAAGAAAAAAGTAATGTTGCACTTAGAGTAAATATGAATAGTGCCAAATGTATGTAGAAAATGTAGACAATCTATTATCACTGAATGGGGCTCGAGACTCTCAGCATTTACAGAAAAGGAGAAGTGTCTAGTCTTCCTGTCTGTGAAAATAACCTTAAAGCATTTTTGGAGTCTACAGAGAGCCCAAAATAACAGCCTAAAAATATATGACTCGCTGTGTTTATACTTGATGAATTTTCAATGGTAAAATGAAAAATGAGCAGTATTTAATAAATATATTTTGTTGAAAAAATTGCAGTGATATTTTGATACCATTTTGCTTGCTCTGTTTGCCAAGCTCTTCTCTCCTTCTCCTGCTCCCAGTTTTTAAAAATACAAAAATGGTAAATATAAACATGTAGAAACAGCTGCGTTTTGCAGAGGAGTTTTTGATTAATAACCTTTGCATTCATTAAAAAAAAATATGGAAACCACGATTGAAATTGGCAAATGAAAAAGCCTGAAAAAAACATTGTAAAGCAAACACTTGAAGCTTATTCTCTAAAGTGAGTTTTCTTTTCTCATTAGCTTGATTGGAGCAATTTAGATAACAGTTTTGTTGATGGTTTCCCTGGATTGCTTAATCCATAAATTAGTCCATCTTAAAGGATTTACATGGCACTTTGGCATCTCTGTTAAACTCTCCCAATCTTAATTCCTCTCTCTCAGAGATTTTAACAATGGAATTAGGTGCAAGGATTTGGGAAACTGCAGTTGTGTGTGCATGTATCTGTATGTATCTATTCAAGATAGATACTAAGATTCTAGAGAATGCATTATTTATTAATTTCCTGATTAATCCATTGACAAGATAAGTACTTTTTGATTTATGTGGACTACTTGAGATCTCTCTGTCACATCAGATCGCTGCAAAAGCTGGGAATCTTGCCATGAAAATTAGGGTTAGTTTGACATGGATTACATGTATTTTTGCTAGTAATTACAGCACATTTGGTGAGCTGGCATTTGACATGCATACAAGTATGGCAGGTCAAGCAGGGTAACGGGAAGTACTGGGAGCAGCTCTTTCAGCCAAGTTTGCTTTTATAAAAGGACCAAGTCAGCAATAACAGACCAAACTAAAAGACTGAGTCTAAACCAGAACAGCCAAGACTGCGTGTGATACTCTACCTAATTGCTAAAATCTTTCTTACTGATTACTGCTTTTGGTTTAAGACCTGTGTTTGTTATGAGTGTGTTTGAAGTTTCTGAGCCCTTGGTCTATGGACCCACAGCTCCACTTTGTTGCAGCTGCTAAGATGCATTTAAAACTTACTTTGTGCACAGGGATATTCTATTGAATAGACTGAGAAATATCAGGTGACAAGAAAACTAAAAACATAACACACATGCTCGGGGACAAAGCAAAGGCTGTGGTTCCAGCCACAGGGCCTGAAATTACTAACTTCTGAATGATTAACTGTGTGGCCTTTGAAGAGACGATACTGCAGCAGCCTTGTATCTTCAAGATTTTTGTAAGAAGATACCAAGTGTGTAGGTCTATGTGGTCTTTTTATAGAACAATTCAAAGCCTGGAAACCTTACCTTGAGGGCAGAGATGTAAGAGGCTTAATCTATTCATTTTAGCAAAGAGAAGGTGAAGAGGTGTCTTGGTCAGGGCCCACAAGACTTTAGTGTGGTAGAAAGTTTCTGGGCACAAAGAGATCTTTTATGCAGCAGAGAGAGGCATAACAAACCCTGTGTCTGGAAGCTGCAACTCAGTTTATACAGATGGGTACTGAGGTGCAAAATCATGGGCTTGAGGCAGGAATCACTGGCAGAAATTCTATGCCTTGTGTTACACCGTGGATCAGACTAGGTCATCACAAGCAGCACTATTGGCTTTGAAATCTGTGTGCCTATGATTAACGTGATTCCCACATTATATGCACACATCAGCATTACATTTAGTCACTGAAGAAGAGAGAGAATGCATCCAATTAGCTCTGGGCTTTCTGCCTAAAAAGGGAAAATGAAGTGAGATTCTGTTTAAGGACAACCTCGATAACTCTGAAAAACACCATGGAATTATTAGCATTTGAGCAGAGTGGACAGAATTTCAAGGTCCAGCACAAAAGACCCTGCAGAAAGAACTCTGTTCGGTGAGCTGCACAGAAGGAAGGCCTGTGCCTACCCTACTGAAGCTTAGTTATGGTCCTAGAAAGCATAGGACATGCTTGGATAACCAAATCAGAGGGAGGCAGGGCTATACTGCTTTAGAAACAGCTGGTACCGGAACCCTTCATTTCAGTAGGGTCTTGCATAAATAGAAAGGAGAATATCTTGTTCTCTGAGGATGGCTTGTAAAAAGGAATGGTATGGATACTGGTGATAGGAGGGAACAGCATCATCTCCAGAGCAGGCTGGATTTAATTGTTTTGGTTTGCTGAAAACCCCCTACATTCCCGTAATAACTTGGAAAGAGTAGTTTTCAAGTGTTCTTGACTCACATTAGGGGGAAAAGTTTCGTCAAAATGCAACTTTCTAAGCTAAAAAATATGATGTTCCAACGCAAAATAACTTATCTTTGAGAACGTGATGAATATACAATTTTTTTTAAAACCTCGCTCTCAAGGTCTCATTACATTAATGTAGCTAAAGGATATCAAATTGAAATATTTTGGTGATTCAGATAGAAAATGTTTTAATAATAATTATGGTACATGAATAGTGTTTGGTCCTTTGAAAAGTTTGTTCACATTGGAAATACACTGAAGTTGTTCATGGCACAAGAAATCTACTTCTTACACAGTCTTAATTCCTGCTGCCCTGGGGTGCTAAGTCATCTGTACTCGTCACCCATGTCTATAGGTGAGTCCTTTCAATACAGATGTTTCGTTTTGCCTTTCCATTCTTTCCAGCAGAGTGGCTAACCCAGCACTTGTATTTGTTGAACATTTCCCATCAGCTGCCTCCAAGGTCCTCAGTTGAAGGAGCGTGTTAAGGCACAGGTGATTGGACTCGCTCATTTAGGAGTTCAGGTGGTTGTTGTTGACTTCTCTCTTGCATCTAAACTGAGTGACAAAATGGGCTATTTCTGCCTGTCATTTTAACAGTTTGTAGTTGTCTTTTGTCAAGTTGTGCAACTTAGTCTTGGCTTTTCTCATCCTGCTTGCCAGCCACCTTGAGGAGGATGTCTCATGTGGAGTCCTGCTTTTGATCTCACCTAGGGTGGTAGGTCTGTACTAAGCAAATCTGAAATAACACTTTTAAAGGGGCCTTTCGTATTCATCTTGTTGCTATTGGCAGGGGAAAAAAATGATCAAAAGGTAGAGAATTTGTTCCTGACTGATTTGAAGACTGAATGACTCCCTGTTTGGTGGTTTTATTTTTTTATTTTCTAAAAGTCCTTTATGTGGGACTGTTTTTTTGAGGGCTTGTGATCATGTGTGTAGTTTGCTTTCTGTCTAGCCACAGCCGTTTACCTCATTTACAAAAGAGTCTTTCAGCACCTGACCTCTATATTAAGGGCAAGTTCTGCAACCTTTAATTGTTTAATTAGCTGGTGTTAGCTTAAAAATATTTAACAGTGCTCTTTTAGGTAAACAGGTTATTTCAGGAAGCATCCCCACCAAATATTTTAATTCCAGATTAACTTCCTTTTTTTTTTTTTTTGCTACTTTACACAGCAGAAGGAAGCAACAGCCACGATCTTTGAGGGTGATCAATCCACCTTCAACTACTTGAAGCAGCCCTCATCTTCACAACTAGTGACATTAAAAACCTCTACCTGAACCCTTTTATGCTGAGACTGTTAGTGCATGATGTGCCTTCTGCTGGGGAGAGGTATGTGTGGAGGTAGGAAAAAGAAAAGAGTCCTTATATCTTTTCATTGCTTCTTAGTTTGTTTAGTGGTGAGTGGGCAATCCTTTCACCTGAAGCTTTGTGTGTTCTCTTTTTCTCCATAGAACTGTGGAGTTGAATAAAAGCCTAATGTGGTACAAAGATACTTTAACAAAACAGCACAGAATGAAGGCTGCTTGTCCTAACTTCCTCTGACAAAAAAAGATGATGAGTAAAAGTGAAAGGCAGCACTCCTAAAATTGATTGAAAGGTATTTGAAAGGTATCCTTCAAAACATCAATTAACTGAGGAAGGTGGCAATGACAGAATTTTGAGGTTTTGGTTTGTGTGTTGGCACATTTTGGTATGATGAGGAGAAAACTGAACTACTGAAAAGTTTTTCTTCTTTTAGTAACATCCACCCACTCCTGCTACAGGAAGATCAGTTAGCACTTGTTTGCTGCCTTCATCACTTTGTCAACTGATGTCTCCTGGTTTATTTCTGGTAAAATTTCCAATATTTTTAATACCAGAACACTTGCAGTTAAAAAGTTAAGAATAAACTACCTCTATCCTGATCTTTTCTGTGAGGGATAAACAAGAGTGAACATAAACCACTCCATTATCACTTTCATAGAGCCACTTTTTAGACTGTAGCCTGCTTTTAAAGTCAGCATTGCACTTGGCTCAAATGATGAGATACTGACATAAATGCTACTCAGGCAGAGCCAGTGTTAATATTTTCAATGCCTTAGAAAAAAGGAAAGAATGTAAGCTAATTCTGCTTATGTTATGATGAAGTTCCTTCATAACAGCTTTCCTTTTGCACAGATATCTGAGGACTTAGTCAAAGTTTTCTGCTGTTTATTTGGGGCAGGGCCAAGGAATAATTTTTAAAATGCTTACTGAGAGTCAATTTCATTTCCTTATCCCAGTTTGTAAGTTTCAAAAAAAGGAGGAAAAAAAAATCAGGTTGACTCCCATTGTCAACAGCAGTCAATGCCAATGAACACTTGTACTGTTGGTTGGTGAAATTCATTATCCCTATGTGCCAGAACTGAGACAATGGAGACAAAAGTCACAGCCTTTTAACTCCAGATATATCACCAGGCCAAATTCTCTTGACATGACTAAGAAAATGATTGATCTAAAGCAATTGCTATGCAAGAAAAGTACCCTCCTTGTTTAGCACAAACCTCTTGTCCTCTCCAGCATCTGACACTGGCTAGCTAATCAGTTTACAAGGCACCTAACTGTGTGCAATTATTTAGCTGCAGAAAAGACATAATTTCTGCAGAAACTGAATACTTTTGAACATTAATGCATTAATTCTGGTGGCCCCACTGTAAAGCACTGGTGTGCTAGTCCTATAAATTTTAAGAAAATGGGCAATTGCTAGTATGGCATCTTCACGTCAGTGTTAATTTGGCCTGCCTTGAGTCCTACCCATGTCTGCAGAGTAGACTGACATATTTTAATTCTAGCAGGCTCATCTGCCACACGCCTGCTCTGTAGCCTGAGCTCATCTAACTCCTCCCTTTGGTGTTGCTAAAACAGGACCCTGTGCAGCTCACAGTGTGGTCACCCTCTATACTATCTCATAACAATAGCAAGCTAGTGGCTCTCAAACATTAGGGACACTGTACCTCCTCTGAAGAAGGCTCTTTTTTTGAAAATCTGAAATGAAGACTGCTGGCTATGAAGAAAGCACCAGACTGTCTGAGAACTAGATTATTCTATGAACTTTGTTTCATCAGCCATTTGGGATAAAACAGGATAAGCCAGTATCATCCCATCACCATAGCTTATCATCTGGAGTAGTTTATGATGACTAATATTATGAATGCCAACTCCTTTACAAATACTCCGCAGAAAAATATTGGCCTCGCTTGGTGACAAATAACATCAGCGAGCTAAAGGTAGTTCAGTGCTTCGAATTCAACAAAAGTTAATACATATTTCTTGCAGTTCTCTTTTTATTCTTTGAATGACAGTGCCTTCCTGGAGGGTGGATAAGTATATCAAGTCTGGAAAGATAAAAGTGGTAATTCTTGATGTCACTGGTAGGAGAGAAAGTAAGTGGAAAAGATAGTGAACTAGGAACCAATGAGATATGTAGAGATTGCCCACTTCTTGTCTAAGTATGCCAGCTGAACAATTTTGTATCATGACCCAAGGTTTTGTCTGGTACCAGCTGAGCTGTAATACAGCCAAGTCAATCACTGAAGCAAGGTAGACTTAAAGCTAAGGAATTCTGGTGGGTTGACCCTGGCTGGATGCCAGGTGCCCACCAAAGCCACTCTATCACTTCCCTCCTCAGCTGGACAGAGGAGAGAAAATATAATAAAAGGCTTGTGGGACAGGGAGAGATGTAAGAACAGGGAGAGATGATTCATCAATTAATGCCACAGGCAAAATAGACTCAACTTGGGAAAATTAGTTTAATTTATTACCAATCAAATCAGAGTAGGGTGATGAGAAATAAAAACAACCCTTAAAACACTTTCCTCCCACCCCTTCCTTCTTCCTGGGTTCAGCTTCACTCCTGATTTCTCCACCTCCTCCCTGCCAGTGGCACAGGGGGGCAGGGAATGGGGGATGCAGTCAATTTATCACACGTTTTTTCTCCCACTCCTTCCTTCGCAGGGGGAGGTCTTCTTGTACCCTTTCCGTCCTCCAGAGAGGGTTCCCTTCCACAAAAGACAGTCTTCCACAAACTTCTCCAGCATGAGACTTTCCCACAGGCTGCAGTTCTTCATGAACTGCTCCAGCGTAAGTCTTTTCCAAGGGGTGCAGCCCTTCAGAAACAGACTGTTCTAGCATAGGTCCCCTGTGGGGTCACAAGTCCTGCCTGCAAACCTGCTTCAGCATGGGTTCATCCCTTCATGGGGCCACAGGTCCTTCCAGGAGTCTGCTCCAGTGCAGCCTTCCCACAGGCTCAGAGCTTCTGTCAGGCATCCAACTGTTCCTGTGTGGGATCCTCCATATGCTGCAGGTGGCTATCTGCTCCACTGTTAACCTCCGTGAGCTGCAGGGTGACAACCTGCTTCACCATGATCTTCCACACAGGCTGCAGGAGGATCTCTGCTCTCGTGCCTGGAGCACCTCCTTCCCCTCCTTCTTCAATGACCTTGGTGTCTGCAGAGTTGTTTCTGTCATGTATTCTCACTGATCTTTCTGGCTGCAGTTGTTGTTGTGCAGTCACTTTTCCCCCTTTCTTAAATATGTTAGCCCAGAGACACTACTGCCATGGCTGGTGGGCTCAGCCTTGGCCAGTTGCAGGTCCATCTCAGAGCCAGCTGACATAGGCTATATTGGACACGGGAAGCTTCCAGCAGCTTCTCACAGAAACCACCCCTGTAGTCCCCCCTGCTACCAAAACCTTGTCACGCAAACCCAGTACAGGAATTTATCCTATTCAGTTTCCCAGTGCTGGGAAAAGCCTGGTGCTGCTCCAGCTGAGGAAACAGTATAATAAACAGATATGTTAAACAGAGATGGAAACCAAAAGGCAGCTATGCACTTGTGGTGAATAAGTCAGGCTTTAAGAAGATATTTCCATTGGAAGAAACATACTCATAGTTTTCACTTCTCCTCTTCCCAGTTAAACAGGACCTCTGTAAATAAATAATCATAGAATCACAGAATATTAGGGACTGGAAGGGACCTTAAAAGATCATCTAGTCCAATCCCCCTGTCAGTGCCATTATCTATGTTCTTAACTCCTTCAACAGGAATCTAAGCATGTCTAAAAGATTCAACAAACCTGGCTCTGCAGAGAGAGAAAAGGAGTAAAAATGTGCAAAAATTACTTCATTTCAGTAGTTTATAGGCTGCTGCCTTTCATATTCACTGGAGTCTACTCAGTTTCTCTGTTACAGTGGGAAAGGGAGATCCCATTTCCCTGCTCTGCACATCACAGTCTAATCTGTTCTTTTCATTGAACGTCTTTCCAGATTCTCAAAAAAAAAAAAAAAAAGAAAAAAGAAATCTCTTAATGCTTTAGCAATGTGCCCAGGTGGCCATGAAGGCCAATGGCATCCTGGCTTGCATAAAAAATAGTGTGACCAGCAGAAGCAGGGAGGTGATTGTCTCCCTGTACTCAGCACTGGTGAGGCTGCACCTTGAGTCTTGTGTCCAGTTCTGGGCACCTCAGCACAAGAGAGATATTGAGGTGTTGGAGCAAGTGCAGAGGAGGGCAACGAAACTGGTGAAAGGCCTGGAGAATAAATCTGACAAGGAACGACCGAGGGAGCTGGGTCTGTTTAGTTTGTGGAAGAGGAGGCTGAGGGGAGACCTCATCACTCTCTACAACTGCTTGAAAGGACATTGTAGAGAGGTTGGTGCTGGTTTCTTCTCACAGGTAATTAGCAATATAACAAGAGGGAATGGCTGCAAGCTGCAGCAGGGTAGGGTTAGGCTGGACATTAGGAAAAAATTCTTCCCAGAAAGAGTGGTCAGGCACTGGAATTGGCTGCACAGGGAGGTGGTGGAGTCACCATCCCTGCCTGTGTTTAAGAGTTGATTGAATGTGGTGTTGAGGGATATGGTGTAGAGGAGAACTTGTAGAGTAGGGCAGATGGTTGGACTCAATGATCCCAAGGGTCTCTTCCAACCAAAATGATTCTGTGATTCTATGATCCCTCTTAGACTCTGGGCGGTTTTGCTGTTGGTGTCAAGAATCTGTCCACATGGCTTTGATAAGGACTTATGTCCGTTTGCAGGATTTGCATCTGGCTCGAGTGCAGTGCCCTGGCGTGCGGTAACCAGTGCCTGGACTCACAAACAAGGGCTGCAGTTGCAGGCCGGTGCTGCTCTGTGGAGGAGGCATGAGCTAGCTGCAGTAAAAGCCATTGACTTGACGTAAAAATCTTTTGTGTGGTAAGAATCTTCCCCATCTGGATGCAGAAAATCTGTTCCTTCCTTCCTTTTGCTGAGCATGTTGAGGTCTGCTCACCAGTCCTGTCCACCACACTATTGGGAATAGCATGGTGAGCAGGACTAGGGAAGTGATTGTCCCCCTGTACTGGTGAGACTCGATGAGGCCCTGGGCAACCTGGTCTAGTTGGGGCTGTCCCTGCTGGCTGTGGGGACATTGGACTAGATGACCTTTGGAGGTCCTTTCTGGCCTGGACCATTCTATGATTCTATAAATACTGTGTTCATTTTTGGGGACCTCACTACAAGAAAGACATGGAGGTGCTGGAGTGAGTCCAGACAAGGGCAACAGAATTCCTGAAGGAAAAGTTCTGTGGGGAGCAACCAAGGGAACTGGGGTTGCTTAGCCTGGAGAAAAGGTGGCTGAGGGGAAACCTTATCACTCTCTACAACTACCTGAAAGGAGACTTTAGTAAGGTCTGTGTAAGGTCTTTTTTCCCAAGTAACAAGTGATAGGACAAGAGGAAATGGCCTCAAGTTGCACCAGGAGAATTTTACACTGAATGTGAAGAAAAATCTCTTCACCAAAAGGGTTGTCAAGCAATAGGGAGGTGGCTGAGTCACCATCCCTGGAGGCATTTAAAAGATGTATAAATGTGCTGCTTACAGTCATGGTTTAGTGGTGGACTTGGCAGTGCTATGTTAACAGTTGGACTCAGTGTTCTTAAAGGCTTTTTAGTTGATTTGCCATCCCTGATGATATTTAAAGAAGTGTAGATGTGGCGCTGAGTGACATGGTTTATTGGTGTTTTTGGCAGTGTTAGGTTGATGGTTGGACTCGATGATCTTAAAGGTCTCTTCCAACACAGATGATTCCATGATTCTACAGATGAAAACCTGTCCATGCATATTAAAATCATCTGAGTATTTATAGGCATTTCTGTGGTACATGAGTCAACAGTGTTGTGAAAGAACCTGTCAGGAGGTACAGAAATTATCTCTCTGAAGCTGGAGATTTTTTTTTAATAGTTGGGGGGATCAGCAAAAACAAAATTTTGCAAGGGAACAATTTTAAAAAACCATTTGGTCTGATGATTTGCTAGTTTCTAGACATATTTGTTGAGATCTCTCTTGTGTGTCTTAGAAATAACTGCACTGCACTTACATGAATATTTATAGAGAAGCCAAGGCCTGGTCCTAGAGCTCCTTTCTGCTTTTCTGTTTTCCAAGCTTGGTATTTATACTCAGTATACATATAACCATAGGATAGCTTTCATTGCAGAACTGTGGCTGACCAAAGTCTTAGGAACCTGCCACAAGAAAGATGACTTCTTCACTGGTTAAAAGCCATAAAAAACAACTTTTCCACTAGATGTGCTGTAAGGCATCTTACTGAATAAAGCAACTTTTCAAAAGAGGGGAGAGCTTTGTGGCATAAGTCTGCTGACCTCACTGAACTTCTGCCTCAGAAGTATTCTGACCCTTGTCTCTTCCCTTTGCTGTTATAAAATCTGCTTTTTGTTGGATAATTGAATCTTGATGAGTTTCTTTTGAGTCATCTTACTGAGAGATAAGACTGCACCAGAATTTTCTACATGGCAGCAAACTGCAAAGAATATATCACTAAAGTATTTTTTATACAAGCAAAAAAAAAGAACCAATCATGATATATACTCTCTTCTGTTTGAAAAGCCTTCTAAGGTTAATGTAAAAATCAGAGACTATAGCTCCCATTTCAGAACATAAGAAATGTGTGATCTTTTTGACAAGCTCTACCACTTCAGTAGCCAAACTTAGCATCATTTAAGGTAAGGGGCCATTGCCAGTTTCCTCTGTATTTTATAAACAGCAATTATCTAAAACTGGAATTTTACCATCTTACCCATCCAACCTCTGATGTTTATTTATAAACAAACACTGGTATGAGCCATCCCATGCCTGAACTAACAGAACAAAACCAAAACTGGTTTAAGCTTTGTGACACCAAACTAAACCTCATAGCAGAGATAAGAATAAACTGACATATTTTATCTGAGTCCCCAGCTGTTGTGGTCTGAGCAACTAGGAGCCAGAGGCAAGGCTATCCACAGAGGTGGAATGCAGCCCTCCAGGTCAGAGTCTGGTCCTGAGAGTAGAGGCAATTTCTTGTAATGTCTGAAAAGAGAACTGGAGTATCATGACTAGAAGGCTGGCTTTCTGTTCAGAGGATCCCAAAGTGTTGACATCATGATATGAAGCTGCAACCATTACCTCTGCAGAACAAGCTCTCTCCTTTGCCAGTCACAGTGGGGCACTGTAGTAGCTGCTTTTGGAAGCAATCATCTCATCCATATTTAATGGCTGAGTGGCTACACATACAAAATGCTGTTGTAATATTCTCTCCTTGTATTAATTCTGTTGCTGCCGAGACAAGGCTAAGTGACCTTCAGGTTTCATTTGGATTTATTCATCTCATGACCACCTGTGGACTCTGAATGATGCTTGGTATGTCTCACTGGGCAACTTGATGACACCATTGTTTACTCAAGTTGTCCTAAGTTTCTCATCTCCATGTTCCAGATGAGTTTTCTTGTCCTCCATTAATCTTCCATTAAAAATTACTTTTCTTTTCGGAGTTTAGGTAACCTTTTCCTGCCCACCATGCTTCAGTTCTCTCTGCTAATCCATCAGCTACCCAGAACATTCTTTTTTTTACAGTTATTTTAAAGCTGAAATGTGAAAATACCTCTGTGAAGAAGCTCTATATAAAAAACCACAAGGTTGCTTGGGTCACCCAAGCTGTCATTTAGTTTGGGGTCCTAGCCACATAGATGTACCATACTTGAGGATGAGAACAATTGGATGACTAAAAGTCTTGCAGAAATTAAACTGTCATGAGATATTCTTAGAGAAAAGTGGTGAGAGAGGACAACTGTTATTTTCATATTTGGCCAGATAGCTTGCCAGTACATGTTCATAACAGCCATGGGCTCTGAACAGATCTTCTTAGTAGCTTATTTTTAAGGCTGGGACAAAGAACAGGGTATTTATATCACAGGATTTACTTAAATAAAGTGCTCAGTCTGGCTCTGTAAAAATGATGAAAAAAAAATCTGGTGTTTATGCAAGATAGAGTTTTTGACTGTCCTTTGTCCAAGGCCCCTTGAAATGCTTTATGTCAGCTGCCTCTCTCTAGCAGTGATGCTCTGTCATTTTCTCATTAAATCTGTGCAACTCTTCACACTGGAATTAAAACTCAGCAAAGGAAATGTAGAAGGTCACAGGGGGCTGTGTCTTAATTTTGTATTTTTCTTGTTCCATGGCTGATGCTGATTTGTATTCAGCTTAAATAAAGCAATATGATTCTTACTACTGAGAACACAGGACTGCAAATAGCATGCTAAGCGCATGGCTATGCTGTTGTTTTGTGCAGTACCAGCTGTTTTTTATTGAGGAAACTGTACTATGTAGTTGAATAATTTTGGTCTCTACAGGCCTTATTGTTCTGTTTTGGACGGGGTGAGTAAGAGAGGACTAAATCCTTTGAAGAATTAGGAAATGACAGTAACTGGGAGAGTATGTACTTCACAGCTGATGAAGAACCAGAAGATCTTTCTCTTTTTCTTTTTTGTTACTGAAATGACAGATGATTGACCTATTACGGGTTTACTGAGGAATGAAAAAAAAAAGATCTTTCTTCTGTTTTCCTTCTTCTAGTTTCAAAATGATTAGAACATAATACTGCTCTTTCCAGAGATTCACCAGCTGCTCAGAACTGTGCCACTATATTGCTGCCTAAATTGCTTCACCTTGTTTGCATTATCTCTGTGCATCAGTTTCCTCCTCTGGGAAATAGACTGATCTCTTACAAAGACTTTCCCTTCTTCCTTCTTTTTGTAAGTTGCTTTGAGATCTGAGGGTGCAAAAATGAAGGCCACACTGTAAGTACTCAACAGACTGGCTACTGGGATTTGGTGATGCTTCCGGTATAACACTAATGCTGATAGGTATCAAATACGGCATACATTTTCTTTCTCTTGCATACACATTTCTCTGTGCTCGACACTGGGGCCCCTCAACTTTTTCTCTGTTAGGTGATGAATTTGACACTGCAAAAAGCTCTTTTTCACGTGCTACTGGAGAGTTTGGTTGGTGCACTCAGTGAAACTTGTTGCTGTGTTGCTATCTACCCTTAGGTAGAGCATCCAGGTTGCAAATGGTGCCAAGTACATTTCACGACATCTTTTGACAGCAGCCATGCATTGGATGGACTTTGGGCTGCGCCTCCCTACATGGAGAATCTTTCTGTGAGTCAGGTCAGTGGGAGAGAATCAGCCTGGGAGATGGCAGAAGTACGAAATGTCTCCTTCTTCTCCGCCAAGGCAGTTTTTTGGGAGCATAGTACAGCTGTCTTGAATATCTCAAAGCAACAAATTGTATGAGATCAGAGTGCAGCTCTAGGCTTCATCACCCGGTTTTCTAATGTGATTGTGCCAAAGCAGAAGAGGGTTTGGCTTGCTTGAAAGGAACATCCTTGTGGAATGGGGACACTTCTCTGAAATGAATGTAGCTGGACGGGGAAAAGTGAGGAGGACTGAGTGCAGAATTTATCCTGTTGCACATTTCACATGATGAAATTTCCCTTGCTAAAGCCTGCCAAGCCAAAAGAAAGAGAAAAACAAACCAAACCAAAACAAATAAAAAAAACCAACAACAACAAAAAAAGGGAACAGAGAAAACTGAGGTTTTGTGGTAGAGCTGTGCCTCACGTGCTGTTCTGCTCTATGAAATGAATCCAAATGTATCCAGCAGACTTTAATTAACTTTTTATTAGGAGGAAAAAATTAGCTGTACAATATAGAGAACTATTTAAAAAATGAAGTATCTTGGCTATTTTCAGTCCCAAATGCACAAAAGAACCAGACTATAATACATTCCAGTGGCTTGAAAGACTTCAATTGGAATAAAAAAGTGAAGCTAGTTTTAAGTCATGCATGAAGACATCTCCACATCCTTAGGTTTCATTGCTTTTGTTTGCACTGAACTAAACTGAAATAATTTTGTTTTGAAATCCTGAAGGAATTACAGCACCAAGGATCTAACCTTCACTGCGAATTTCTGTCTTGGGTGAAATATTTAGAGCTAAATTGCCAAGCTCTTTTAAAAAATCTTTAGCTGAGTGAGACAAACCTGTACAGGAGAATGCTGATTTTGGGTTTACTATCAGTAGTACATCTGCCTATGTCATCTTTAAAGGTGTAAATTGGACCCCACTTCTTCAGCTCTCAAGGACACATAGCAGATAATTTGACATCCAGCATCTGGAGAAAAAAAAAAAATATAAATCAGTTTAATCATGCCTTCTTTCAAATTCAATAAGTCCTGAAGCTGAAGTATATTATATGATAGCAAGTCTGTCTTTTTGAGGTCTTCTACTCCTGTGTATTGTTTATAGAAAAATAGCAGATTCTGAGAGCCATCTTAACTTTTTCTTAATGAAGCCTAGAGGAAGACTGTGGGAAAAATTGCTTAAGAAATGAAGCATTTGGTCTACTATTCATAATTTGTCACAATATCATAATTTTCAAGTATTGTTGTCCATAATGAATCATAAATTTATGAAGTGCAAAACTGCCTCCAAAAGCATTTCTATTCTATGGAATGATGTTGCCAAGGGGCATATTTTAAATCCCTCTCCATTAGCAACTTCATTGCTCCTAAAACACAGATTTCAGTCCTTCTTCCCCACCAAAAAAGTAAAGAAACGTTTTGGATCAGTGTTAGAACACCCGTTGTATAATTAAATTGCTCCTACATATTCTCTCTCGATCCGCCGTGATCTAGTGTAGATATAAGCGTCTAATAGGTTTACATCAGAATGTAGCAGTAGATTTTAGGCCATAAACATAGAAAAGGTCCGCAACTAAAGGCCTGTAACTGAAGTATTAAAAAACTCTCATCTCCTTGTCAAAGAGGTTAATACCTTAAGTTCTGACACTCATCCTTATTGGGGAGTACGTTCCTGTTTAGTACAGGACAGAAGAGCACACTACAAGGAAACATAGTAATGTTTAATGGCTGCATGCTTTGGGAGGCCAATTGCACTGGGGGACACGTGCCCAAAGCAGGACATGGCTCCTGCTGTGAAGAGCACACAGTCTGAGACAAGGATCCCCAGGGCCTCTGGCATGGCTGGCTGACAAAAAGAACTGTGCACAATTTGCCTGCGGATCATAACTTCCTCAGTATCATTGCCTGTGTGTCAACATAGGCTGGGGGCCATTGGTATAAGTAGGCAAACTGAACTGGGAAAAAAGGGAAACTGGAAACTCCTGGCTCCCAGCCCAGGCTTCAAACCAGACAGCCATCCTATATATTTCTCTGTTTATTTGAACTGCAGTTCTGTTTGGGGTCATCTTTAAGATCTGTGTATTCACCCAAGGACCAGTTCTATATATAGCATACTTGCTTATGTTGCCCTGCTGTGCCAGAAGCCTTCTCTCCCGGAGATCTGCATTGTTGACTCATTCCGTCATTGTTCTTTCCCATCTCTTGCTGGTAAAGGGCTTAGCTGTTTCCAGCTGGTACACTACTGAATTTGCAATTCATTATATATCAAATTATTTTAAAAACAAATCTCATAGTTTGATCTTTCCAGTTACACACAGTCTCCAGCTTTATGCTCCTGTTTCAATCTCATCGTAAAATAAAGTTGACTCAAAGAGGAGGGGATTTCTTACAAGAAAACCTGTGTGTGTATAGGGAAACAAGAAGGAACTATCCCAGAAGTGGTTAAATGGGAGATACATCTGGGACTGAGCTATTCAGGTTTAACACGTTGCTTCATTTCCAGAACTTTAAGCTCTTAGCTACTCCTGTGAGCTATTGTTCTTATCAATGTAAAACTCTAGGGTGACCTCACAGTAATGGTCCACTGGTTGCTGTAGCATCTTGTGTTGTACATCCCTTGAAGTGTTCAAGGACAGGTTGGATGGGGCTTTGAACAACCTAGTCTGGTGGAAGGTGTCTCTGCCCATGCCAGCAAGGTGGGAACTACATGGTCTTTAAGGTCCCTTCCAACCCAAACCGTTCTATATCTCTATGATGCAGAAGTCACAGGTCTCAGCGCTTGAGGAATATAAGGATAATTCTGGTTTGAAGCAGCTGGATGGATTTGATCCTGTGGTCTTCAATGTTTTAGCCTTACCTTTTCAACCTTGGAAGTTAAGTCTATATGGATGGACAAACACAAGTCCAGAAAGGTATGTGACCACACTGGGCCAGCTCCGGGCCTCAGGTTGAGGATGACACTGCCTGTGGCATAACAGTATGTTCACAGAGATGTCACCCAGCAGTGATGTTATCAGTAGCATTCAGTGAGCAATCTGAGGATGGCTTTACATGCTGAGCCTCAAGACAGGGAAGAATTTCTTTATCTGCCTATCTGCTAGGGCTGCAGTACTGTTTACAGTTCTGGCACTACTGTATGACTATTTACCTCCCTAAATCTGCCTTGTTGAGCAGAAAAAATGGAGTGAAGCTGCAGCACAACAGCAGATAGTTACAGTATTTTGGCAGGGATGGGAAAATCAGGCTTACCAGTGGCAAAGCATAACATGGTTCTTCGCCTTCCCTGATTAACCTGTGCCTGTACAGTGTGTGACATACACATGTGCATCCAGTATCTAAGCTGCACTCAAGGGTGCATCCAGGTGCTTGGGTCGGAAGGAGCAAACACAGAGGGATCTCAGCAGTCTCATGGGACATTTCACACAGATGAATAAAAATATCAACAAGTTTTTCTGACAAGGAGCATCAGTTTAGGCAGATGAAAAAGTTGCTGCGGTGAACAGCCTGCTGCAAAGTTCTGCAGAGCAGAGCAGCATCGCAGTGTGCATTTGGGCAAGTCGTATCTCCTGGGACAGAGGGGAGAGCTGATGAATGGCTAAAGTCGTGAGGTTCAGACCCCAAGTTCTGCCCATGGTTGGAAGGTCCTTAGTGAAGATGTCAGATCCTGATCTGCTATTCTGAAAGAGAAAAATTGATGTTAGCTCATCCTGGCTCAGCTACAGCACTATCATCAAAATAGCGGTTCCTGTGGGGTCTGAGATAAAAAAAAAACCAAAACCAAACAGGTCAAAATGGTTTTCTGTTCATATGCAGTTCAGTATGCTCTCCAAAATGGACTTAATCCCTGGAGGAACTGCCCATTCTCAAAGTGTGCCAGTGTGCTTGGATGGTAAGAGAAAGGGGTTTAATTACTCCGTTGATTTTGACCTCCATTTTGCTTGTGTTTGTTTGCACCTGCCAGTGAATAAATCGCTGCATTGCTGCTCCCTAGTCACTCAGGCAACCACACTGGAATGAGCAGGTGGGCCCCAGCTTGCTTCTTCGTAGGTAAAGACCCCTCTTTACAAAATCACCACTGTGCCTGTGCCTCAGTAAAGAGGCCGATGTCTGACTAGGCCATGGAAATGGACTTCTCACCCTTAAAAAGGAGATCAGGGTTGTGAGACATCAGCATATGCTGTATTGGCAGTAGACAATGCTATAGCTAATCTTTGAATACATGGGATATATCAGGCTCCAGGATCATCAATCATACATTCATTTATTTTAATGAAAGGAAGGAATGAAAGCAACATTTTCCCTGGAAAGGGATGAAGGAAAGCTTGGCCTAATGCCAGACTTAGAATGATTAAAGGGAGGCTGTCCCTTTCCCCATCTCTATAGATACGTGTACTGCCAGCTCCTGGGCCCCAGTCACTCCAGTCACTGCAGCAAAAGAGCCAACTGCTGTGCTCTTCTCTGTGCCACAAACGTAATGTTTAGAGGGAGGTCAGGCTGGAATTAGTGTTTTTCCCCTGGAGGGACATCACTGTATTATGCCAGAGCCAGCCTGCAGTGGGTGAAGTTTCTTCACTGAATTCTGTCTGCCTCCTCCTTCCTGTGACCCGCCCCAGCCTTTCCTCAGCAGTGTCCTTCAGGGAGCCTGTAATGCTGGGATCCAGCTGGCAGCTCACCCAGAATTGCTTGTTGGTAAAGGTTTTGGTGGGCTATTTAGATCTGCCTCGCTGCCACCCAAAGCCATATGCTTTCTTACTTTGTGGACACACAGACGCAGGCACACATGTACTTGCACAACAATCTGCTTTATCAGCCTGGACCTTCGCATGCAGCAGAGATTTGCACTCACAGCTGCCATGGTTACAGCCTGACTTCACTGGCGAGGAATTAGACTACTGTATGGTCTCCTAAGCTGTGTAAGCATTTGAAAGGCAGCTGCTTTGCAGTGAGCAAATTTGTTTTGTGCAGAAGGAGTCTAAATGATCAAGTCATCAGTTTTCTCTTATTTTGGGCCGAAGCTCCCCAACTTAAAGCCTTAAAAATTACTGCACACAAGTAACAAATGAGAGAATTTCCACCACATTCAGGGCTGTTGATATAAATAGGGTTACACAGGCTGTCTGGTAATGATGCAATATACTATATAACAGTTCCTTTCAGCTGTGTTTGGGCAGTAGAACACGGTTTTATTTTATAGTAAGGATTCCCATCTGAACTACAGCTGAGTTGGTTCCATTGCTGTCAGTGAACTGTTCCAAAAGAGACTTTATTTTCCCTCATGAAATGCATCTTGCAGTGACTCGTCCTTTTTGTTTTGCTGTTAAAGTTTGTAACACATTTACTGAGAAGCGTGACAAGCTACAAGTTGTGCTGGGTGACTTTCTTTTCTGTTCAGTCATACCTGTATGACAGGAGAAAGCAGCAAGAAGATAGCAATAATAACTGGTGTAACTGAGCAGAGAATTTGTCTTAGCTGATTTCAACAATTATCATAATGGTTTAAATTTTCACTTATTTCAATTCTTGCAAAATAATCTGTGAAATCATAAGCAGTCCACTTGAAAAGTACATTTCTCTCATCACTTGTGATATTTCATTTGGTCATTTGTAAGCTCTTTATTTCCAAAAATGTAAGAATTGCCGTATGGGATTAATTAAACCTATTCTGATCTTTTTATCCATATATGGCCACTACTAATTGCTTCAGGAAAGCTTCTACGGTCTCAGTAGTAAATACTAAGTAAACGGTTATTGATTGAAATTATGTCCTTCCACCTTTCCCTCTATTGGTGACAAACTGGTTATGCCCAGCACAATAGATTTCATAGCATTTTCTATCCAGCACACCCTCTGCCCCTCTGGGATGTTTTTCTCCCATGAAGTTCTTAGTTCCTTCCTGTATTCCACCAAATTCCCGACCTCAGTGACTGCCTCAGTGACTACTCAGGTTCTCCTTTTCTCCTGTCTGAGAAATGAACTGGACTTTACCTCTTCAGAATACTATTTACCTTTTCAGTTTTATGTTAATTTGGGCCAAATTTCTCCCCACTTTAACATTCCTCAAAATCATCGCACATACACGACAGCAATAGGATTAGGTCCATGGTACACAAAGCCCATGCTACAGATTTATACTGACTCTGTGGCAGTGATCCAATATTCAGTAATTGTGCAATGGTTTTGGATCATTGCCTGATTTTTCTTAAGTATCTTTATTCTGACCTGAATAGCCTCTGTCTCCCTCTGTATGGAAGCCTTCTGCCCGTAGTCACATTCCTTACTTAACTCTGGGATGTGCTCTGGAGGTGAATAGCATATTATAGGCGAGTGTGTGTCATTGATTCATATAACACTTCTATAATGTTTAGTACATTATTTCTCATTCTGAGGTAATAAGCATGTGGGATTTTTTTAAGTCTTAGGAAATGAGCAGGTAATGCAACACTTACTATCTTCTAGTCATTCATCACAGAAATTGTCAGGTGCAAAAGAAGCCCATTTTTTCATTTGCAGGTCATCTGTTTTATTCTTTGGTCCCATCAGAACATCAGACATCCAGTGTGTCTGCTATCCAGCCTCAGCAGCTTGCTGCTTTTTTATTTGTTCATTCAGAGCTTCTAGTTTCTGGCAATATATTATCTTTATTGTCTGAAGAGACTAACTCTGAATTGTCTGAAGAGTAGACTTCTCAGCACTGTTCACTCTGCCAAAGGCCAAGGTGATGGAGGTTTTCTGCATCAAAATCCCTGAACTATGCTGCATTCCATACACATGGAATTCATCCAGCTGATTTATATAATATGAAAGTAAAGGTTACTGGAGCATTTTGTCAGAGGGGAGGAGTGATGAGAGGGATTACTACTAACATAGGGAGTCTTTCACCTGTAAGTCTGTAGTTCAAATCTGTGATAAACAAAACTTGGTTAGTCCTTATTCTCCTTAGTTGTCTTGTGCTCCCTCCCGTTCTAGCAGGCAGTTGTATAATGACAAGCACTAACAGCTAGCTCCAACTGCAGCACATTCTGCAGCAGAGCTGATTGTGCAACCTATGGACAACTGAACCCTAATGCTAGTTTTAGAAGTAGCGTTGAGATAGATTTACTCTGCTCCTGTACAGCTTTCATAATGAGGAGGAAGCATATGGAAAGCTGTCAAACTAGTGCGAGACAAAACTTTAAAGGAATGCACTTACTGATCACTTAGTTATTCAGGTGTGAATTCTTGTCCTTGTGTAAACACTGGAAAAATTCCCCCTGAATTCTTCTGGGTTTAGCCACAGGCCCTTGGAAGATTCATGTGAATAAACATGGGATCTGCTACAGAACGCCCCTGGCCAAGGCTATATGGGGCCCTGCCTTACAAAATGGCTGTTAGACACGATTTTCAGATAAAGTTTTGACTTTTGGTATTTATCTAAAAAATTTAAATTGCTTGGAGGGGAAAGTCAGGAAGAAGTATATGGGATTGCACCTTATCTGAATTATAATCTGAAGCCCGATTGCTGCTCCAAAGCTCTGATCAACACCACTGATTTACCATGATTAACAAGGAAACGCTGCAGCCGAGTCTGTAACATTGCTCTGACCTCAGCCACAACCTCTCCCTGGGTATGAACTCAGGTATGCCTGTATGGTGCCTGCTCTGACTATTTGCAGGCACGAATGACAGTCCGGACAGCTCTCAAGCCGGAAGGGAAGACCAAGGTGCATTACATTACACATTAGTAATTCAACCAAGGGGCTGCTGGCTTTTTCCTCCCTCTTCTCCTGGGCGGAAAGCTAGTATCTATCATAATAGGCACTAATCACGTATCACGTCTTTTCTGGAGTGCCCAAATGGCCTGTTGGCCTAAGTGAGAGGGAATAAAATACCTTCAAACAGGTAATAATTAATCACAGGACTGTAGTCAGAAGGATGATGTTTGATCATTCTTTTTTTACCTGCACACAAATATTCCATTAATAACTATATGACTGTTATATACAGTATTTTTGTGGGAATATTACAGGTCTGTGTACACCTTTCTAGGTAAAGTCTCTTAGGGTTCTGTACAACCAGAAAGCTGTTATATCGATATATAGATGTTACACAGAGAAAAAGGATCATTACTTGTCCTCCATTCTACATGGCCTATGATTTCTCAATAATCTCTTCTTCAAATCCTTAACTCTTTCAGCTAGCACTTACCTTCAAGAAAAACTTCCTGACTCAGCAAAGAAGAGGCTAGTGGACATCCAGTCACTATTCAAAAGTTCAATATCCCTCATATTTAATTTTTTGCATATGATGTTTAAACTAAATTTGCCTCAATGTTGATTTCTAGTGATGAGACCTCATGGAGCTGCTGGGTTAGGATTATTAGCACATGTTGTTTTGGGCAGAAGCACATTGTTATGTGCAAGCCATAAATCCTGAAGTGTCCTGAGACCTGCCTACAAATTCTTCATGATGCAGTACTTAGCTGATGAAAATGTTACAAGGAATTGAGAAGATAAGGGACGTGCCCCACAGTTCTTGGCAGCACGGTGTCAGCAACTAGGCTGGAAAGACTGAATAAACTAAGCATTTGTTTTGCCACAGCAGTGCCATTAGGGAAGGTTTCCTGGAGAGCTAGAGGCAGCCCATGTTAATGGAGGAGGTAGGCACTTGCTCCAAGAGCTGGCTGGTATCCAGTCATTTGTTTTGTGCAATGCAAGGTCTGGTCCTTTTGCCTGCTTTAATCAGCGGATATTGTAAGTTAATTCTGCTTTAGCACTTGAGCTGTAGTGTATTGTAGAATGAGCACATCACACCCTAGGGGACTAACTCTACTTCTGACTCAGCATGTCTTACTTCCATTTGTGCAGGAATGGCTTTGAAGACAAGACATTTTAACATTCAGAGATGGTAAAGCTACTATCTGAATAACCCACAGTTTGGAGAAGTAGTGAGGGGTGTTTGTCATTAGATCCTGCCTGACTTTCACGTCTATTGGATTGCATTTATACTTCATGCTTGAGCAAAGCACCACTACATTTGTACATAGACGGGAAGGTTAAAAATCTGAATCTGGATCCAAACTCTGTAAATTGCATTCAACATCAGCGGGTATCTAATTTTATCAAAGCTGATGGCTTACCCAGGTTGGGTGAGGTACCTATGTCTCAATTCCTGTCCCTACAATGGCTCACAATTAGCTTTAACACAACAGCCAATCAATTTAGTGAAAATAAAGTTATTTGGTTTTCTTTTGCTTTTTCAGTCTTCCACTTGATCATATCAATACCCCTACATTGCCAAATGCACCCTTCCCAGACCAAGTGGTGCAGTGTGGCTTACAGTCATACTCCTCAAGGCCAATCTACTTTAGAAAAGGCTGGCAATATGCACAATGAACACAGTTTCACCTCCCCTAGACCTCACATATTTAGCCTTAGATAGAGTCAATACTTTTTTCTTTCAATTCCAAATATTTTGTCTTTCCGTTCCAAATGCCTGCCACAACAAGGACTGTGTTGCAGCTCACAGGGATAATGTTTTCAGCAGATAAATTCAGTGGCATAAATTGCATGCAGTGGATGTAACATGAGGATTTGTTGTAATGCTTGAGAGTGCAAAGCATGCTGAGATCATGCTGTAAAGGCGGATTTGGGTTTGGTGAGGTTTGTACCTATAGTTTCTATACCAGCTGTCTGGCATGGACTATACATTGAACTGTCCTTATTTTATAGCACCTGTGTTTCCTCTTGCAGGGGCCTGTTTAGCTCAATCCTGAAAGAACATGAGGGGTAATCAGACCTATATGCAGCATGTATGGACACGTATTTCCAAATTGGCTGGGAAGAAAGTTACTTGACAGAGAAGGCACACTTTTGGGAAACCTGTGTGTCAGTTCCAGCTCAGCCACAGGCTTTGTGTATGACCTGGAAGAAACTGCTTAACACCCCTCACACCTGCTTTCCCAGCTATAAAACTTTTATCACTTGTTTTATCAATGTAAAGTTAGAACCGCTAACGAGGACTTTCCTTTCTTTGTCTGAGTAGAGAAATTAGCACTAGGTAAAACAGCTTAGATGCATCTTGCAGGCTGTGCTATAACAAAACTGATAGCTGTAATAAGGAAAGGAAACATTCCATACTTTACTTTTGCACGTTATCACTATTTGAAAAGACATTGGTATGGTCATTACCCTTTTGTTGTTGTTGTATTTTTACTTGTTTGTTTGTTTTTAAT
>VZTM01042694.1:6309-19833 GCA_013400555.1 Jacana jacana | reverse complement strand
ATTCTCTTCTTTCCCAAATGAGCAGATATATAAACCACTTCCAAAAAGGAAGCATCCAGGCCTTCATATAAGCATCCTGTGCAGTCCATGCATGCCAGATGAAGGAGTCAAACCCACTGAAGCTGTCAGTAGGAGCAAAGGCTTGCTTTGGTTGGCTGCCCACATAAAATGATTCACATCTTTTCTGAGAGATTTTGAAATCTCCTACAGAGTGTCAGCTCTGGCAGCTGATCCAGAACTGCTAGGAGATGGCAGTAACACCTGAACTGCTGATATGGAACTGAGTCACTGATGTGTATACCAAATTAGTGTTCATGAACTCATAAAATCCATCCTAAAACAGTTATTTAGGGGGGTTTTGTCATCATCAAAAGTGATTCACTACAGTCTATTTTATTGACTTCTGTATATCACAGAAGTATATCTTTCTGTATATCTTTCTATTTGGAGAACTTGGAATCAGACCCCTCCTCTGTGTTTGGGGTACTGTAACTCGCCTGGCCACTGTTTAAAGACTGATTGAATTGAGTACATTCATCAGTGAGTCCAGCAGTGTTCTTCAAGATATAAATGTACTTACACCTTGTTGAATTATTGTCCTTACTTAGATATGTAGGCTCCCTTGTAACTAGTTTTGTAGGGTTTTTCAGAACATAATTAGCACCCAAAGACATACCAGAGAAGTTCTTTTGAGGTGACAGAAAAGGAGTGGAAATCCTGTGCCATGTGTGAGATGGTTTGAGATGGCGAGCAGTGGGCCGACTTGCCCATTCTTCGTGATTACCTAATGAAAGACCCTATTGTAACAACTCGATACACACAGGGGAAAGGGGCTAGAGCTGCTCTGGGAGCCTTCAGGCTGAACTTCCTGACCTTTCTGCAATTAAAATTTCAGACTGCCTCGCATACATGCGTCCTTTTGACACTGCGTTCCCTGAGAGGGTGGCTGTTTTGATTTTGGGCAAAAGACTTGAAAACACTGTTGGATAAATAAATGTAAACCAGCTGCAGATGGCATTGTGTGACTATCACTTCTCCCTAAAACTGCTGCAAATACTAAACATCTGGGTAATGCACCAAGTGGTTTATGTTAATAAGGTAATTTGAAAGGTGTTAGGGTGAGGTAAGGGAAAACAAAGCGAAGGATCAGTGAAGTGCTTATGAACTTGAGTCTGTTTTTCCTTTCACTGGCAGTACAGCCAAGTGCTGCATAAAACATACAATTGTTGCCCTCTTCTTTAACTCGTTTTCCTCTACAAATTCCAAGCAGGCCTAACACTTATGGGTGTTAAACACAGACCTGTTCTTCAGGCTGCCCAGCAACTGCCTTTCCAATTACAGCTCTCAGGCTCCTGTAACTTGTGAATTACATGCTGCGCATCGGAATATGCTGGATGACTCTGTGAACTTTTTGTGACTTGGTATTTACAGTGTATTAGCTCCCTCGTGCCCCATCTGAGTTTGGGCTGGATAATGCAATGTAATTGCTGCCATATAATGTCCAGGCATGCCTTAAGGGTAGTGTGTTGGACAGAGACGTGAGCCAGATGTAACCTCAGTGCTGTGTATGAAGGAGACTCAACTTCTTAGCAAGGTCACCTCGCCCAAGTAGATTTCCATGCTAAACTGTTTCTGAACTAGTTTTGGTATCTGGACAGTGCAAATATATCCCTCTAAAGACAAAGCCTGAACCTGGGCTGTGGACTTCTCTGCCATCCTTCATAAACACACTTGTAAAAACTGTAAGCCTCATCTTTATTAATAAACTCTATGCCACTTGACAATGTAAGAGTGCAGGAACATGAGAGGAGGACACAGTATAGATTTCTGCCTAAGCAGTGCTAAAGGCTTTAGTGTAAATGGTGATTAAGCTCTTTGATTCTGTATAATACAACACAAGCAGTGACACTAAGTCCTTGGAATTCATGCAGGTTTTCTTTTCCCTGAAATGAGAAAAACCAGCCTCCCAGGTCACAAGGTTCTGAAAGGGGAATATTTCCAGACGGAAAATGGACTAAGCTCTACTCAGAGGGAGGCCTCTCTGGTATGGAAAGAATGAATAAACTATGATACATGTTCTCCAGTATACTGTAACTTTAGTAAATTCCAAGCAAGCTAAAAGCTTTATTCTCTGCAGCACAAGCCTATGTATTCATTCTCCGGGTTCACCTTTGCATGTTCTTCTCCACAGTGTCTGTATGAGGATAGCAAGATTTTCAGAAAATATCCTGGTTATGGGTCAGTCCAAGTGCCATAATCAAGGCCTTGTAATACTACACACTGTCAGAGTCTTATGCAAGCTGTATAACTCCCACTGGGATGCTGAGCCATGCAGTGTCTCAGTCATACACTTTACTGTCTAAATACATTTTCGCAGCCCAGCTCAGGGCTAGACTACTCTAAATCACGATCCAGAAAATCTATTTAACTTTCCTAATTTGGGGGTGGTGGTGGTGAAGGAGGAATCAAACCTTACTTGGATGTGGTTAATGGCACAAAATACAGCTCTTGCTGGCTGAGGTTGATATACTTTTGAAGACAGTGCTCTTGAGGGCACTGTCTTTATAGAGCAAAGCAGGTCTTTTGTGAGTACCTAGAGCACCAGCACTTCACTAAATGGCACAGGCAGAGTAGGGCAGGGAACTGGACTGGCACCAGGATTCCCACATCCTACTTCCAGCCCTTGTTAGGATTCTCTGTATGGCATCTTAGTTTTCTTACAGAAGAAGAAACCAATACCACCCTGGACTCAGGAAGTTTAATTAGTAGTTTTGGGATCCTGCAAGGCAAGTAAGAAAGACACAGATAATCTACTAACAGTACCAGAAGGGTAATGTGGTGAATAAAACATGGTTTTCTAAAGAAAGATTGCTGCACATCAGATTTCTCCTCAGGTAAATCCATGTGATTAGGTAATTGCAGTGTTTGCAAGGATGTGTTGCATCAGGGGCTCTAGCAAGTTGGTTTTGTATCTCTGTTCCTCTTCAGTTTTATCTGGAACTGAAGTTGTTCCTGTTCAGTTTCAGTTGGTAACTTGGAACTGACTCACAACAGTCAGTTGCTGGAAAAGATCCAGCAGAACAGAGCTTTGGGCACAGAAAATATTACGTCCCCTTTATAATTAACTAAAGTAGATTTTGAGAGGGTCTAGTTCCAGTTGAGGTTTCAAAAGGCTCCAAAACAACACTTCAGTTCTGGTTCAAAAGAAAACTGGCATTTCTAAGTGGGTTTTGGTTGGGTTCCTTTCTCTGGTTACACCGCCAGCAAGTGTGATCTGTTCTCAGGTGTCTCAGTCACCTGCTGTAAGATGTGATGGGTGCTACAAATTGAAGAGTCTTACTGACTCATTTACTCAGTGTCCCTGATGAAATAGGTCTATTTGATTCCCTGCATTTGTGGTTCCTTAGTCCAGTTTAATTGCATTTGAAACAGTCAATAAAGCTTCTGTTACTTAAGAGACTACTGTTCCAATTAACAGGCTTTCCTGTCTCTTAACGTTTTTACTGTTTCTTCTAGCATCACTGTAGATAATTCTTGCTCCAAGGACGCCAGACCAATTAAAATTTGTGGTAGCTTTTTCTCTTCCTGTGTGACTCCACGCAGAGGGCCAGATTTGCTCCCCACCTCCCCATTGATAATTTACTCACTTGAGTAGTCCCACAGAAAGGAACACACTTGTATGACTAATCTCCTCAGCAGCATACAAAGTTCACTGTCTGGACTAGAATTACATGACTCTTCTATAGAGTGCTACAGAGATTGCAAAGGGGGTGGATGAAAACTCAAGAGTCCCTAGTGGCAAATGCCATACTAGAACTAGACTGCTTTTCCTGTCTAGCTATACTGAGTCTGGACACCTTTTTTTTTTTTTTTTTCCTTAGACATTTTTTCTCCTTAAAAAACAAATAAAATGCCAAGGTTTTAGTGTTTTATTAAACCATGTTTAAATTGGGACTTCTGTTCAGAGTCCCTCCAGTTGTGCAACTCTGCCTTAGTTGGATTAAATGCCTGAAAATGTTGATGGGCTTGTTCCTCCCAGACATTTGCTTACCAGATTTGTTGAGCTAGCAGACATATTGCTGTATGTTGGCAGATACTTAAACTAATTTATGGGATGTGGCACCTCTGACACAGTTCCCCTGTTCCAAACAACAGTCTTAATCAGTCTCACTTAGAAACATGTCTAATGCTGAGGAGCTGTAACTACTAGTAGCTTTTCTCTTGATTAGGGCTTTGGCACTGGTCCATTATTCAGCCCTCTGTGAACAAACACGTAAAGGAGCTCACTGAAGCAGAGATGGCATTGACAGACGGGTCAGTGGTTTTTTTCTGTCAGGAAGTACAAAAATGTGGCGAGACAACTAGGGGACAGGGAAAGTCATACAAGAGAACCCAACCTATTTCCTTCTTAAACAAAGGTGTCTGGGGTGAGCCTACACTAGCCCATCATAGCATCTATTTGTTGTTTCGTGGGATGCTAAGGAGTATAGAGCTTACTGTGGTACTGGAATATCTCTACACTCGCTTTGGAAGACAGTGATGCTGGGGCTGGCTCTCTGCTGTGCCTCCTAGAAAACTGCAAAGACAGAACAGCCTGATAGAGGAGAACAAAAACTGGATTGGTGTCACTACAATTCCTCTATCATCAACTTTACCTCAAAGTTTATATGGCCCTCAATATAAGGATACCCAGGGGGCCACTCCAGATTGTAGCAAGGTTACAGATCTGTCGTTCCTGGCCTACTCTGGAGTTTGGGAGAACTAGCATCTGTACTGTATCTCTCTCCTAGCTGTAATCTGCTCCAGCTTGCCTGCCTCTCTTACTTATACTAAGAACTGCATAAGAGAGCTGCTGGTTATACACCGTACTGCTCCTGCATAGACTGTGGCTGACATCCCCTTCAGCACTGTTTTAACTGAGGAAACGGAAGGAGGAGTAGGAACAGAGGGTTAAGAATTTACAGAGATACAGTCAAGTATCAAGTAATCCTCGGTCCATCTGTTTCTGCAGCTTGTCTCATAACTCAGGAAAAGAATTAAGGAAATTAGCTAAGGGAATTCACTTTAAAGTGTGGTCAACATTTGGAAGTGTTTTCCTTACAATTTGCCAAAAGTATTTTTTCCATTTAGCTCAAAATTTTTCACTGCCTCTTCCTTTATTTTCCAACACAGTAAGCTGTTATTTTAAAAAATACTTGCCTGTCCACAAAAGGAGGAAAAAAGGGAGTGAGCTAGAAAAGCAGACAACAAAACCAAATGCAACCTTGCAAGTTTTTGCTTTTTTACTAAATAACTTGAGACCGTAAAAAAACAGATCCCTGTAAAGTTCAGTTCGGTCATTTTTTCATCCTGAAATGTGTTGACGTGCAGCAAAGAGATGTCTCCTGAGGTGATGGGCTGTATGCCCTAGAGGAGGGGGCACCAAGCGAGGGCTTGGGTACAGCCCCACAGCCCACCTGGAGAAATGTGCCCATGTTGAAGGGCCTGCTGGTGGCTACGAAGCAACCTCCTTGCTCAGCCACCATAACTCACCATCACAATCAGCAATTTTACCTTACTTATCCCTACAAAGGGAAGCCCGAAACAACAGGTGTTTCACCCTGATCAGAGACAAAAAGCAGTCCAAAAAAAAGAAAGAAAGAAATAGAAAGGTGGGGGGACTCTGTCCTTGTCAGTGAGGGTAGGGTGGTGTTGCTAGCAGTGCACCAGACACCGGAGCTGGCAGTGTGCTGCGCTGAGTTGGGCAGTGAATTGAAGAAAACAGCTGTTTTCAAGCACTCTCCAGTTTCTGTTGCAAAACCACCACTTCACTTTGCACCGAACCCCACCTTGACCCTCCTGCCCCACCGAAGAGGCCGTTCTGCCCTCCCTTAGAGCAATGACGCCATGGCACGAGGTTGCGGCTGTTGGCTTCAGACCTGTGGGGTGACTCCTTGGGAGGGCTGCAGAAGGTGACCAGGCGTTGACAAGCTGGCTGCTGGCAGGCTGCCACTTGCCCTGTCAGGGCCTGCCCTGGGGAAGAGGTAGGGGGAGGCTGGGAAAGTTGGGAAGGCGAGAGGCTGGTGGTTGGCGGTTGGCAGTTGTTGGCAGTTGGCCGTTGGCAGTTGGTTGGCAGTTGGGCACTGAATGTTCCAGCATCAGAGGTGGGAAGGGGAGGGGCACCCCTTGGGTGGGGCAGGGGGTGCAGCTGGGTGAGGGGAGGCAAGGGCTTCCGGAGGCAGGGAGGGGGCTACTTCTGAGAGACAGCGAGGGGAGACCAGACTCTGCGCAGCCTCTGCTGAGGTAAGAGCTGGTGGCCATGGCTCCTTTGAACTCAATGAAAGGTAGGGAGGGAGTCTGCTCTCTGTTTGTTTGGTCTTCTCTTTCAGCTGGGGCTGCGAAGCTCCTTTGCACTTGTTTTGATGTTCCACACTGTGGGCTTCTTCCACCTCTCTGCTTCTACCCCACCGCTCCTCCTTCTTTTCCTCACAAATTCCTCTAGTGATTTCCCTCCTCTGCCCACAAGCAAACCAGCAGAGTGGAACCCAAGGGTGCTACACAATCAAGGTGACATTTGCTTTTCCCATCTTTTGCATTCATGGTAGGTCCAAAGTAATTCGTTGGCGGCTAAGCTGCCCTGCAGTCAGGCTGTATGGGCACTACATGGGCACTGGGATTTGGGTAAAGCTCAGGATATCTGAGTGAGGAGGGATGTCCTGGTTCACCCTGCTGCTTCTTTCAAGGCCCATGTGCCTTGGTGGTGTTTTAACATGTCTAAAATATCCTACCCTCATGTCACCTCTACCAAAGACTAGTGGAATGTGTAAGTGTCTTGAGCACAAGTTGTCCATGTATATGTCCTGTCTCTTTGGGGTTTTGGGTTTCTTTGGGGGTTTTTTCACCTGTCTAGAGTGAGGTAGGACAGCAGTGGACAACATCATTTTTGAAAATATAAAGAGGCATACATGAGTCCATTTTTCTCAGTAAATAGTGTCTTGTCACCTGAGAACTAAAAAAGAACATTACAAAAATTGCAAGGAAAATAATGCCTGGAGAAGAGATTGGAAGTACCTCTGGTGTTCTAGTTGTATAGTTTTAGAATTATATCCCCTTAAAAACATGCAACTACCCTTCCCACCCATCTGATTAATGGTTTTAAGGAAAAGGGAATTGATTGCATACCATGAGTTCGAGAAAGCAAAAGACAAAAAGATTGTTAAAAGCCAAAAAAATTGTCAGCAGTCAAAGCCCTAATGTTTGTAAGTCAAACTTTCCCTCAGGTTTTCCTGTATATGCCTAACTTCTGCAAGTAAAACTACCTGGAACCTCCAGGAAGGAGGACTGAGAGGCTCAAGACTTGCACCTTTAGGATTGTATCTTTCAGTACACTGTGCTCTCTGGCTGGCAGTGTCCCATGAGAAGCAAATAGTCATGACTAATAAGTTCCATCTCACACTTCAGATGAAGAGGTTTGGTGGCTTTTTCCAGAACCTTAAATTGAATGAGGGATAAGCCAACAAAGAGATTACACACATATCAAGAGTTTACTTTGCGCGATTGCCACATACTTGCTGCCAGATACAGTATCCTGTTTTCCCTCTGCACTTCACTTGGAGATCACATCAAATAAATCTCAACTTTTCAGTTATGTAGAAATAAAGCAAGCTGCCTCCAGCTTTGAAATACTTTTTATTTAGCAAGAAATGAAAAAAACAGGCATTATGCTGATGGAATTCACTGTGATTTCAGAAAAGATCACAATGAAAGGTTTTTTCAAGTCATTTTGGGAGATGATCTGTGAGTTCAAATCATGACAAACAGGACTGGGGGAGGGAAAAGAGAAAAACAACTCACTGTGGCCTTTTTAGCTTAAAAATACTTTGGTTACTTACTGAGAGCTTTTCCTCTGAGCCCTGACCTATTCCCACCTGCTTCATGGCATTTGATGAAGCAAATTACTATAATGAATCTATTGTTACAGTTGGAAATAAATTTCCTCACTGGCAGAGGTTAGATTTTAGGATGCTTTTAGCAGCCTTAGACCTTGGAGTCAGCACATACTGCTGTGGATGCTCAAGTTTCTGGAGTAGCTCCTGGTGCTGCCTTTCCTCTTAGGCCTTTTGATGCGACTGAGCACAAGTAACCTTTCCTCTTTGATTTACAGAGACCAGTACTAGACGCTGTAGCAAAGTCACTGCTTGTTATTTCACAATGGTGAGGCCAAAGAAACCACTTCATCTTTTATCTGCCATGATGAAACCCACTGTGTTGAATTGCCAGTATAAAACTAGATTCAGGCTAATTATGTTGCAAGTATTGGTATATTTGGAAAGCTTAGTTATCCTTAGTTGCAGACAGTAAATAGGAAGACTAAGATGATCCTGCTGCTGAATGCTCTTGCAGTGGAGAGGTGCTGGTGGATGCAAATCAGCTCTGGCAAATAAATGCGTCTGAGTCTGTGGGAAAGAAAACAGTATCTCAGCAGCCTGTGCAAATCTTACTTGGTGAAAAGTTCCTTCCCCTTTCTCCCAGTTAGTTTTTCTGTGAGCATATGAGTCACGACCGCACAACTGAAATGCTCACCAGATTTACCTGGTCTCTTTTGTACTATACATGCACTGCTTTGCTTACAGCTTGTACCAGGTCAGAACCTGGCTTTACTGGAAGTCAGATAAATTTCTTAGAAGCCTGTAATTCAAGCAGCCTGTTGTTAATGAGGTAAATGCTTTCTAGCTGCTGGTGGAAAAATTATCTGATCCTATGAAATGCAAATTTAGGCACTCCAAATGATCTCGCTAGATAAGCAGAAGTCATGAACGCTGTGATGTAAAGGGTGAGGTGCTGAGGGAATTAAGTTTATTGTCTTGATGGATGTGAAATGTTTTTACTTTTCCATGGATGTTTACTGCAGGAACTCTGCAGACACTGTAACTTTCTTCATCCATTTTCTGTGAAAGCCACAGGGTACTTAAGCAGCAGATTCTGAAGGGTTTATTGTCATCTGTAGATGCATAAATATGTTGTACTTTATAGAATAAAAATAAGGCCAGTTCTTGCCCCAGGCACTCATTGATTACCTCCCAAATGCCCATGTTGATGTTTTCAGAGTTGCAAATACTAGGCAGGCTTTCCACATGGCTTGAACTCAAGGCTTTGCTGGGGCCTCAGCTCTTTCTACACAGCTCCAACACTTCTGCTGTCTCTCTGGACTGGCTTAAGAGCACTGTGAGCTGTGAGAGAAACAAATGATTCCCCAAAGTAGTAATTTCAAGATTTGTAGGGGTTTGAAATAGGTACAAAATTGGAAAGTGAAAAGTCTACCCCCTGGCACTTTCTCTGTAACCAGTTGAGCTTAATAGGTGTGGGCTGGGCACTCCTATTGAAACACAGCACCTGAATGCCATCTTTAGAAGAACCTGTGGTGGGTTAGGGCCCCCACACATTCAAGGAGAGGAAATGAGAATGGGGAAGCTGTCCTCACTACCTTTGGAAATTGCACTTTAGAAATATCTTCCCTGTCAGAACACTGGGTGCTTTTGTGATGATCCTCATCCTGGTGATCCCCATGAAACATGTATGGCCTGTGTCTTCACATCCCAGAGTTTGAGGAAAAGGTTGAAATTCAGTGGTAATCCAAATTGTTTGGCTCCAACTCAACAGTTATAGGAAAAAAAGCCTTAATGGATACAAGTAAATATCAAACCTACAGGAGAGGGACTTGACAGGGTGGGATGGAGATCACCGTGGCACACTAAGGAAGATTTTGTTTGCTCTGACTTACCAGTTTTGAGTGGTGCTACAATTTTACTGTTTGTATTCGTGGAGAATCCTTAGAACTCTCAAGCAAGTATTAAATTCGTAAGAAAAGAATATTGACATTATCTTACAAATGTTTTTATCTATTTCCAGGCCAGAAAGGGGCTTTTCCTGGAGCAAACTTAAGCTTAAATCATGTAGACTTTGTGAGCCTGTACTGTGTGGAGTAGAGAACAAGCTTGCCAGTGAAAGTTATAGGAATTTGCAGTTTATAAGTATGTAGCTCTTGCAATAACATAATAAATACTTCATTTCACATCACACTTGCAGTTCCCAACACTGTTAATATAGATGTAATGTCAATCCCCAGTCACTGAGGAAGGAGAGCTTGTCTGGAACCCGGTTCATTCCTTTACTGGAAAGCCCATTCCCTCCAAAGTCTGTAGTGAGCTGGCTGTAAAGTGTGGGCCCCTGGTTTCCCTTCTAAACACAAGATTATTTTTGTTACTTCTTTCCTAGCAAAGACTCTGGGGTCTCTCGTCTGACTTCTTGACATGTTTGTTTACTCTGGGCTTGAATAAATCTTCCATGTTTTTAAGCCACAGACAGAAGAACCATGTCTCAGAGTAGCATCTCAATTTCCTTAAATCTGTTGCTGGATAGATAGTGGAATTATTTTTGCTGCCAAGTTCCTCAGTAATGCAATGCGAACAGGACTGTAGCAGCACTAAAACACCACAGAAAATAATGAATATTTTTCCCTTGCAAGGCAATGTCTATATATACCCATTAGAATACCAGCAAGCTTTCTTAATCCTTTTGCACTTGTGTGTATCTTAACATTCTTTGAAGTGGTTAGCTATAAAATAATCTGAAAAATAAACTTAACTGTTTTGAGCACAATTTTCCATCTAAAGTTTGTTTTATGTAACTCTGATAATAAAAAATAAAAAAATCCTTTCTCTGCATTGAATCTGAACAAAGAGTGCATATGAAAAAGAAGCTGAGTTTTCTCTCTAAAGGCTTTGATGTGCCAGTATGTTAGAGATGAATGACAAGGTCTGTGGGATTCCGGGTACAGACATCAAGGCTCTTCCTGCATATTTACAGAGAAGTATGTCCCTAGAACTGCTCCACCATCATCTCCAACAGATGACTTGACACTCACAGCTGAGAGTCTAGCAATGAGGGCATTACTAGATTAGGTTTCACTCTTCACTTCACTTTCACTCTATCGCATGTAGGATAGTGGCTCAGAAATTTGAACTTTCATGGTCCAGCCCAGCAACAGCCATGACACCGTGTCTGGTGGGGCTCAGCTTGAGCTGCATTTGCATCGGCAAAGCTCTGTGGAAATGAAGAGCAGAAATGCTGATGGTGAAATGAGTTTTGCCCAAAAGCTGAGGACATGGCTTTAGGTTAATATTATGCAAGCCAGATAATTCCAAAATATTTGAATAATCTTGAATGCAAACTTTGGAGCCTGCTAGACCTGCTTTTTCAAGTGCATCAGGAGCCCATTGGCTTTGCAGCTGTAATCTTGCAGAATTTCCATGTTTCATGGGGGAGCCCTGCAGAGCCATATCTTTCACTGAGTACCCAGACTGTAGAAAGGACTAGGAGGTTTAATGCACCAGTTTTTTGAACCCTGCAAGGGTGCTGTAACAATGCCTGGCTTTCTGCATGGAACTGAGATGCGTAAGATTTGACTGTCGTAAAACTTCACAATCCCTGAAGAAAGCATCATCCTGTCTAATGACAGAAAATAGATCAGATATTTTTTATATCATCTTGTGTATTTACAAAGTATGCAAATGCATGTACATATTTCCCCAAACACACTAGGAATTGAGGTGTCTCTGTTTTCAGTTCTTAGCATTTCAGTGACAGCATGGTGAAAGCTGCCTTTCTGGACTTTTTCTCAGTTAGCAGTGCTTCTACTAATATGTTGAATTTTGTTTCTTCTTTTTCTTTGCTGTCATTTGCATATCTCCTTCCCCCACTCTAATCCATCTAAATGCACGCATGCCCTGGTGATATAATTGAGTACCTAATGAAGCTGGTTTGCTGATGTGTTTGAGGTTTCCGAATTGGTTTTCATTTGCACGTGCTTTGGGTGTTTAAGGTACCTGTGGTTGGAGGTTACTATATCAACTGCTATTTTTTTTTCAGTTGTCAGACTTTGAAGGCTTGTTTGTTGATAACTTTGTGTTTAGCGACTTTGTCCAAAGAACTCGGTTGAGCTTTAAGCCAGATTTTAGAACTCCATTAATGTCATTCTCTCCATAACCCTGATATGCAATGAAGCAAATGATGATCTTTCTAAAAATCCAGGTGCAGTTTTTCTGTCCCTTCCCATACATTACTGCTAGGAAACATTCTGTTGAAAGTGAGACAGTAGTTATTTTAGCAGTGGCCTTTGCAGACTGTACCCCACCTCTTAATGGTGGGGTGGTTAGATGTGTGAACTTGCTTACCAGGAAACATAACAGTCAACAATATAGTCACATGTGAAATGAAAACTGTTCTTGCAAAAAAAGCTGGAGAGAGTTGATGTAGCACATTGGACTCTTCACAGGGGCAAAACCATGTCAGTTTACTTTATTACTTTTCCACAAATAAACAGGTTTTGAGGGAGATTTTATTTCCTCTCCCAAAGTTTGTGTGTTCAAAGTAGTGTTTCCTAACACAGACCCTGTGCTCATCCTGTGCTGTTTGTCCTTTCATCTCCAGCATTCCAACATTAATATTTTGGTTCTGCGGTTTCCAGACTGTACTGTAGTACTACACTGCAATGGCTCTAGTATAGCTAGCACCACGTGCTTTGAACTATTATTATTAATATTGCTATTATTATTTCTCTCAGAAATACAGAGCCCCTAGACAGAATCAGAGCCCTACAGCAACAGGTCTTTTATGCACAAGTGCACTGTCTCTTGACCACATCTAGTTTTCTAGCTGTTTCAATATATTTCTGATTTCCTAGAAAGCTGTTTATTCTTTTTTATTATGAACCAGAACTTTTCACTGTTTATTTCCTTTATAGGGACTCCTTTTCACTGAATTTTGCTTTTCTATTTTGTCATCCTCATCTGCTTAAGTCTCATTGCATTTCTGTAGATACATCTTGTCGGTATTGTCTTCAAACTTCTTTAGGGAGCAGACCAAATGGGAGGGAACAAAAATATTCTTTGCATAATACTAAGTACAGCATTTGTGTTTGAGACTTTGCACTGGCTTTTGTGCACATGGCTGGTGATCCTTGCAGCCAACAAAGTTGTTATATTTCATTGTCTAACACACAAACAAACACCAGCTACATAAAATACTGTAGTAAAATACAGTGTGGCTTTGCCTTGTGTGAATCAAGTTGAGTTTAAAAGAAATCTGCAGTTCCTGTGAACCTAAACACTGGGGAAATTTTGGATCTGGGTGTGAATTCTGTAGCTCAGGCTGACCTGTAGCATTTTCATTGCTAGATATTGCTGTGAGCTGATTAGTACCTAGTGGTCTAAATGCTGACAGTGACTCCTTTCCTACTTACTGCCAAATGAAATATGCTTCAACATAAGGAAACAGGGAGGAAGGAAGGATAGGAAAAAGGATAGGAAAAGCCCACTGCCTTTTAATAAATAGCATTAGACTAAAATCTTTTGTCATGAGAATTTTTTACAAGAATGCATGGTCTGTGAAAACTAAGCTGGAAATCTCCATGTTGAATCTCTTCAGACCAGAGCAGAATTTGAAAGCCAACTACAAATAAACCACAAATCCAGTTTTAGCAAAAAA
>VZTM01042693.1:328746-339494 GCA_013400555.1 Jacana jacana | reverse complement strand
CCCTACTGTGCTCATGTCAAGATGTTTGGTGGGACCATGGCAAGTGGGAGGAGCAGAGCATGGCTCTGGCCATGTCCCTGGTGGCCACAGTCACCACAAACCAGAAAAGGTGTTGAGGCATCAAGGTTAAGAACAGTTAGTACTGTTTCCTAAACTCAACACGGAAAGTGGCATGAAAGAGTGTAACACACGTTTGTTTGCACGTCTTAGTGTGAGATAGAAGGTGTTTCTTCAAGCTTTCAGTTCTTACATTTGGTCCCTGGCACCCCATGAAGAGCGCACAGGAAGTGCTCACCCAAAGAGATGTGTGTGTTCAAATGGGAAGCACTGAAATGGAGTGCAATGTGTTAAATCATCTGAACTCACAGCTTTTACTTCCCTTGCCCGTGGTAGCCGGCTGGGGCAGTGTCTGACGGTAGCAGGAGGTGTTAGTAAGCTGGATCATAGAATCATTCAGGTTGGAAGAGACCCTTGGGATCATCAAGTCCAACCATCAGCCCTACTCTACAGGTTCTCCCATACACCAGATCCCTCAACACCACATCCAATCTACTCTGAAACACAGTCAGGGATGGGGACTCCACCACCTCCCTGGGCAGCTGATTCCACTGACTGACCACTCTTGCTGTGAAAACACTTTTCCTAATGTCCAGCCTAACCCTACCCTGCTGCAGCTTGCAGCCATTCCCTCTTGTTCTGTCGCTCGTTGCCTGTGAGAAGAGACCAGCACCAACCTCTCTGCAATGTCCTTTCAAGCATCCATCAAGGATCCATCAAACTTCCTAGAATGGAAAGTCACCTTTTGTCTGAGGCGACAGGGATCTGTGCTGACGGTGGTTGTATATAGAACTAAATGAACAGAGCCATCCTTGTTTAAAGTGAAGACACTTTTGATTGGAATCTACTTTGATGCAAATAATAGACTCACACTGGAGATTCCCATGCTGCTGGGGAGTAGGGGGAGCCCTGTCCAGTGGTGTATTTTGGGATTTCCTTGTAGTTGGGAATGTTTTCCCAGGGCAGAGCCAGGTCATGGTTAGTGTTGAGTCCGTTTGTCCCCTCGGCTGGGTGTTTGCTGTACGTACCTTGTATTATTCCAGCAGACTCCTTTGGACTCTGGTAGTGTTTGTTTATTTGCTTCATCGATACCCTAATTTATTTGGGGTCTTTTTATTGCGTAGAACCTGGAGTGGCGTTTGCAAGCGTCTAGATAACAGCTTCAAACGTTTTGTTAGAGGTTTAAGTATTCCTTGTAATGCCTGTATGGCATTTCTCCAGAAATTCAACCTAAACCCCTTATTAGGGAAGTAAAGCTGTTGTGGCAGTTGATCCCGAAGCAGAGTGCTTCCAGACTGCTGCCGGAACCTTCGCAGCGAAACCCAGCCAATCAATCCTTCTAGTTTGCATGGAATTGCCTACAGCTAAAATAAACCTTTTTTTTCTTTATCCACCCCCCCCCCAGTTCCTTACAGTAGAAATGAGTTAATATATTGGCGATGGAATAACCATCAGCTATCAGCCTTTAGCTGTTTACTAATGAACTCCCAGATGTATGAAGGATTTCAGAATCTGTGTTTTACTGCAGGCTGTACATGAACTTAACACTTCAGTTGTAGGAAGAAAAGCAACTTAGATGCTGTACATATAAATACTGCTATTTTGTATCTCAATAAATTGCACAGCATGAAAACTGCAGAAAGCCATAGTAAAAATCCATATCTCAAAAACTAATAGGTGGTCTTGCAAGCTGAAATCAAAGGTTATTTTTCTGTGGCATTTGATTCTTTTTCCCATTTAAGGCTGCTTTATTTTTTTATTCCTTTATTAAAGCCTTTAAGCATTGCCTTTCCTTTTTTTTTTTCCCTTCCTCCTCAGTATTTGTAGAGGTTTTCATTTGCCTGCACAGCCTTCCTTGGGATTCTTTAGGGGAATGGGTAGGATTGCAAAGCCATTTCAATCCAAAGCAGAGTGAGTTGGCAAAGATATAAATCACACGTTATAATTGCATTGATTTATGGGCAGATTCTCCTGGATCCCTTCTGCAAACCCCCCCACACTGCTGTCTGGGAGGCTGTGACTTCCTTCATGGGAATGTGCAGTAAAGCAGCAGGGACAGGGGTTGAAATACTTTAGGGTAAAGACCACGTGGCAGAAGTGAAGCAGAATTCCAGAATCTTTCAGTGTGTTGCCACGTGCTTAGTGTTTTTTGCCCATAGCAGAGGGAATGCGTTGGGGAGGAGCAGTGGAGTGGCCAGGCCAGATCTGATATCAGCCCTAACGATGAAGCTGTTGGTTCCTTGCGTTGTGAAGCCCCACAGACCTCTGCTCAGCCCTTCTCTTACAGAGTCAAGTGGTCCCTAGGCCCATGTCTTCTCTGGGGGAGCAATATGCTTCGTGGCAGTGCTGGTGTTAGGGGGATGAGGGTGATCATCAGCTGAAGGTTTCCTTATAGAGTACCCCATAAAGCATAGGCTTTATAGAGGGCACAGCCTGAGCGTGGGCTGTCTGTAGGTGTCTTCTGGTTTTCAAAGTGATTTTTAAAGGCTTTCTGTAGAGGCAGATGCTTTAAAAAAGAATTCGTCGTCTTAGAAATTGATTTAATCTTTCAATGGTGAATTTAAAATAGAGTAGAAGGAGAATTGTTTGACAGGGAAATTCTGTGGAAGAAGGTGTAGGTGACTATAGACCATAGAAGCCCGGAATGGTTTGGGTGGGAAAGGACCTCGAAGCCCTCCAGTGCCACCCCCTGCCCTGGGCAGGGACACCTACCACCAGCCCAGGTTGCTCCAGGCCCCTCCAGCCTGGCCTTGAACCCCTCCCAGGATGGGGCAGCCACAGCTTCTCGGGGCAACAATTCCTTAATTGTAAAAGTTTTAAGTATGAAAATTTTACTAATAATATTAAGTTTTTTTCAGGAAAAAAAGTTGCTTAGTTATGGGAGGGTGGAACTTTTCTTTCCTTACATCTGCCACATGATAAGCTTGCAAATTCTGGATGTTTACACCATAACATTCAGCGTTGGATATCCTGAGATGGTGGGGTCAGAGTAGGGCAGGATGAAGATCTGTCATAAAGATAAACAAAACACGGTGTGAAAGTGTCACAAGGGTGGGACAATAATACTGGGTGCTCATGTGAACACAGGGCTTAAAAAATTAAAAAGGAATCTGCCTTTTACCATGAAGTGGGAAAGGATGTGCTCTTAGAGCAAGAGTGGTAGAAAACGCTATAAAAGCCACATTTCCGAGTTAAACTGGTGGCACAGTAATTCCCAGTTCCCACTTTGTGTGTCCAGTAATAAATATGGTTTTTGCCTCTATAATTTTGAGGATATTGATAGAGCAAAGAATAACGCTGGAGCTGTGCTGAACTTGCTATCTAGAAGAACTGAATTTTTTAAACGAATGAGGTTTAGTACAGACACCGGGACGCTGCCTTTGGAATGATGTGTAACTCCTCTTCTTGTGCTTGCAGGTTTCAGCAAACAAATGGTGGAGATACTGAACAAACATGGTATTTCATTTAGCAGCTTTGATATTTTTTCTGATGAAGAAGTTCGTCAGGGGCTGAAAACATACTCTAATTGGCCGACTTACCCGCAGTTGTACGTAGCTGGAGAGCTTATAGGTGGACTTGATATCATCAAGGTTAGAAACTGAGAAATTCTTCAACTTGGTGGTTGCCAGGAGCATGGGTTTTCGTGCTCTTTATGCCTGATTTTTCTTCTCCCCCATCTCCTCAGGAGCTCGAGGCGTCTGGAGAGCTGGACTCGCTCTGCCCGAAGGCACAGAAGCTGGAGGACAGGTGTGGTGCATTGCCTCATTGGTTTAGGGATGTCTGTTGTTGAGGTTTCCTGTATGTTTGTTTGCATAGGGAGGACCCCCTAAATAAATTCCTGTTCTTTGCCTTTACCAGAAGTGTGTCAACACTTTCTTTAATCACAGAACTGCAGTTATTTCATGTGTTGCTGCTTGGCACTTAGAGGCCAATCTAGAGAAGTAAATTGTTGCCCTAGAAGTAACGGGCTTGTTCAAAGTCTTTCTCTGGAGTTAGTGTAAGCAATTTAAATCCATCGTGGTGCTTATAATAATGCTTGCAAAGCACTTGGTACAGCTGGAAGTTGCTGTCGTTCTACTTCTTATTTTCCTGTCGACAATGACTGTGGTGGTTTATGTCTTTCTGCTTCTTGCTTTCTCTAGGCTTAAACTCCTGATAAACAAAGCTCCTGTGATGCTGTTTATGAAGGGAAGCAAGCAGGTAAGATGAAGTTATATTTGATAAGCGATATTACTTTATAGTTAAACAGTTTTTTAAACGTTGACAATTATCTTCTTTTCCTTGCTTAATGACAATTAATGGTGCTGGGGGGCTTGGTGCTTCTGAAATCCCTATTTCCCCTGATGGAATTGGTGCTGAAGTGCTGGTAGCTGTGGAGAAGCAGGGGACTTGCTGCCCTGCGGCGACGTCTGTCAGCTGAGCTGCAGGGCAGGAACGAGCGGAAGAGTTGGACACCTCCTTTTGGCCTTAGTCATTGATAGTCTTTGCAGACAATGGATTTTCTTCTGATGCTGAGTGCTTGCCCCTGATGACTGTCCCACTTGAGGCGTAGGCTTTGGTTATTGCCCCAAACTGTATCTCTGGACTTAGAGTTCTTCAAACTTCCCTCTGCCCTAATCGGGTTGGGTGTCCTGTCCTTTGTAATTCCTCAGACTTCATTACACTTGCATAACTGCCTGTGAAAAAAGCTGCTAGGTGATTTTCTAAGGTGAAAGTGTAATGCCACATACCATGAAAGAGCTGCACTTCTCCTCTGCATGGAATGGGCTGTGCCTGGTGTTTTGAAGTGGCACTTAATTATCTTGCTCACTGAAATAAAGATAGTGGCTGTGCATAGGCAGCTGCCAACAGGGAGGATTACAGTGGTAACAGGTCTGTAAGGCAGAAGGTCAGTCTGTTGCCTTGTTGCACACCTGAGTAACCAGGGGATCAGTCGTTCCCTTCTGTGGTTGGGAGAGGCACGGGTAAGGTGTTTGTGTGAAGGGATACAGACGTGGGGGACTGAGCTCGCTCCTCTGACTCCTCTTTCCATTTCCTTTGCTCTTTTATCCCCTGAGTCTTCTCTGTGTATTAACCACAGCTACTTTAGGAATGTAATAGACTGCTTTGCTGGTGGCCACTGGAGCCCTGTGGGTTCAGGAACAGTGAGGAGCTGCTGGGGCTCAGCTCTTCTACCTGGATGCACTTCCATCTCCTCTAAAACCCATGTCTTGCCTGAGGAAACAAGAGTTTGGGCAAGTTGCTTAACGCATTTTGCTTGAGCTACTGGTGGAAAGAAATCACCAATATGAAGGGATAATCTGGATTAAAAATGCAATGTCTAAAAACTGCTGGATGTTTTATGTCCTTATGCTGTCAATATGAAGAGTTTGCAGTAAATACTTTAAATTTTTGATTTCAGTTGGCAGCTGCTGTACATGCTGTTTACCAGCTGACTATAGATTGCTGCTCTCACCCGAATGGAAAGTAAAGGGTACTGTGAGTCTCAAAGCAAAAGATGGGTATTTTCCAAATGCATGTAAGGCACTTATACCCCTCCCCACTATAGCTTTGGCTTTCTGAATGTTTGGAAAATAATCAAGCCTAGCTAATTCTCAAGGTAGTGGTGCCAAACCTGGGATACAGAGGCACCTGGTATCATTTCACACCACAGCTGAGGAAAGCATATAATATCCACAGTGTTCTTACTTATTCCAGCAGAGTATAGAAAGAAAGAGACAGTACTGTTTAAAGCTCAGAGAACATTACAAAAAAACAAAACAAAGAATGAAAAATGGATTAGCAATACTGCTCATCTGGTAAGGTCATCGCTGGCAACAAATCAGTAAAAGCTTTAGCACAGCTTCAGGACCTGGGGTTTTGTGGATCTAATACAGGTGATACATGTTTTAACACGTCTGTGTTTTGCATTCTAGATTGCAAGATGTGGGTTCAGCAAGCAGATCATAGAAATCCTAAACAGCACTGGGTACGTAAGTGGGGTTTTGTATTACTGTTAATTTGGGAAACTAGTTATGATTTAAAGAATGCAGTTAATAAAAAGAGAGTGTGGAAAATACTAGTGGAAGACTTCCCAAACATAATTTTCTTTGTTTAAGAGTAGTTTAATAGTATCTTTGTGGGAAAGCCCGCAGTGCAAGTCAGCACCTGCGCTCATTCCATACCGAGTCAGAAGTGGCGGGTCCAATACCATGCTGCGTTACCCATGGGAGCGAGGTTTTTTTCTTGTTTTGCTGTGCTTGTTGACAGGAAAGCTGTCCTTCTGCTCTGAGGAGCAGTCCCTTTTAGAGGGAGCTCTTCATCCACTTCCTTGATCTGGGAGCCTCTCACATTACCTGCCCTCAGTTTTCCCTCTTCAAAGCGGTTCTTTCTGTAGCGAGAGATGAGTGTCCTCTCCCGTGGAATAAACTCCTGTTTCGTTTGTGCTGCTGCCCCGGGGTGAGGCAGCTCCCTTCATTACTCTGTGTTAGAATGGGCCTTCTGAGAGAACAGACCAAGATCTCCCAGTATGGAATTCTGGAGGCAGTGGTGTTCCCAAGTGTTCCTTGTCACTCGCAGGAGTGTATGTTGGGCTGAAGTGCGGGGTCTCACACCTCCAGGGGCTGCAGAGCGAGACCCACGCGTTCATCCACTAAAAATCACGTGGGCACCGGGGCTCTGTGTTAAGATATGAAGGGGGTGAAATGGCTACAGCTGGTGGATCCCTTCACAAAAACCTTCATGGTGTGCATGTGTGTCTCTTCCTTTTCCTAAACTAATAGGGAATGGAATTATTTTGAACACATTTTGGCCAATTGGAGCCTAAGCTACAGGGCTTAATTTTTTCCTGCATTATGCTGTCATCGGGTGTTTCCCATGGAACTAGGCATTTTTTATGTTACCATTCTTGGTGCATAAAGTGTTGACTTTTTACCTCCTCGTCCCTGTTAATTCTGGGTGATTTGGGCACAATCATGTAAACACACCCCTGTTGAGTTTTCGAGGGTCTTGCATGGCAGAGCTCCACAGAAGATGACTTTGTTGGTTTGTTTTTTTTTCCCTAGCATTGATTACGAGACATTTGACATACTGGAAGATGAAGAGGTAATTAAGCTTTTCCATCATTGAGGAGCTCTTTGTTGCTGTTACTGAAGTTGATGTTTACATTTCGGGTTACTCTTTGTAGGTGCGGCAGGGACTGAAAACCTACTCAAACTGGCCGACGTATCCTCAGCTCTATGTGAAAGGTGAACTCGTTGGAGGGCTGGATATCATTAAGGTAGGGATGGGAGAATCTTGTGGGGGGTGTAAATGGAGCGTTTGTTTACAACTGTAGGAATGTTTTCTCCTGGGACCCGAGGGGTTTGGGTGCTTTTCCTGTGGTTTCTGTCAGCTCAGTGAACAGCTGAATCTCTGCCGTTCTCATACACTGAGATTTAGCAGTGAAATGCATTTCCTTGGCAGCAGTCAGCTGCTGCTGCTGTAAAGGCCCGGTTTTCCTCCATGGGTGCATTTTTACAGGTTTCTCTCCCCAGTTCTACCCCTGACGTTGCTTTTCTCAACGAAGGTGGGTGAGACACGCTTGGGTTTGGGTGGGTTTTGTTTGTTTGTTTGTTTTTCTGGCAGAGTCTCATTCCTGGAAGAGAGTAAGGTTTATTGTAGTTGTTTGAACAGCCCCTGAAGCAACAAAAATAGATCTGCATCTGTTACTGTGGTTTTTGGTTTTTGTAACAGAGCAGGCACAGTGTTCTAAACCCCAAATACTCCCGAGCCCATTCTTGTCTGAATGGTTTATAGCCAGTTCCTCAGAGGCTGTAACTCCTGGGAAGGTGCAATCAATAAACCTCATTTAGTTCTAAAAATACCGGCATTACTTAAATGATATGGATTACTTTAATTTGAAATATCCCACGCACTTGTTAAATAAGTCATCATTAAGAGCAGAGCTGGGCGCTGCAGAGACTGGTGTTTGAGCAGGTCTGTCTGCAGCGTTGGACTGTGCTCAGCTCCCACCCTCTGACCCGCGTGGGGAGACCAACGCTGTCAGGATTCTGTAATGCATTCGGTACCGTGGTGTGATATGGGGTAAAGCTGAGAGAGTCCTTTCTCTTGAGATGTGGGGAAAGAATATATACTCCACAACACCATGTCTTCAAAGCATTTGTGGCTTCAGTAGGTTAACAACAGCCTTATAACTTGAAATCAAATCAGCAAGGTAACACAAGATGCTGCTCAGGAAGATCAGCACGCACCTCCCGTTTAGAGCTCTTACAAAGCTCTTGCTGGTTTTAATGTCTGGTACTGGCTAAAGCTGCCTGTGATGGTCATTTCTGCATTTTACAGGAGGTGTTTTGGCCGTTGTACAATTCTGTGTATGCCTGACCTGTGGCCTGGATTGCATCCAGGAGATAACCCAGGGGATGACCCTGGTAAAGCGGATGCTAACCAACTCTTTTGCAGGTGTATCTTTTCACTAAGTGTCCTCTCTTGCCCAACAGTCAGAAAATGGAATGTAAATGCATTTTGCAGTTCAGTGTGTTGGCCAAGGGGGACCTCTAGTGGGTCACCTGCTGCATTTTCTCACCCTTACGTAGTAATCGCTGTGTGTGTGTCCTTGCAGGAACTGAGGGACAGTGGTGAATTGTTGCCTATTCTGAAGGGAGAAAATTAATGGAAAAGGACATCAATGGGAAGAGGAATCCTTGGAACATTTACTCATTTATAGCCTGTGGTGGAGCAATACACCATCTAGCCCCGTGGAACCGACCCAGACTGAATAAAGGCCGTTCCTGTGCTCTCTCTGTTTCCCCAGACCGTGCTGCGTATGAGAATGTGTTTCCACTGAAGATACACAAATGTGAAGATCTTGAATCCAATTAAAATCTAATGCTAAAGAACTTTGGGGTGGTTATTGCGCTCTGTGTGTTCGCTGCATGGAGAGGTGTAAGCTGTGAGTATGGACACCACTGGCTGTTGCAAGGAGTAAATCTCATCTCTGCTTTTGGGGCTCAGCCCTCGTTAGGAGCACGTTAACGAGCGTAACCATCGTCTGTCCCTGCTAAGGACAGTTTGCATGTCTAGTGAGCAAGAAAAGTACTATTGAAGCCCTAAGCCAGCGGGCCATTAGGAAGGTGTAATTAATGAGTTTCAGCTGTACACTCTGCATCTTCATTATCTAAGGAGGCACGGGCATTGTTAACTTCAGACGTTCAGCCGATTTTACCCCAGCTTTTTGGACATGCTTAAATGAGGGTGGAAATGAGGCAAAAAGCGTGGTGATTAGGCCAGTCTCCGTATCCTCAGCGCTCCTCCAGTGGGAGGGACGGGTTTGCTCTCCGGGCTGGGACTTTGGCAGTTCACGTCCGGAGTCCTTCGCCTCTGGATTCAGGAGATGAGACGTGTTAAACAATCCATTGGGTGCCTGCAGTGCTGGGCGATGTGCTGGGCCGTGGTGAAGGGCTGCAGCACAGGGGTACTCCCTGGGGTGTGCAGGGGGTGTGTGTGTTTCTTTTCCAGAGGAACTGTTTTGGCTGTAACCTTGTTGGCGTTGTGTTCCCGGCCCCAGCACGGGCACCGAGCAGGTTCTCAGTCTGGGAGGTGGTTTTGTGCCCGTGAAACCCTGAGCTCTTCCTGCTCGATGTGTGTGCCAGCGGTGTCGGCTGCTGCTGTCTCGCTGGGAAATGGTGGTTTGCACTGGTTTTAAGGGCTTTGGCCATACCCAGTGACGGGGACAAGGGCGCCGCGGTCCTAGAAGAGGGGTCTGGAGTCTGAAGAGGAGCCAGCTCCCTGCGTGATCCCCAGCAGATAAGCACTGGTGGGTCTGAACCCCTCCAGTCCCAGGTTCTGAGCAGAGAGGCGCTGCTGGAAGGCTTTTCCTGGGCGGTTTGTGTCTTGGTTGTGGAGAACGGCCGGTGCCTGCGCTGGGTTTGGGGCCAGGGACCCTTCTGAGGAGCTGCCTCCTTGTGGGGAGGGCTCAGCCCAGCCTGGTGCCCGGTGAGTTACCTGCAGCCAAGGCTTAGGCAGCAGGAGGAAGATTTTTGGGAAGCAAGTTTGGGGCTCTGTTGCTTCGGTTCTAAATGGAATCTAAATATCCTGGACCCTGGAGCAAGACTGGGCTCTGTCCCAGACTGGGAGAGGTGGAGTGTGGAGAGACACGTACTTGCAGGTGGCACAGGATTCCTAGTGACTGGGATTTAATTCAGCCCAACTGTTAATTTTCTAGGAATAATTTTAGTGATTAATATGAAATAGTATATGTTATAACTTTGGCTTTAATTGGTCTAAAACCCCCTCTTGTCCCTCTCATGAAAACAAGCTGTAATTAATCTCTCCAGGTGAATTGCGGGTGCGTCCCGGAGGGTGTTGGGAGCAACTGTGACCCACTCCAAAAAGAAAAGAAAGAATAACTTTATACCGAAAAAGTAACATCCCTGTGGTCAGATGAGGAGAGAGAAGCCTTTAACTGAAACTGGGCGAAATACAAAAATGCTGTTTCTTCTGCAGCGACTTTCCTTCACAGCTCCCTGCCGGGGGAGGGCTGGAGGCTGCTGCTCCGAGGCGTCTAGGGAAGTGCCGCGGACCAGCAGGGGGGAGCAGCCCTTTCTCTGAGGCTCCTTTGCGTTCCCTAGCTCTTTAACGTGGATGTTCCCTGGGTTCCAGCGCCGCCCCGCACGGCCCCTGCCGCCCCCGCACGGCCCCTGCCGCCCCCGCAC
>VZTM01042693.1:302531-328678 GCA_013400555.1 Jacana jacana | reverse complement strand
GTGGGAGGAGGAACCGAGGGCACGGGGGGCAGCAGGGGGTTGGTGCCGGTAGTGAATTCAGCTCTGGATGCGGGGCTGCAGCCTGAGCTTCCCCCTTCGTGTACAGGCAGCGGGGCTGGGTCTTCGTGCCTGGCTCCGTGCTCTGGCCCCGTCCCTGCTCTCGCCTGGCCCAGGGCGGGGGGGGACGGGGACAGGCTGGGGTCTCGAGGTGTTTTTTTTTGCTAAATTGGAGTGGTTTGGGTGGTGTTGGCAGAGCTCTGGAGCGGAACGAGGGCAGACAGCCACGGAGAAACGCCTGTTTTGCACAGAAAGGGGAAAAAAAGGCGATGGCGTGGGGGTTGCTGCAGCCCCCGGCGCGGAGGTGAGTGGGGGCTTGGGCTTCTGCTGGAGCAGAGTGGAACTTCTCACCGGTGGAGAAGAATTTCAGGTCAGTGTTTGGGTGCAATTAATGTGATATATATTCTGCCTGGCTGGGAAAAGCCCTTCCTTTTTGCTTCCTTTTCCTTGCTCACCCCGGGAGTTCAGTTAGACTCTTTTTCTCCTGTATTTTAGTAAGGAAAAAAGAATTCCCCCTGAGGATGGTGAAAAGGAGAAGAGCTTTCCTCAAGGGGTTGGGGCTCTGTCCTTCCAGGTGTGCAGGACCCACTCGTAGCAGGAGGCTGGAGGAGGTGACACGCTGGGGGCTGTCCCAGCCCATTGGTCTCTGCTGTTTAATGGGAGAGCAGTGAAGTGTTGCTGGGAGGGCAAGGGCCCACTGGACTGTTGGGTGGCTGCAGTGAGAGTCCTGCTGCAGTGATTGAGCCCTCTATGGTGTTAACTAATAGATAATTGTCCCCCTTCCACCCCCCATCACCTCCTCTGGGCTTGAATAAGAAATACTTTCCAAACAGGAGATGCTCCAACCCCTCCATCGTCTTTCTTGCCCTATGCTGGACTCTCTCCAGTAGTTCCCAGTCTCAATAGCCAAGATTTGCTGCAGAGACACGATCTTTAGAAGCAGCTGTCCCATGTGGCTGGTTTTGTGACCTGATGGAAGGGTGCACCTTCGGTCAGCACGATCTTCTGCAGCACAATTCGCAGATGAATAGTTAAAACCAGTAAAACAGTGAGTAGTCAAATGTAGTTTGGACATCGATGTGCTTCCTCAGGGCTCCAGGAGGAATGTCACCTCGTCTGTGTCCATCAGGATCACTGGGTAAAGGTGACTTTTTAGCAGTAAAACAAACACTGAGCAGCCTGGTCAGTGTATTCTGAAGTCTACTGAAAAGCATGGACTTTGGGTAAAAAAAAACCCAGTGGCAGTATCTGTAGCTGCCCATCAGGAGGCCTGGAGCGGCACGGGGGGCTCTGCTTCAGGAGCTGGGAGTCACTGGGGAGCTCAGGGGGTGGCTGGGGGGATAACAAAGAGATTGCAACCCCCCTGCACCCTGGGTTGTGTCCCCAGCAGGGTGAGGTGGGAGGGGGGGATTCTGCTCTACTCTGGGGAGACCCTCTCCCACCCAGTGCTGCCTCCAGCTCTGGGGCCACCAACATCATGGACCTGCTGGATAGGGCCAGAGGGCGCCCTGGAGATGCTGGAAGGACTGGAACCCCTCTGCTGTGTGGACAGGCTGAGAGGGTTGGAGGGCTTCAGCCTGGAGAAGAGAAGGCTCCTGGGAATCTTTAGAGCCCCTTCCAGTCCCTCCAGGGGCTCCAGGAGAGATGGGGAGGGACTCTGGATCAGCGTGGTCCCCTCCCTCTTGGTGTAAATTCCAGCTCTTTCCTGGTACTGTTACGAGATGGGACTGAATGTGTGTGAGGGATTTTGGCCTTTATTCTTGCTTGGTTTCCTTGCTTTTCAGCCTGGAAGCCTCCAAGGGGACAGCAGAGCAGGCGTGGGACAGCACGGGCAGGAAACTCCGGTTATTTGGCTACTGCTAGAACAACTTCAAACCCTGTAGCAGTTACTGTCAGCTGGCTTTCCACCCTCTCCTCCTCCTCCTCCTCCCTGGGATTGTGTGTGAGGAACGCTAGATGGAGCCAGGAGTGCGCTGGAGGAGCTGGAGGAGCTGGAGCAGCCCTGGCTCCCAGCAGTGGCCGGGAGAACCTGCAACTGCCGGTGTCGCTGGCGGTAAGGCTGCTCTTCAACGGGGGAAGCAGGGTGGGAAATTCTTCCTTACGCCTCCAGAGGGCAAAAAATACCCGCGGTGCTTCCCTTTGCCTGGAAAGACACGTCAGAATTAACAACTAGAATGATTATGGCATTAAAGAGTACGTGCCTCTCGTTTTCTAAAGTAGCTTTTGAAGCATATGCAGGGGAAGGTTGTGTTGGTGGCTTTGAGGACACCCATAGATGTTCTCAAGAACACAGGATTGTTGAGGTCCTCTTAATTATTCCTCCCAAATTTTAGGCTGCGTGTAAACAGCCCGTGCATCTTGCTGACAAGCAGGGCGATTCTAGGGTAGTGAGAAAAGGCACATCTAGTCCGAATTTGGGGGGAGCTGTGGGTGTCAGTACTGAGGGTGAGACCGGGAGGGTGCTGCAGACAGAGACCCTCCCAGAGACCCGTGGAACCAGCGGAGGGCCAGGAGTTATCAGAGCTGGCGGAAAGGGATCATTGATGGGTTAATGACCCCCTTCTGCAAATATTTCTGCATACTGCTGTAATTTTGTGCTCAGCTGAAGAGGTCCCAGTGAATTTACTGGAGTCACTGCATTATAGCCTCCTGTGGAACAGCAGAAAGGTAATGAAACCCTTCTTACTCCCCCATGTGAGGACACTCTGACGATTCCTCAGTTTGGGCAGAGGCACCACGTGCTGCTTCATTGTTGAGGAACAGGAAAGTGCTGGTATGTGTGGAATTTGGATTCCTGCCTACCTGCTGTGCAGGGTGTGGGCCACCTGTGTACTTGCATTACTGCAGCAAGGGAGCTTTCAGTCAGTCTGAAGTGGGCTGGTGGTCTCTTCTCGGTCAGAAATAGTCGCTGCCTGTCACCCCCTGCTCACCAACCCCCACCCCCAAAGGGGTTTTATTTTGTTTACACTGTTGGTTTTGGTGATTCCTGGACCCTGGGACATGTGTGGATCTGTATCAGACACAGCATTAGGTGGCTTCTTCCAGGACTGTTGGCTGCTTTTCTTGCATGTCTGCAGGGATTTGGCGATGGTGGGTATCTCTGTGCCACCTCCCCAGGGCTGCACTGGGGAGCAGTGCTGGGGCTGTGTTTCTGCACTGGTGGCTGCTCCTTCCCAGCCCCCCCTCCTTGCCCCTGCCCTAAAACAATTTTGTCAAGCGCTCTCTGCTGCCTTCTCTTCCCCACCTCTCTCTGGCTCTTAATGAATATATTGAAAAACACCGGCCCCAAGACTGATCCCTGGGGCACTGCGCTATTAACCTTTCTCCATGCTGAGAATTGGCCATTTATTTCTATTCTCTTTCCTGTCTCTTAACTTGTTCTAATCCATGACAAGACTTTCTGGTTAGCCCGGTGGTAACTGCGCTTCCTTACAGCCTCCAGCCAAGCAGGAACTCCCTAAGATGCCTTTGGGGTACATGAGCAGGTTCACACCTCCCAGTCCTCCCCAAGATTATCTCTCCTTTGCCCCATGAAAGGCTCTCAGAGGAGGTGCAAATCTCTGTCACTGCTGGTTTGGGGCTATTGTTTGAGAGTTCTGCACTCTGGGAGGTCTGGCCAGGTGTTGTTTTATAGCATTGCTGGGAAATTTGTGGGATGGAAAGACTGTGTGATGCCAAAAGTCAAGTGTCTCCCTCCTTTTCGTGATTGAGGATCTGTCTGTTCATAGTGGATCTATTCAGTGAGACAGATAACTGTAGGTCATAGAATCACAGAATGGTTAGAGCTGGAAGGGACTTTAAAAGTTCATCGAGTTCCAACCTCCTGCCCTGGGCAGGGACACCTCCCACCAGACCAGGCTGTTCAAATCCCCATCCACCCTGACCTTGAACCCCTCCAGGGATCTTAATGGGTGATGGTGATTTCTACATCACCTCAAGCTTTTTGGTGCTTTTAGAATCATAGAATCATAGAATCATTTAGGTTGGAAGAGACCCTTGGGATCATCAAGTCCAACCATCAGCCCTACTCTACAAGTTCTCCCCTACACTAGATCCCTCAACACCACATCTAATCTGCTCTTAAACACAGCCAGGGAGGGTGACTCCACCCCCTCCCTGGGCAGCTGATTCCACTGACTGACCACTCTCTCTGTGAAAAATTTTTTCCTAATGTCTAGCCTAACCCTACCCTGCTGCAGCTTGCAGCCATTCCCTCTCCTTCTATCGCTCATTGCCCGTGAGAAGAGNCTCCAGCCACACTGCCCCAAGCCTGTAGCGATGCATGGGGTTGTTGTGGCCCAAGTGCAGGACCCGGCACTTGGCTTCATTGAAGGCCATGCCATTAACATTGGCCCATCTATCCAGTCTATCCAGGTCCCTCTGTAGAGCTTCCCTGTCCTCAAGCAGATCAACACTCCCACCCAACTTAGTGTCATCTGCGAACTTACTAATAGTGTTTTCTATGTCCTTATCTATATCATTGATGAAAATATTAAAAAGGAAAGGCCCCAATACTGAGCCCTGAGGAACCACTTGTGACCGGCCGCCAGCTGGATTTAACTCCATTGAGCACCAAGTTTTAGTTGGAAAGACGGGTGTTTTAATTACCTTGATACATCAAGTCAGAAGGGTGTTGCTCTGTATCATTTGGTTTTCCCCTAAGTAAGAGAGACCTGGGTTTCACTAACCCACCACTTAGATGGAACTGGACAGTGTCAGCAGCAGATCTGAAGAGCCCTGTGGCCACATCTAGGGCTTTCAGGTGAAGCACGGGGGTTAATTCAGATTATTTGGAGTGCTTAAAGAAAAGTGTTATAATTGGCACCTGAGTGTGGAGGGAGAAGAGCCGATGCCTTGGCCTGGAGAGTCACAGTTGGGGTGGGAGATGTCGGTGCTTTGGCCCAGCCACCGAAACAAAAGAGCAGTTGACAACAAAAATCCCCTTGTGCCCCCTGCTCAGAAAGTTCAGGAAATTACTGGCTTAAGGAAATACGATTTCAGTCTTCAGAGGTCTCTTCTGGCGACGTGCATTTCCTGTAAATAGCAAGTCATTTCTGCTAGGGGCAGAATTTTTCTGGTTGTGATGCTGAGAGCTCATTAAAATCCGACGTTAAACAATTAATGTTCCTGGGGACAAATTGTTTCATGTACTAGGACTTTCTCTAGCCAGAGGAAAATGCAATATCCCGGAAAAACTAGAGCGGCCCTAATAAACCTCACTCTTGTGAAATGCTGGGTGACATTCACTGCGGTCCCTGCTGCTTTTACAGAACCAGTCGGGATCCGGGGGAGGAGGGGGAGAGGCTGGAAAACCTCCTCTTTCTCTGAGCTTTGGCTGATGAAGGGTGAGGAGTAAGTGCCTCTACCCACGGGTCTAGTAGTAAAATTTGGTATTGTAAGGGAAATAGTCTCCTGTAAGGTTTGTAGAGCTGTTGCCCTGGGTGCTGGCCACCACCCTCTCGCTGTCATCTACAGTGGGGACCTACAAATTCTGCTTCATTCCCATATAGTGACACTGGAGGCAGTGGGGTTTCTTGTAGGTAGCCCGGGCAATGGGGGCTTTATGTTAGAGCCCACTGGGAGAGAAGAACGTGGCCGGTTCGCTCCTCTCCTCCAGAGCTGGGAACTGCCCTCACCCTCCTGTGCCCGCCGTTGTGTCCAAAGGGAAGGCAAAGGAAGGTTTATTTGCATTTCTGAACCATGGCACTGCTACTGTTCGTTCAGCAAAGTCTTATTTCCGTGCTCCAAAAAAGCATAGTAGGAAGGATTTATGAAGAGCTGAATTTGAATATATTAAAAGCACAGAAAGTACACACACACCCCCCCCAGTGAAGCCCAGCTCCCGGGCGATGTGCTGCCCATGTCTCTCATGAGGATGGAACCCTCCCTCTGGCACTGGTTTCCCTCTTATTCCAAATTTCACACCCAGACAGAACGTAATTGTGTGGTGACAGCTTTTATCTTTTTATCTGAAAGCAAAATCTAGAGATTTGTGTGGAATTTATGAAGTGGTGTGTAATGGCTTTAAACAGGACAGAACCCCTCTGCTTCCCGGCTGTTTGCTGAGCTGAGCCCTGAACATGAGAGAGAAATGAACCCGGGAATGCAGTGAAAATTCTGTTTCAGATTGAACTGTATTTTTCCCAGTACCTCTTATTGAAAACAGTAAGAAAAGTACTTAGGCTTCCTAGTTCTCTTGGCATCATTCTTCTCCTCCATTTGTGGGGAAGGACATTTCTCATGCAAAAAACCCCGGGTTTTTACTGCCTCACCTTAGGCTCCTAATGGCTGCTCCCTGGCTGGAGTCAGCTGTCTGCTGGGTGTTGGCACAAACTGTTTCTGTGCCACCTGAGCACCACCAGGAGGGTGGAACTACTGGTTCACAAAATACGTCATATTCTAACAAATAGCCCTGGTGGCAGCAGCTGGCACAGACCAGAGCTCTCCTCCCTTTTAATTCAATCTCTGTACTTTATAGAATCACAGAATGGTTTGGGTGGGAAGGGAACTTAGAGTCCATCCAGTGCCACCCCCTGCCCTGGGCAGAGACACCTCCCACCAGACCAGGTTGCTCCAAGCCCCCTCCAACCTGGCCTTGAACCCCTCCAGGGATGGGGCAGCCACAGCTTCTCTGGGCAACCTGGGCCAGGGTGTCACCACCCTCACACCAAAGAACTTCTTCCCCACATCTCAGTTTGAAGCTATGTCTGTTTCTCGAGATACATCATTTCCCCCCCAAGTTTTTAAGATCTCCTTGTATCAAAATGAAAATGTATCACGTTTACTTTCCCTGACTCAGTTTTCTTTCTTGGTGAGGCACGATGAGTTTCTCAACAGTAGAAAGTAACCTTAAAGCCGGCTTTGGGGGTGCCAGTGGGGCTGTCCCATGTCCATGGTGGCCCCACCAGCTCTTGCCCCATGATGGGACACCACGAGGTGGGTTTGCTGCAGCAAGAGGTGGGGGAAAGCTCAGAGAAACTTTCCCTGTGAAGAGGTTGAAGCGCTGGGAAAAGGGAACAGCACTGATTGCTGCTGCTGGAAATGTGCTCACAAGGTTTCTCATCAATAAATTAATATATATATTTTTTTTTTTTCCCTTTTTCCCCAAGGTATTATCTTACAGAGGTGTAGAGGTGCAAGTCCAGGAAGGTGAGGATCTACGTCCCAGACCCCTTGTCCTTCCCCGGCAGCTGCCATTGCCAGAGGTTTCAGAGGAAACTGTGAGTAACTTTTGGACTCGTCTTTGCTCACTTTTCTAAAGCTGATTATGTGTTCCCAGAACAAAAGCCGTTCATTGCATCCAACTTTTTATTTACCTACTTCCCTCAAAAGGGTAAACTGTAATTAGGATCTATCCTCTTATCACAAAGGGGTTCTTTTTTCCCTCTTGTGATCAGTATTTTAAGTCAGAGGATCTCTCCACTTTCTTCTTCCCAAGAGCTTTGCAAAGTCCTGGCCATTATCTCACTGATAAGATTTCTGGCCCTTTAGTCATCCAGAACTGGATGTGACAAACTCAAGTTGTTGGTCCAGACTGATCTTAGTGCTGAGAAGAAAATACCGGTTTTAGACCTGAGAGTCTCTTTGTGTCTCCTGTGATCTACAAAGATAAAGACACTTGATTATAGAATTACACCTGACTAAACCAGTACAGTGGCCCCCTCTGTCCTCCAGTGCTGTACTCGCCTCACTTTGCTTTTTCTTTGGAAAATACTTGAAGGGAATGAGGTAAATGAGCGTGTGTCTCCATCCTCAGCAGGCCAATGACACTTCATCTCCCATGTCTTTTGAGGCTCCTCAGTCCAAGAGGTCTCTTGTGCTACTTAACACTAATGGCAATTCTTCCAACAGTCCTTGTCTTCTCCCTTTCTACAGGTTTTTAATTGATAGGTTTATTCTAGGTTATAAAACGTTACCGGGCTGTTTACAGCAGAGCCGTCTGCTGGAGGGTTTTTTACGTGCCTCCCCTTCAGTGAATCAATTTGAAACAGCCTGAGACATCCTAACAGCTCGCTAATGCTTTTCTACAGAGATCCTTTATCTTCCGCTTGGGCTCCGCGTCTCAGCTCCCTCGGGTTTTTGTCCGTGTTGGGCAGAGTGTCCTCATCAGGTGCTGGCACTTACTGGTTCTGACTCATTCCTGCTCTGTGCTCCTGAGGAATCGGATAGTTGTCTCACTGCTCTGAGTTTTACCCTTCTCAGTTCTTACAACATGCTTGAAGCTGATGTTTTTGGAGGCCTTAGGCCTTCTCCATTGAGATCCGTGTTGCATTTCAGCTACCACTGGACGCGGTGCGCTCTTCCAGCTTCACCGCCTTGTTGGGCATCGCTGCCCAATGGACATGGCCAGGTTTGGGTGCTGGTGAGCTCTTCTTCATTAGGGTTAATGAGCATTTCTTCCTAATGGAAGATGTTGTCGTTCCTCCTGGTGCCTTTCAGACTTATGTTAATGTTTAGGATTATTTTTTTTTCACCTGGATGTGATGTTTTGGCCAACTTGTGCATGGCCTGGGCTTGGTGTCCTTCAGGATGGGGAAAGGTCCATTTGGAGCACTGAGTGGGTGTTCAAGCACATTTCCTTCTTTCTGTTTGGGTTGTGTCAAGGAGCTCCTGCCAAGTGGTGAAACCTAAAGGAAAGTCTAATACGGAGTGAGGAACTCGAGTTAAAATTGCATTGACCCAGCAAGGGCCGGGCACCAGGCACCTTTTCCACTGACACAGCCTGCCTTCCCCTCTGGCTCTGATAACAGTGGTGTTTTCCTTAATTCCAAAGCCAAAAAAAAGGAAAGAAAAGCAGGTGTGTTGTGGAGCAGACTGCTTTGAAGAAATAAACACTGGACGCTGAGGAACTGCTGTCTCTGGCATTTCAAGAACCCTTCTGGTTCTAGACTCGCCCTTTTAGAGTTGGCCTTTCAGACTGGTACCTTCACTGGCCATCCAGGGGGGGTGTGTACATGGATATCGTAGCCCATGGTGTGAAGCAGACACCAACTTGGACAAAATCAGTGGCCATTGGTTATAATTGACTTGAGCATGGGATGTTAATTATGTGTAATTCCAAATTTGGTACTAAACCCCCGAGGCTTATTTTTCCTGCTTGCTTTGCCAGGAAACGCTGTTAAACTCAAGCAGTTTGACTTAACACCCTCTTCCCCCACTGCAAAAGGAACAGCAAATGGTGAGTAGTCATGAGTTTTTTGTGAATCAAGCCTGCTTTTCTCGTGCTGATTGAGCTTGCTGAGGGTCTCTGTCACCGGGCTCCCCAATGGACCAGACTCCTACTATTTTTGCTGTTGTTCGGTCCATGCCACCCACTGTCCCTCAGCTGGCCTTGCTGGTGGCCCCTGGGGCTGGGTGTCACCTTGGGTCCCAGCACTGAACCCCCTTGAGGGGACACAGCTGGTGAGAGCACGTCTTCCCTCTGCACCTAATGTGGAGCCCAGCAGCCTCAGCTGAGTGAGAAATACATAATTGGAGTAATTAGCTCATTATTTGCAAAATGTTTGTAAACACGTCAGCAATTAGGCTGTATCTATGTTGTGTAGCGTGCTTATCCTTAATAATTAATGTATTAAGATACAATAATGATTCCAAGAAAGTTCACACAGTTTGCCAAGTGCAGTGTGGGGTTTTGTGTATTCAAAGCAACTGCGTGTTTTGTGGAAAAACATACACAGAATTTTTCTGTAGATGACATTTCTAATGTGTCACACTGCCCACCTCCTTGAAACCGCTTTGTGGGGCTGGAGCTGTCTGGGAGCTGAACTATTGGTTATCAGACTCTACACCATGAAAAGTCTGATTAGACCTGCAGGTAATAAAATGAAAAATAAAATATTTAAAGCACATAGTGACAAAAAAGTCTGCTCCTCTAAGGGATCTGTGTGGGATGTCTATGGCAAAAAGGAAAAAAAAAAAAAGGAAGTTAGGATGACAGTTTAAATCTATTTTCACTTTGCCCTGTGCTATGAGGAGTAAAATCCAAAAATCCATCCCTACATTATGAGTGTCTGTAGGTGCCAAAGCCCTGCAAAGAGCTGTGCATATTTTAGGCCGTGCTCTTGTAAGCAAGTGAACGTATTGCAAATCGAATTCCAGCTTCTCACGAGTGTGGATGCCGTGGGAAGATGTGCAAGAAGAGATTTATTTGCTTCAATTAATTTATTATTTAAGACTGTGACCCCAGAACCTCCTGTTCAGATGTACACTGCTGTGCTGAGGAATAACTACCCAAATCGACTGGGGCCTTGACTTGGCTGAGGTCCCACCCGTGCTTCAAACCTTACACACTTGGGTCCCAATTCAGATCAAAGAAGGGGGGGAATAACAGACCTACCATTCAAACCTTACTCACTTGGATCCCAATTCAGACCAAAGAAGGGGGGAAGAACACACCCACCATTCAAATCTTACACACTTGGATCCCAATTCAGAGGAAAGAAGGGGGGAATAACACACTCACCATTCAAACCTTACACACTTGGATCCCAATTCAGATCAAAGAAGGGGGGGAATAACAGACCTACCATTCAAACCTTACTCACTTGGATCCCAATTCAGATCAAAGAAGGGGGAGAATAACAGACCTACCATTCGAACCTTACACACTTGGATCCCAATTCAGCTGAAGGAAGGGGGGGGATAACACACCTACCACCTGAGCTCGGCTGGGCAGCCAGGAGCCTTCAGGAATCTGATTGACCCCCTGAGCTAAACAGGACTATTTGTCTTTGTGGGTGGTTTATGGCCAGGCTTCGGTGGTGGAAGACGGGCCTTTGATCCGCGCCTCGACCTTTGTTTCATCCCTGGAGGTTTTTAGTTGCAGCTTCTATTATTTTTCTTCTCGTGTGTATTAATTCCCAGTGCATGCCGCTGCCTGGAGGGCCTCGCTTGATGGTGAACAGCGTGGCTTATCTCCCCAGTTTGCCATGGGTTTGTTTTAGCAAATTTATATTTGCTAAAACACGTTTATCCGCCAGTTATTTGTATTTCAGTTTGCCCAAGTGCAAACACCGTTGTTAATGGAGACAGCCCAGCTCTAACATCTCTCGTTACGTGATTTGCCCTGGGAGAGACAAACCTGATTTTCTCCTATCTGAGCAAAATAAGCCTGTATTTGCTTCCTTTGCCACCAAAAGGGAAGGGGCAGGAGCAGCCACAGAAACATCACCTACAGGTGATCCAAGGCCAGGTTGGAGAGGGCTTGGAGCAACCTGGTCTGGTGGGCAGTGTCCCTGCCCAGGGCAGGGGTGGCACTGGATGATCTTCAAGGTCCCTTCTGACCTGAACCATTCCATGATCCCATTTTCCTTCTAGCCTTTCACAGGTGCCATTTCCAGGTGCATGAAGCTTTGAAGATCCATGGTCTTCCCAGAGGCTGAGCTGGAGTTTGCCCTGTTTGGAGATAGAGCGATGTCCCCCTTTCTCCAGCCATGGGTCTCTCCCCTGGCATTCATGTACTTGGAGAGACTCCCAAGAGCAGCCTCATCATGGTGTCTCCTGGCCCTTTCAGTGTCCTCAGAGTCCTGTCTTCTGGTCCCACAGGGGCAATAAGTTCCCTCTGGACAACAGTAAATGCATCTGTTGATTAACGAATATACATTAATTCTGCTTTCAAAGGCTGATCTCTCATTGCCTTCTCTCCCTTTCCAGTTTACAGTTTGCATGGCTTTGCTCTGGGCTCTTGCTGGTGACTTGTCCCTCCTGGGGACCTGCCTCTGTCTCCAAAACCGATGTGTTTTCCCTTGGGTACCACAGACCTGCTGGCACACGGTCCCTTTTGCTTCGGGGTAGATGGATGAGGTGAGTGTGGAGCTTTTGCTGTTGTCTTTGACCCTGGGCAGTGTTGGTTGGGCTGCTCTTCAGGCAGGGACTCCAAAGGTTTGTTTTCAGCAGAGTCAAAGAGGACCTTTGCCTGTTCTGGTCTGGGTACAGAAGCGACAGAGGGAGCGGTGCTTTCCTGCCTTCTGGGAATACACTACGTGAGGGGTTTTGCCAATAAAGAGCAGCCTTATCAGTTATCCTGACCCCTAAACCAGCCTTGCCATCCTTTGCTTTGCTGAAATTTCATAAGGCTTAAACCATAAACCCCTCCATCAATTAATAAGAGGATTATTATGGAGTACACAAGTAGTATAATTCAATGTATGTCGTAATACCTGATTAGACTATGGATTTAGAGATGGAGCAGCATTATGCAAAGATACAATGTAACTGGGTTAATAACAATCAACTGATTAATGTAGTACATCTCGTTCAAGCCTAGAGGAGAATAGGCTGCGATGATTAGCGCCGTGGCAGATCTGCAGACGTGCACAGAGCAGGGTGTATGCGACACGACTGACTAAGCAGGGGGGTCCTGTCAGCCAACAGAAACACAAAGGTGCTGCTCAACAGCCAAACAGCGCTGTTAGCCCAAACTAGCCTGCCAGATGCGGGTGATTCTTGGCCTACTGGTGTTACTGGGGCGTTAGGGTGGCAGTGAGCTAGTATTCATAATGCAAGTGAACAGGAGGTCTTGGACTGAAATAACGTCGGGCATTAAAGCAAGCTGGGTTTTGTTTCCATTTTATCTGCAGAAGGAAACTGAACTGAGTGGATGCCCCGTTCTTAATGTTTGCCCAGGTAAAACTCCTACCAAAAACCCCACTCCTACCAGATCACCATGCAAAACTTTGTCAAATGTTAGTGTTAAATAAGATGTATATGAGAAGGTTTTACCTGCAGGACTAAATGAACAACAAAGGACAGTAAATGAAAGGAAGGAGGCAGTTAAAAGGAATGTATAGGTTTTTTTTAAAGTGTCAATAGAATTTAAGATGTTAAACTGCCACAGCAAACAGCTCTGGTCCCCTGTGAGGAACGGGCAGAGTCAGCCTGTGCCTGCACTGGGGATAGGGGGAGGCAAATAATCCGTTTGTGCTTACACTCCAAAACTGGCAGTGTTATTATAAAGGAAAAAGAAAATACACATTCACCTGAGCTGCAGAAAGAAACATGACTGGGATGCTGTGATGGGACTGGCTTATCTCCTCAGGTACCTTCCAGCCTCCTCCACTCCGTACTATGGGCATGGGCAGCCTGATTTCTCATTTCTGCTGTCCCTTCCTATCTTTAAAGGCATTAGAAAGAAGTTTGAGCAAACTATTTTTAGCCAGGCTTGAAAGCCACCTACTTTTTTTTCCCCATTCCATTCCCCATATATATGCAGCCTGTTCTGACCAGGTTCTTCAGGGGCAGCTTTGATTCTGTTTCCTTTTGTTTTTGCTCTTAATTGTTGTTCTCTTGAAATGCAGCCTTACTCTGAGCAGTACCGTCCTGCTCGTGCCCTCCCCTCTCCAGAGGGACCTTTTCCTGGGCACAGACCCTGCTGCTGATTGTAGTTGCACACCCAGGTGGGATTCACATGTATTTTTAACCTTGCAGGAATGAACGTAGGCAATAGTTTGTTTTCATCTGTGAGCAAAAAAAAAATAGGAGAACAAAGGACAAACTATGGCAAATAAAAGAAAATACCTAGAAATATCCTAATCTCATAATCTCTGCACATGGTACAACTGCAGGGTGATGGAGGCTTAGGTTGGAATAGTTACTAAAACAAGTAGTTTTACCACAGGCTTTTGAAGTTCCCCTGTGATTCTATTCTTGCTGTACAGATGAGTGAAAAAACCTTGCTCTGTGCTTCCAACTGGTTTAACTGGATGTTCCCTACAGGGCAGGTGATCTCTTGTCCCCTGGTGCTGGACCTGGCTCTGTTTGTTTTCAGCTCTCTCATTCCCTTTTGTGTTTCCTTCCCATCCTTTTTTCTTACACAGAGGGACACGCTGTCCCTATCAAAGACTCTTTAGGTATTCCCAATCATCAGAAGGCAGGGAAATCAAATTAATTTAATCTTAACTAGATATGTCTTCATTTCATGGCTTAACTTTCTTCTTTTGCCTTACACTGGTATTTCTTTATAAATCATGAGGTCTCTCTGTAATTCTTTTCAACTTGGTGAGCCTGCTCTGCGTTCTTTGGTTACATACAGCTCTGTTCATTTCCCATCTCCCGGGGCTTCTGTAATAGGATACAAGGCACCGTTATGAGTAATCCGTCTTCTTTTTCCAGTACAGGGAGAGGCAGATCTGATTTTAGAGGCAGGCTGATGAACAGTTTGTTATTTAGAAGAAAGATGTATTCTGGAAACAAAATAGATTATCTGTGGTTGCTCTGATTCATAAAGCTGACAAATGTTTAATTTCTCATTTGGGTCAAAAACATGCGATTAAGACCCGTGATAAAGATCAGAAGTCCTAGAAACATGGCAAGTTGGAGGGGACCAGGCTCCCCAACCGTTCTCCATCGCTCCAGGTCCCCCCTGAGCAGCAGGGACTTGGCATCAGGCACAGGAGATGTGCTGTGTTTGACAGCCCTCGATGAAAGGCCAGAGAAGCTGCTGGCACAGAAAGAAATGTCATTGAGATTTAATTCCAGTTGTATTTATTCTTCATCTCTGCTCAGGGGGACTAAGCCCTCTAACTTCCAGAAGACACGCAAATACCTCACGCTCTGCTGAAATTAATTGATTTTAATTTCTAGTGAGGAATTACATAGCTTCTGTGGTGAGGAAAAGGGACACAGGGAGCTGTTTCAATTCCGTGCAAATGCACTTAGTTTCTGTCAGCAGACTTGGGACAGAGGAGTGAAGGGACTGAGGGTCAGGTATGAATGATGAAAAAAGTCATGCAGTGATGAGTTCAGACCTTTTTGGTTTTCAGCCCCTGCTCACTTGTTGCTGCTCCGTGTGTGCTCCTGGGAGACTTCTGAAGATGATAGAATCACAGAATGGTTTGGGTTGAAAGGGACCTTAAAGCAGTGCCACCCTGTGCCCTGGGTAGGGACACCTCCCACCAGACCAGGTTGCTGCAAGCTCTGTCCAACCTGGCCTTGAACCCCTCCAGGGATGGGGCAGCCACAGCTTCTCTGGGCAACCTGGGCCAGGCTCTCACCACCTTCACACCAAACAAGTTCTTCCCCACATCTCAGTTCAATCTCCCCTCTTTCAGGGTCAAACCCTTCCCCCTCATCCTGTGGCTCCCCTCCCTCATCCAGGGTCCCTCCCCAGCTTTCCTGGAGTCCCTTTAGGGACTGGAAGGGGCTCTGAGGTCTCCCCAGAACCTTCTCTTCTCTGGGCTGAGCCCCTCTAACTCTCTCAGCCTGTCCTCCCAGCAGAGTGGCTCCAGCCCTCCCAGCATCTCCATGGCCTCCTCTGGACCTGTATTTTCCTTAGCTGGATGGAGATGGGCAGAGTGACAAGAACCATAATTGTCCTCACCTTGTACCACATCCTCACCCTGGATGAGTGAAACTCCTGCTGGGCTGTAGAGACATGGATGAGAGTGGAGAATTCCCTGAGCAAGAATGAGATTGCGGTGGTATGTGCCTGGGCACTGGAAATGCCACAGTGACATGGAGGTGACATTCCTCCTGTCACCTTGGGATCTGTGGCTTTTTGGTGGCCAGAGATGTGCTTCATGGCAGCAGGAAGACTCAGCAAGAAAAACATGGAAATAGGTGAGAAATGGAAACAGGAGGGTCCCGTGAAACCATAATGAAAAAGCTCAAGTTAATTGGCAAGATGGGTTTTAGGATGCAAACAAGGTGGGACTTGAGTGGTGGCTAATTACTATTCAAGAAGCCAACATGTGGGTGAGGTGGTACCTCCCCCACCCAGTTAGATTTTTATTAACTCTTGCTGTACTAAATTATTTCTCTTGAAGCAAGAAAATAGGAAAGAGCTGAGGTGATTTATGTGCGATTCAAGGGGCCGCGGGGAGTCGCTGCGGATGGAGCATAAATCACGGCACGAGCCCCAAGTTCTAGAAGTGAGGAGTGGTGGCAGAACGGGTGGGTTCTGGTGGGAGGAGAGGGCTCTCTCTGGAGCTGTGTGGGTAATGAGGCTTCCTGTGGAGCACAGAGTGCATGGCTGATGGGGCGGGTTTTTCTGCAGTCTCTCTGAAGGGCGGGTTGATCAGAAGTGCAGAGTCTGGTTGATCCTTCAGACAAGGCTATTCTTTATTTCCTAAAGCTGCCACAAAGGAGTTCTGATCAATCACTTCCTTCTGATTCTCTCTCACGTGGCCTTCACTCTTCTCTCACCTCTTCTTTTACCTTTCTAACTTCTTTTTCTTTACTTTTTCTATTGGTGGTTTGGGTTTTTTTTGGTGGTTTGTTATTTGCTATTTTGTGCTTTTTGGTTTTGGTGGGTTTTTTTCCTTTAGAATACTTACTCCATACTAATCACAGACGAGAGCATTAAAGGAGAAAGACAGTGGGAAAGCAGAAGGACAAAATCTTATCATTTTCTGATATTTTAGCAATTTTCTGCAAGGTTTCCAGTGTCATCCAGAACCCCCCATATGTCCCCAACGCAGAGGACCGGCTAGTGCTGTGTGGTGTATTTTGGTACCTGTGCTGAGTCCTGGGTGACAGTGGACTTACCTTCATCAAAGAGCTCTGTGAGTAATTTCCTGCTTTGGCATATGTCCCTAATGTTCAATTTCCTGCTTCATTAGCATACACCATAATTGGGGAAAATTCCATACTAAGAATGAAGCTGGCTTTGACCATGTTGCTAAGCTCCCCAAAAAATCTCCAGCAATTTTTGCCGTGGTGCTGATTAGTGAGTTGCCTGAACAAAACTTGCCTCCTTTAGCGCTGGGGTGTCCTAGGAATACTCTGATGTACATTAAAAAAGGATTAAAAAAAAGCTGGGAAGATGAAAAACAAGACGTTTCCTCTCAATTATTTACCCCTCTAAGGGCCCAGAATGCAGCCCGTCACGCAGATGGTGAAGTGCTTGTACAATGATACGGGCTCCAATGAGATCCCTTTCTATTGGGAGTTAATTCAGTGGAATAATTCCTGAGCACATAATAAATCTGACTTTTCCTATGTCAGATTCTGTAGCGGGGGAGGCCATGAAGTAATAATAAACTGAAAAGCACCTGCATGGCTTTTAGTATAAAAGCTGATTATACTTGATTCATAGGTCTACAGGTGGTGTCAGGAGGTGTGCAACAGAAAGCCTTGGTAAGTGATACTGCTGTGAATGGCAGATGAGGTTTTGGGGCTGGGTTGCTTTATAAATGGGGTTTAATTCATTCTTTAAAACATTGCAAAAGGTTATTTAAAGAATGAGAAGTGCCCACAGAAAAGCTGATAGAGAGGAGTACAGTCCTTGCCAGCTGGCGTCTGCCTGAGGTCAGCGTCCTGAAAAATGACCAGATGTCATCACCCAGTCATCTCAGAAGGGTTTTCTTTCCTATTAAACAGGGAACACTTGTGGGTGGAGGGCTGCTGAGTCCGTTTCTGCTGGCATCTGGTCCTTTGTATTGCTCCTGCCATAAAGACACTGGGGAAAGACCCATCGCTCAGCTGGGCAGATTCACTCAAGAAGGAAGGTTTGAATGGCGAACTTGGTTTGAATTGATGGTGCTTCTGACCAGCAGCTTCGCTTGAGCCCCTGGGCCGGGGAGGGGGGGAAGTATCTGTAGAAAAAGCAGCAGTTAAATGAATTTGCTAAAAAGTAGAGGGTGGTGAGAGCCTGGCCCAGGTTGCCCAGAGAAACTGTGGATGCCCCATCCATCCCTGGAGGGGTTCAAGGCCAGGTTGGAGGGGGCTTGTAGCAACCTGGTCTGGTGGGAGGTGTCCCTGCCCAGGGGAGGGGGTGGCACTGGGGGGGCTTTAAGTTCCCTTCCCACCCAAACCATTCTGTGATTCTATGACTGACTGAGGGACTCTTCCCCCAGTAGATGAGAGCAAGGGACTGAGATTGTGTTGCTGCTACCGCACTGCGGGAGGACACCTTCAGCCATAGAACTGCTGCTGCGTGGGCAGATGCTCAACGTTGACCTTGGTAGGGCTGCTCAGGCATTTGGAGGTGTCTGTGGTCCATGATCAGGTTATCAAGAGTCTCTCTGTAATGACTTGGTGTTACCTCAGAGAACTGAAAGGCTCTTAATGTGCAGAATTATTTCTTGTTGCTCAGTGCACGTGAGGTCAACGGGACACGTGTAATTGTCAGGAGCAACCCTCAGTAACACGGGAAAATCACAGGGAGAATCACGGATTTTAATGAGGAGTTTGTGCAGAAAAAGGATGTCTATGGTGCCTTCTGTGGGAAGTTTTCGCTGCGATGAGGAGGGAGGTGCCAGGCTGTGGGCAGTCACTGCCTACATTGATGTCCCAGAGTTGGCACTCGTTGGCTGAACAACAAGAGCAGTTTGGAAACGGCTCCTTTCCTAAAAGAACGTAAGGTAAAATGTAAAATGGTAAAATGAGGTCACATCAAATTAACGAATGAGGAAGGGTGGGGGGGGAAAGGCTGCTGATCTGGTTCACTGTTTGCCTTTGAGAAGTGCCGTTGGGTGGCAGTGGGGTGAGCGAAGCTGCTCAGAGGGTCGGCGCAGCTCCGGGTTCTCACTCGCCCTTTGAAATTCCATCTCTCGCGTCTGCTCAAACCCAGCGTATCCAAATGCCTAATGAAGCCCTGAGCGCCTGAACACCCACCCGACCGTGCCTTTTCCTCTTGGTTGCAAGCTTAAATTGCTGTTATTGATTTTTCTGTTCCTGGTTAACATATTAAAGTACGATTCATTTTTAACCAGATATATATTTTATCACAGTGTGCCCTTCGAGACGCTTTTCTACATAATATTGGAATGCTTTCCTTCTGGTCAAGTAGTGTATTTTATATTAATGCCTCCTCTGTTATTTTCCCCGACTGAGATGCCCGAGTTGCTGGAGAATGAAAACATTCATTTCAGGAGTAGCAGGGGTTTTCTCCTTCTTGATGGTGGAGCAATCTCCGAGTGCTAAAAACCTAATTTCAGCCTTTCTGTTTTGGAAGCTTTTGATGTAGATTAAGAAAATAAATGGCTACTGCTGTTTCTTGCTCCGATGGCAGCAATAACTGAGTGAGCAGCTCCAAAGGAGCAGCACAGAGCACCACAACCTCTGTCCCGTGGCAGGGAACGGGGCTGTAACATCTGGGGAGCACCAAAGTCTTCCAGGCTAAAACCCTTCTAGTGACTCTGCCTGGAGCCATTGCAGGGAGTCTTTGACCAGTTGGTTGGAAAAGCACATAACTATGACTTGGCATAAAGCAACTTGGGGAAAACCAAAACAAATTTGAGAAATGCGTCAATGTTCTAAACTATGGTTTATTTTGATTTTAAAAAGCAGATTACCAGAGAGCAGGGAATCTCTAGCATCAAGAAGTGCCAGTATCAGTTTCTTGCTTTGCAGTTTCAGTTATCAGCTGCAAGGGCAAGGTTCCCTCTGCCCAAAACAGCAAAATCACAGCAAACGGGGATATAAGGACAAGATATGTTTTTTTAAAGTCACCATGGCTTCTGTAACAGCATTTAGTAAAAGCTGATGCAGTGTCAGCCAGGGCTCACTCACTGAGAGTGTTGACTGGCTCTTAGGAATCTAGAAATCCTGGAGAAACCTGGAAGAATGGAGGAATCCCACAGGCAGCCTCCTGTGTTGGAGGAGTCAGGGCACGGTGCGACAGGGAAAACCAGGGTGGTTTTTTTTTGCTTTCTTCCTTCTCCCTTGGTCTTTTTATATTGTTTCTTAGCCAAGTTCCACCAGGCAGGAAGCCCAAACCGGGGTTGGGTCCTTATCAGCCGCCCTGGATAACCCTGCAGGTGCTGTGGTCTCCAGAGGAGATCCCGTTCCCTTGTGCCCCAAAGATCTCCCTGCTATACCATGAGTGCAGATAACGCCACCCAATGCTGGAAGGTTGTTTTCTGTCCCTTCATGTCTCCTCCAGCCCGTGCTCTTCTGATGACTCACTTCTGAAAAGGATTTTTTTCATTATCAGAGCATTATCAGAGCAGCTAATGTTCACGTGCCACGTGTTGCTGTTGCGGCGCTGCCTTAGTCCTTTCTTACTCATTAAATCTGCTGCCTCCAATTAAAGGCTGAGACTGAGCTGCAATTCCGGTCCCTCCGGTGGGGTTCCGTACAGCATGTAAATACGGCTCCTGCCCTGTAATTGCTGCCTGTAAAAATGTTGACACAAATTGCAATTTGAGAGGTAACCACCCTGATGATAGAGGATAGAAGTGAGAAGATGCTTTGCCACCAGGCTCAAATTTTGCCTGTTTCCCCCCCCGCCCTGCTGTGTTGAAGCGCCATGGGTTACACCACCCCGTGGGTTACACCACCCCGTGGGTTACACCAGCCCGTGGGTTACACCACCCCGTGGCCAGGGGTTCCTGGGCTTGGAAAAGCAATGCTTTCTCCCTCCTTCCTGTGAGACTTGGAGAGGGAGGAGACAAATCAACTGCCCTGGGGTCAACTTGTAGACCCTTGGGCTTTATAAAAATGGAAGCTGGTGGGAAATATATCCCTCTGCCCAGATTAATGTGAAAATTCCAAAAATTAGGAACTTGGAATGTTCCTCGGGAAAAGGGCTTTTCACAAGGTGTGTCGGTTCCACCTCGGGCTGCAGCTGGAATGATGTTAGACCTGACCTGGCCTTTGGTTCCAGAGGGACAGGGGATTAAAAACCCGAATTATTACAAATTTTAGAAGAGAAAAGAGAACCACGGTGTGAAGGGGAGAGGAGCTTGCCTGGGGACTGTCCTTCCCAAAGCCTCTTTCTCTTTAAGGTACTGAGGCAGATGTTTTGGTGGGGTTGGGCTTTTTTTTTTTTTTCCAATTTTTTTTGTTATTATTATTCTTTTGGACAAATTCTTCCACATCTTCTACCAGTTTTGCTGTGGAGCTCCCCACCAGTCGCCCCAGCCTTGTGTGGGTCCAACAGAGCAGCTGCTCAAGCCTCTGAGATGTCTCTGAATGCTGCTTTTTGCCGAGGGAGCTGCGAGTTTCCCTCCTTCCTGAAGTCTGGAAGGAGGGAGAAGTGGGGGCTGAACTTGCTGTCAACTCTCTCAAAAGCTTTTTATCGTAGATAAACTGTGTGGTAACGGTACCCAGAGCTATCATTACCGTTAATTAAAGGTCTGTTTCTTTTTGTAATGTGAAGGTTTTATTTTCTGGAGTTGATAGCATGGCAATAAAACCTTGCTTTCGGCAAAATCTAGGTATTCAAGGTCACAATTTAGAAGTAGGTTTAAAATTGAAGGGAAACCCCCAAATCAGCCTATGGCTCCTGTTATTTCTGAGTTGTGGAAGTGCTAAGCTGAGCGCTTGTCAGATCTTTCTTTAGTTTGGGTGAAAACACAGAGCCTGGTGCCAGGGACCAAGTCTGGATGTTGGCATGTTCCAGGGAGGGGACATCAGCACAAAGGAATTGGCATAACTGGGAAAAACTACTTTTGGGCTCAGAATAAGCCAAGTGGAAAAATGATTTTCTGCCTTTTTTTTTCAACCAATGCTTTTACATGACTTAAAATCACGTGTAATAGAGGAAACTCTTGACTCTTTTGATATTTTGTATGATCCTTGAGAAGGTAACTCAAGTACCTATTGTCCCACAGTCCTTCTTGGAGGAGAAACCCCACTGGGCTCCGGTCTCCAGCAGCCTCTTGTCTCTGTCAGGCGCAGAGACAGACGGACAGACGCAGCCCAACATGGTGGGGTGAGACCAGGGCGTATTGAAACCTCCCCAACTCCCACAAATAGAAATAGTATTTCTAATACGCTCATTTTATGATGAATATGAAGCTGTAACAGCGATTAAAAGTAAAAATAATCAAAAGTAGCCCTTGTTACCTCTGTCTGCAACACAACCCCACCCCGTCTCTCCAGATTTCCATTGTGAGACCTTTCCCACTCAGATGTTGTGTGTGTCCTGAGGCCACGCCGGCCCCGGGGGCAACGACTGCTCCTCTTTGAGAGGTTCATGAGAGACTGCCAGACACAGAGATAATTGTGTGAGTTGCTGACCTTCGGGTTATTTGAAAATGTAGGAGTTCTGGGCCTGCATGGCTAGCTTAATGTGAGATTTATCTCCCTCAGAGAAGTTTTTGATAGAAAACTTGAGGTTATAATAGCCTGCGATGGTAAGATTGCTTCCCTATGAAAAGATGAAGTTCTTGTTATTTTGGTTTTGGGTTGTTGTTTTTTTTGGTTGTTTCTTACTTTTTTTGGAGACAAATGGATGTTTCTAACCTTGAAATATCAGTCCAAAGGCTCTCAACATAATGCAAAAGAGTGTTAATGTTTCTGCGTTAGAAGAATGATCAAAGAGCTTGTTTTGCTTTAAAAGCTTTGGAACACCCTGTCACGGCGCTGAACAGTATTTATTGCAACAGGTAAAAAAGAAGCAGCAAAGCTGAGAAACTGGGTGATTTAGGGAACTGGTGTTGCCAGTTAGAAGTGGCAGTGTTTGTAGGTGCTATATTTTCACTGCCACGATATACATCTCTCATTCCCGTGGTGGGTTTTGTTGGTGTGTGATTGAGGCTGGAACCAGTCCGTGCGGGAAGGAGCCGTGTTTTTCAGTCTGTGTTAGAGTCAAGAAAGTCTCACAATCCACGGAGTCTTTAGGAAAATGAAAGGTACGTTCAGGCAGGAGAAAACCCTTCCCTCGGTTTCGCTGGAGTCTGGAGAGGGCAGAGCTTTGGGGAGGAAGGAGAATTATTTTCCCCTGCTGCTGCCTCTCTCCCGAGGCTCGTCCTCTCCCCGCTGGCACTGGGCTTTCATTTCACATAAAACTGAAGGAAAGATTGAGGAAAGAGGCATAATTAATCAGATGTAAGCGGAAGGGAAAATACACGACAAGACATATGTTAATGCCCCAGCTTCCCGTTGAGAATGAGAGTGATATTTAATCCAAAGTTAAATACCATGTGGCTTTGACCTATTGCTAATGAGCCGATGTTTGGTTGAAGGTTGAAAGGCTTCTTGGGAGAAGTTTTAAGACCAAAGTGATTGTGTGTTTTTACTGCTTTGCCGTGGGCCTGTGCAGTTCACCCTGGGGTGGCTGTGGGCTGAGGACACGTCCCCTCTCCCACCAGCGTCCCAGTTCCAGAGCCAAGGACTGGCTTTGCTTTATTCAAAGGAGCTGCAATCTCAGTCGCCCCAAAGTCTGGGTTCAAACACACAAGATCTGAGCAAGTTTTCTTTCTGTTTTCTCTCTGTTATGGAAATGGCACAAACCCATGTTTTGTTTGTTTTTAGCTCTGTTTTTAGCTCTGCCATGGCCATCCTTCGGCCCTTAGATCTGCAGAATTGTGGAGCGGTGCTCTGGGAGGTCACCAGGGACAGGCAGAGGTAACCCTGGCCATGGGGGAATTGTGGGAATAACTGTCACCCTCCCTGCGGGGGGGACACTGGAGTATGCTGTATGTGCTCTTCTGGGACATCCAGATCTAAGATGCAGTGACAAAGTCCATCGGTGAGGATTTGAAATGACTCTCAAATAAATATCAAGGCACTTCCAACGTCAGCCAGAGCCAGGTTGGAGGGGGCTTGGGGCAACCTGCTCTGGTGGGAGGTGTCCCTGCCTAGGGCAGGGGGTGGGACTCTTTAAGGTGATCTTTAAGGTCCCTTCCAACCCAAACCACTCCGTATTTGCATGATAAACCAGGATCTACCTGGGTCCTCGTGGCTATCTAGCACTTGCATTTGGCCATGTCTGAAATGAGCAGGGTATGCTGCCTGTGTCACCTGAAAGGGATGTTTGTAGTTTCCTGGAGGGAAGGAGCCAGCCTTTACAATAGAGAGAATCCATTCCTCAGCAGCAGGTTGGGGGGTTTATTTTTATATTACTTTTGTTTTATACAGAGAGAAAGAGACAGTCCTGTTGTGCCTTTCTTGCAGACGCAGAAGCGAGATCTGAGAGCTTTCTTGGCGTCTGCAGCTCTGTCCTACTCCTTCCCTGCAGCCTGAAGCCACCAGGGACGGGGCTGCAGCGTGACACGGAGAGGTGCTGGTTTGCTGCGGTGGCTTTTGTCTCTGCTGTCCAGGTGACACACATCTTGATGGTACCAGTCTGGGGAGTGGGTGGAAGAAAAAGGGAACAAATAAACTGTCAGAAAAAAAATATAGCTTTTTTCCTTGTTTGGTTGATACAGGTCTTTTTTCTTTCCCCCTTGTTAGGTTGATAGAGGTCAGGCATAAGTTGTCTGAAAAAGGGGAAAAAAACAAAAGCAAGGAAGAAAAGAAATGAAAAAAGGAAAGAAGAAAGGAAAAAAAGGTAGAGAAAATAGGAAGTAAGGCATTTTATTATTCAATTTTGTATGTTGTTGCAAGCAATTTAAAAGCTGTTGAGGAAAGCTCATGGAAACCCCATGCGAACTCCTTAGCCGTGTAATTCCACAGCTCAATGTGCTGAGAGGGCTTGGTGCCAGCAGAGAAGCCTTCCCAGGCTGCCAGGAGCGGGCATTGCCACTGGGCTGTTTCCAGATGTGATGGAAGCATCTGCTGGGAAGCTTTCCTGGGGGAGAAGGGCTTCACCCTGCCTAAAGCCTGGGGCTGCCGGAGGTGATGCACAGCCCTCCAGCTGCTGGTGGAGCTATTACAGCTCCTCTTTCTCATTTCAGGAGGTTTCAGTGTGTTACCTCCCTCTGATCACTCACACTCAGGTCCTTTCTGTTATTCTGGTTTGGTTTTCTTTATTTTTTTTTCCTTGGGTTTGCTTTGTGGTGGTTCCATTCTCCCTGGGTTCAGGCTCAGCCCTGGGAGGTGCAGAAGCCCCTCTGCTGGATCCCTTCGTGCCTCCCAAAAGTCACAGAAGGGTTTTGATGGGAAGGGACCTTAAAGACTGTCCTGCTCCACGGCCTGCCCTGGGCAGGGACACCTCCCACCAGACAGATCTATACCACTAAAAAACCCCATGCAAATTTTCCACATTGGTGTGATTTTCACTCAGTGTTGTGCGTGCCTGTGAGCTCCCCAACAGCCTCTAGGTGCTTCTCACATGTTTTTTATTCTCCTTTCCTTTCTATTCCGCCACAGACACCCGGGGATACAGCGGTGACTCAGCCTCCAATTTACCTGATTCATCGTGCTAAATCCACCCTCAAAGTTTGCTTGTTTTAAACCCTGTAATACTGTGGAGATAATTTGTTTTCTACCCAGAATGTATTATGGCTTTTAGGACTTCTCACCATTTTGAAAATGCACCCTCAATAGCTTGGTTATTATTATTCTGTTGTTGTTGTTCTGTAGGAGCAAAAGTCCTAGGAAGTATTTTCATCTTTTTATTTTTTCTTTTCTTTTCTCCAGGATTAAGACCTTTAAGTCTCAAAGTCTTTATTTCAGTGTTTCAGTGAGTAGCATTCTGCTCCTTCTGAAGCTCCATGGTTTTTTTTTTTCCCCACAGGCTTTAGCATCAATCAAATTCTTTTAAATGTCAGTTGTGTTGCTTCCTGTATTATTATTTTTACCATTTTAGCTGCTGCAAACTGACCTTGTGTTGGTGGTGGAAGTGACAAACTGCATGACGAGGTCCTTGCTTTGCTGGTTTTGTCCCTGTAAAACAGGCTGGCTGCGTTTGGGGGAGAGTGGTGGGAGAGGGTCAGCATTTTGGGACTGAAATGCGTTGGCTCCTGATGATCTGAGATGAAAAGTTAAGGGAAATCCTTCCAATTTCAGCACTCCAGAGCTGGCTGTAACTGCTGTAGGGATTTACTTAGTAAGAAGAAAGTGAGGACTGGGACCATGTTCTGTACCTGGGGAAAGGGTGGGCTTTTTTCCCCCTTTTCCATGTCTGTGGTGGTGTCACCCCGTTCCACTGAGCACAAAACTGTTGGGCTGGGCTGGAGGGACTGCAGCTCCCCGGGACTCCCTGGGCAGTAGCACAAACACCACAGAGGTGATGGAGATGCCCAAGAGACCCAGCTGTTCTTGCGGTCAAAAACCCTTCTCTTTTTCCTCCTCCTCCAGACCCACTCTTGGGTTACAGCAGCTGTGGCTGTAACAACCTGCTTTTACGTGAAATCATGGATGTGCTCTGCAAAACTGCCTGTCTCAAGCCCGAACCCTTACTTGCACAACACATTTCTCTCTGAGGAATCAGTGCTGGAGAGTCAAGTACATAACAGGCTGAAACTAGTTATCAAAATTCCTTTTCCCCTTTTTTCTCCTTTTCCCCCCTTTTTTCTCCTTTCCCCCCTTTTTTCTCCTTT
>VZTM01042693.1:273789-302003 GCA_013400555.1 Jacana jacana | reverse complement strand
TTGAGGTCCTGCACCTCCCAACAAGCACCATCTCCTGCACCAAGGGTGGCACTGGAAGAAGAAACAAATGGCTGAAATGGCCTGTTAAAGACCTGCAGAAGGGGTGTGTGGTGGGGCAAGAAAACTCAGTACAGGGTTCCCAGTTCTCAGAGCAGCATCGTTTCCGTTCTGTTTTCCTTTTCAGCCATTTGAAGCCAGAAGTCGCCCATGGGAATGTTGAGAAGTCAGGATGGGATGAGTGTGCTGGTTGTACAAATTCTGCAAGGCACAGCTGGTCTGGAGGCATCTGCAAGGTGACCTTGGGTTGGCTGGTGGCTCTGCTGGATTGGAGGGGGGAGGAAGAGGATGGCAGCATGTCCTGTAGAAGTGTCAGTTTGCTGGAAGAGGTTTTCCACGGGGCTGCATAAGTGCCAACCCTTGAGCATGCTCAAGAATCAAAATAGCTTTTCTTCCCACACATCTCAGAGATTCTTAGGAAGGACTCAGGGCGTTTTTAGGACTAAGCCTGATAGATCCTAGGACGTTAGGACTTTGCAAAAAAAAGTATATAATGGAAAACCTGTCTTAGATAAAACTCGAGGCTCTAAAATCTCCTGATGCACACGCACACGTATCCACACACCCTGAGAGTTCCAGGTAAGGGTTTCCTTGCACAGTGCCCACTCTAAAGGGTAGGTCTCAGAAAGACACGAGTAAATCAGACAATGCAGCAGCCACAAACCCAGAAAATATCTCAGAAAGTTTCAATGTGAGCCCCGAGGTGTCTGTGTGACGTGTGTTGTTTTATTTAATTTTCCTGGAATTAGAAAAGTGGTGATGTATGTGGGAGCATGGTACTCCTGAGAGTCGGTCCTGTGATGCTTACCAGATCGTCCTGTGGCTGCTGGAGGGAAGCTGGGCTGTGGCAGTGAGTCTCTAACAGGAGAAAATTCCAGTTTGCACAGAAAAAATAGCCCATTCAGGAGCTTGCTGTTGTTTGAAATATTGCCCACAGCAGAGCGAGATAGTGAGCTAATTTCTTGTTGCAGAAGACCATTGTGCAGTGGCAGCCTTTGTCCTGTTGAATAGAGAGGTTTCCAGTGTGCCTTCCAGGTCTAAATTTCGTTTTGACCCTAAAGGAGTATTTCATTTGATGAGTTATGACTTACAGGACAAGCTTCTTTCTCAGGACTGAAGATGTCATTGATTCTCTAGACAGGGCTGGTAGCACGGCGCCACTTCCCTTCGCAAGCTGAAAAGGCTCACTGGTGCCAGATATCTCCCGAGCTGCTTCTAGTAAATGATATCTAAAACAACTTCTAAGAGTTAAATTGATAAATGATATCTAAAACAACTTCTAAGGGTTAAATTTTCCCTGCTTTCCTGCTCCAAGGCTTGAGCAGAGATGTAGAAGGAGGTACAAGTGCTGCAGAGAGTGCCACGAATCTGCCTGAGCTGGTGATGCTCAGAAACTAATTATTAGACTCGCTCTTTTCTTAAAAGACCCTTTCTTTTCCCCCCACTGGAAGGTTGTGAGGTTTGCTGTGATAATAAAGTATAATATTTGGAGAGTAACAGAGAAAATATTTCCTCCAACTAAAACAACACACAACTTGTGGTTGGGGCTGGCTCAAAAGTCAGCCAGGAACTGTCCTGCTAAAAGCTATTATTAATAATAACTGGCTGGAAGGACGATCCCAAAGGGTGGTGCTCACTGGAGTTCAATCCAGCTGGCGGCCGGTCACAAGTGGTTCCTCAGGGCTCAGTACTGGGGCCTTTCCTTTTTAATATCTTCATTGATGATGTCAATAGGGACATAGAAAATACCATCAGTAAGTTTGCAGATGACACCAAGTTGGGTGGGAGTGTTGATCTGCTTGAGGGCAGGGGTGCTCAGCTGGGCAGGACGAGGGTGAAGCGGAAGCCAGCATGAAGAGCATCACTATGGAGCATTTAGCAGCATTGCTAATGGGACTAGCTGCTGGCATTGCTCTGGTTCTTGCTGTAATTAATTTCCCTTATTGGTTTATTGTTCCCTTATTCCCTCTAGTAGCTTACTAGGTGTGAGAGGATGATAATATGACAGCAGAAAGCAACGATTTGCTGGTGTTTCACAAACACCATGGGTGCCCACAGGGCAGAACTCTTGTTTCCTGTCCTGGCCCCGTGTCCCATTCACGTCTCCTCTTCCCCCAAGTCTCGGTGCTGCTCCCACGAAGATGAATTGGACAATCCTTCTTCAGGGCAGGAGCTGTGATGATTTGTAGAAGAGCTATCGTTGCTGATCGGACAGCCAATCTATCATGCTGGGCCACCTCCTTCATCCCTCTATTGCAATACACTCACCCTCTTGGCTCTCCTCTCCTTCACTCAAACACTGCTGCTCTGAAGATTGCCTCAAAAACTTGGGGAAAAGGGTAACTTAACTTGCACTTTTCTGCTTTAAATTATATTATGTGCTCTTTTTCTTCTGTCCTGCAGATATGGCCCTCATGGGACATCAGGTATGCGAATGGCATGAGGCTGTGAGACAGTCACCTCCTCGCTCCTCAACACATCCCAGAGAGCCTCAGAAACGTGGAGGACCATGCACGCTGGTCTACCCCAGGTGATGCAGCAGTTTCTGGTCTGCAAGGCCAAAGAAAACTGTAAATTTGTGTTCTAGTGCTTCTGAGGAACTGGAGGAGATCACCTTTTGCGCTGAAAGTAACCTGTGATGGCCAAAGGTTGGTGTAAAATGAGCTGTATGAGACAATGAGCACCTGTAGCAAATTCTAGTGTCCTGGTGGGCTCGTAGGACCATCTCCTGCCCCGAATCCCATTTTGAGAAAACAGGGATGATACTACAGCAAGAAATAACTAATGCATTGACTTGATTCTCTAAAGAATTAATGTTTCCTCTTTAGAGGGGAATGGTCACCCACACAGTTCTTGTAATTTGCTCATCTCCAGAGCAGAGGGAAGGCTGTCAGTGAGCACATTTCTGTGGGAATCCAACTGAGTCTCCTGCAGGGGGTTTAAACGCGGAGGCTGAGATGGGATTGGAGACCTGGGTGAGGGTACATCAGCTACCAGGAGCACAGAGCTGGGAACCATTCACTGCTGCTCTGATTCAGACTGTGGCACCGCTTCAGTGCTTCCTTACCTTCTCTGCAGATCCTAACTGTCTGCTGTGCCAGCAGAGGAGACCAAATTCAGCTGGAGTGTACAGAATCGTACATAAATCACTGATTTGGCACCTACCTCAGGAGGTGTGGTCTAAGACGTGCTTCTCTGGGCAAAAGATGCTCTTTGAGTTTAGAACAAGTTCATATAGAAGATTTTATAGCTGGTGAGATTTTTCTTGTCTATAATGTGATGTAAAATTTTGGCTTCTCCGTCCCAGTTTTTTGCTTTCTATCATCAATAATAGCCTTTGGCAGAGGTTTTGAAAACTGACAAATTGTTGAATCTAAAACAGATTTGCCCACGGATGAAATATATTCTCGGTCAAAACCTTCCTCCTATAAATCAGGAGCACCACCGTCCGTGTTTAATTTACAAATTTTAGAATTCACCAGGGAAAACTAAAATAGCCTCCTGATGGCAAGTCATTGTTCATCTGCTTTCTGTGGTAAAAACAGCAGAGGGATAATGAGTGGCTGAAACAGCCAACCAACTTCTGATTAATCTGTTTGATAGAGTTGCTCGGAAGGGAAAGCCTGTTCTGAGCAATTTGTTGTTGGTGGTAATGAGTGCACGGTGTGACAGTAGTGATTACCTTAATGAATCAATTAACTAGGATGCCATTTGAGTTGGATGGAGGCCATGGTGACCAACTGTGCAGCTGCCACCGGGAGAGGTTCTGGGCAAACCACATCAGGTCTTGGCCAGCCCGTTTGTGTGGGAGAGGTGTTCTGGGAGGTGGAGGAGACAAGGGGAGCAGGTGGTGGAAGAGGAACGGCCTCTGGCAACCTGGGTGGTTCTGAACATGGTAATTATCTCTGTTACTTGGGCTGGACCAGGTCTGGTCCCTCACCCTCTGGAAAGAGCAGAGATGGATTTTGAGGCACAGCAATTTGTCATCAGATGCTTCTCTCTGGATCTGCTCGGGAAGGAGTCATCTGGCTCCTGGCGGCGAGACTGTGTGTGTACTCACTGCTGGCCACAACACGTATTTTAATGGAAAAACTCCACACCTGTAGCGTTTCTGTGCACTTCCCAATAGTATATGAAAAAAACATCAGTGCAAACCTGGTTTTTGTTTTGTGTTGGGGTTCATCAAAGTTGGTGTCTACCTACTTTGAGCTGTGCACAACTGTGGGGTTTCTCTGAGGTAATTCAGGTCCGATAGCTGAGGTTGAACCAGAACATTTCTTGCAGAGAAACACTCAGTCTTGTGTCACAGGCCTCTGGCAAGAAGGCATCCACAGGAACCTTTGGTAATTTTCTTCAGTCATTAATTATCCACAGCATTACTTCAAGAGTTTCCTTTCTCCTGTGTGATTCTGGCAGTTTTCCACCTGTAACCTCTGGAAATGGAGATACGCTCGTCTCTAGACTGAAGTGCTTGCTGTAGCAGATTTTCATTACCCTTTCAGGTTCTCAAACTGTGATCAAAGTTCCCCTTTCACCTTCTCTTTGATAGACTAAGTAGTTTGACCTCTGCGGATCTTTCTCCACGGTCCTACTTTCTAATTCCTTAGTACATTTTTGTAGCTTTTCACTTAACACTCTCCAGTTTTGAATTTTGGAGAGCTGCTCAGATAAAGCTCATCAATGGCTGTTTTTTAAGATCTTTCTGGACCCATCATTTTTTCAGCAATGGAAGGTGAAGAATTGGTCATTCTCTTTTTCTGCTGTTCCATTTGCTGAAGGACTTTCCCTTCACCGAAGCTCACATCTTGTTTGGACTTTTGCTGAGAGGAGCCACTTCTGCCTCGGGTAGATGTTGGTCAGCTTGCAGTTAATTTAAATCTGGATGTTTAGTAAGTAGGAGTGTCAAAGCTCTAATGTTTAGATTAAATACTTCAGTCTCTTTCTCAGATGAACTTAGTTATATTGACCCGAATTCATGGCTAGTTATTACGTATATAATTGCTTTAAATGCAGACTGACCACTTTCTAGACATCTGGAGCTTCTGAGCCTGAAGGAGATGTCCAGAGGCTCACTTAGACATGGGCTAATTCCACATTATCTTCTTTCTCCTTAAGCATTTTGCTATCCTGATCCAAATTGAGGAGCTTTCTGTCTTGCCCAGAGCAGCTGCTGGATGCCAAGCACAATTCTTGTAGCAGGTTTTTTTGTAATTCCTTTGGGAGGTGAAGGACGATCCCATCAGCAAAAGGATTTCAGTAGGGATGCCTGTAGCTTGGCTCTCTGCTTCCCCTTTAGTCTTTGTTGGTGGTTGTGTCTTTTTCAACTCCTTGCCCTTGAGCAGATCACCGTTGTCCCAGGTCTACCATCCAGTCCCTCCTATTTATTTATTTTTTTGTTTGTTAAAAGAACCCTGCCCACACAGAGATGCTGGAGTGCTTTAATTAAAGCCATGTTTCAGAGAAGCTGTTCGCTCTGCCGTGCAAAAAATGAGCATCTTATGTAAAACTTAATTTGAGAGACTCGACAAACTGTACAGCAGAAAACTCAAGTAATGGATTGCTTGCTAGCTCGGGAAAGAATAAACACTTCTCTTGCTCCTGCTGTTGTGTACAGAGGCATAATGTGCTGTGCTAATGCTTGATTTGACACGGAACACGCCAGATATTTTCTGTGTAAAATGGAGTAATTTAACAATGTAGCAGGATAGAGGAGAGTGAGGTTTAGCAATGAAAGGCAGGAGTTTTTCACGCAGCTCACGCTTAAACTGGGGGAATCGTCACCATTGCACAGCTCAGAAATGACAAGTGGGCTCAGAAAGAGGGGTAACCAGTAAAAACCCAGACAGAATAAGAAGGTTACACCCAGATGACACAACGTTGCAGGTGTTTCTACTTTGTACAGTTCTGAGGGACCAGCCACTTCTAAAGAAAGGGTACTGTTCTAGAAAAACCTTGGGTTTGTCAGGAACTTTCTCTAGACAGCTTTTCCGTGAAGTTAATGTGCTCTGGGCAATCCTGCTTTAGCAGGGGAGTTGGACTAGATGATCTCTAGAGGTCCCTTCCGACTGAGCATTCCATGATGTGCCTTTAAGCGTTTGGCCTCGCTCACTGCGTCTTCTCCCTGGAAATACCAATTGAGTAACTGAGGGTTGACTTGCTTATGTGTATGTTTAAGAAGAGAATCTTGCTAGATTGTGAATATTTTCAGATTTATTTATCATGAGAAGCAAAAATACTGTGGTTCTAGTGGCTGCAGTGGGACTGATGAAGGTGGTTCCTCCTCCTATGCAGAAACCATCCTCTTTGTCGTGTTTGAGTAAGAGCTCCCGCAGCAGCACTCAGGTTCCTGGGGGCTGCAGGGACACGTATGACAGCAGTGCACATCTTTTGGCTTGTCTTTTTGTTACTAGGAAGCACAGAAGAAGATTTACAATAGTCAAACGAGATATAGTGTAATGTAGCATTAAATGAGCTTTACTGTAATGATACTGCACGATGTTATTTACTCCAGGACATTCCTACAAGACCACTGCTCTTAACAAAAAAGAGAAATTTGAACGCCTTACAGCTAGTTCCTTCAAATCCTCTGATTTTCTCATTAATGCCTTTGATTTATTTTGCCTCTGGCATCAATTTATTTTTCAGAGTAATTCTGATTGCTGTCAAATTCACGAGGAAAGTTTAGGTTTTCATTTTGTGAATCCGATTACCAGCATCCCAGCGTCCCCTTCCTCGCCGCTGAGAGCGGAGGACAGCATTATCCTTCAGGAGTGCCACCGTCTTCCTGATTTAAAGCTTCTCCTTTCTATTGATCTTCCAGTTACCTCTGATTTTCCTACTTCCAAAGCTATCTTTCTCGCTTTGATTCCTCTGTAAGCGCAGGTAGGCAGTTATTTTTCAGCGCCTACCGTAGACAGCAACACTTCTGTACTTCTCTCACGGAGAATTTCTAATTTGATTATCAGTCATGGCCCTGATGATGCAATGTGGTCCCTTGGTACCTCCCCGTGCTACTGCAGTCAGGAGGACGTATTTTCCTGATAAATCTGTGTGGTTTCTAGAAAGTGACAGACATCAGTCATCAGCTGGTAAATGCTTCCCAGGTTTTAAGATGCTCCGAGGACAAAGCTGGACAAACCATAGACATCTGTGGGTCACACACAGCTGGTGAGTGCTGGACCTTCAGCCTCATCTCATCCCAAAAGCACCACCTCCAGCAGTTATTCTGGTTTTAACGGGGAACTGGGAACTGTGGGTACAGACACGGATCCGTGTCTGCCACCTGAGAAAACCCATAACACTTCAGTGTTTGCTCTTTGTGAGGGCTCGTCGCAACGCGGCTGGGCTGAAAAACGGTCACTTCACAATCTCTTTTCACGAGGTTCATCTCCGTCTTAAGCTACAAATCCTGATTTTTGTGTGTTAAAATACATATGAAGGAGATGTTCCTCAGGGCTCAGTGCTGGGGCCTTTCCTTTTTAATATCTTCATTGATGATGTCGATAGAGACATAGAAAACACTATCAGTGAGTTTGCAGATGACACCAAGTTGGGTGGGAGTGTTGATCTGCTTGAGGGCAGGGATGCTCTACAGAGGGACTGGGATAGACTGGATAGATGGGCCATTGTTAATGGCATGGCCTTCAACCAGGTCAAGTGCCAGGTCCTGCACTTGGGCCACACCAACCCCATGGATGGCTACAGGCTTGGGGCAGTGTGGCTGGAGCTGCCTGGCAGAAAAGGACCTGGGGGTGCTGGGTGACAAGGGGCTGAACATGAGCCAGCAGTGTGCCCAGGTGGCCAAGAAGGCCAATGGCATCCTGGCTTGTATAAAGAATAGTGTGANTCCCCATCCCTGACTGTTTCAGAGTAGATTGGATGTGGTGTTGAGGGATCTGGTGTAGGGGAGAACTTGTAGAGTAGGGCTGATGGTTGGACTTGATGATCCCAAGGGTCTCTTCCAACCTAAATGATTCTATGAGACTGAAAAAGCAGTGTGAGTGTTGGCCAGTGCCCGAAGAGTTTTTGTCACGCTGTGGCTTCAAAGCCTGAACAAAATGGGAGCTTTCAGGACTTTTTCTCATGGAGAAGCGGTTTCTGGTGTGTATTGAAATGTAAGTGTGCATATGGCCTGTTTTATTTTTAATGCACTCTGCTTGCTTTAATTAATCACATGGTATTGTATATGAGAGGCATATGGAAAAATTTCCAAGCTGCTCTTCAGAAATAATGAACATTTTGAGCAGATCTCATTTCCATTTCCATGCTGCAGCCCCCCTTTTTTTGGACACATGTAATTCCATTTCAAAGTACTGAATGGATGGTTTGGTGTCTGAGAGATGGAATTTCCAACTGGTGCCAGCTTTGAGTTGAAGAACGGTAAAATCTGGGCCAATGATACTAACAAGCCTCTTTTTCCAGTCTTTCCCCACTTCTCATAACTTTTGTGCTCTTGGTCATCTCTAATTTTTCTGAAGCCCTTGAAGCTGACTTAAGCTGTGGGCAATAATTTTATGGCAATATTGCAATTAAAATAATGATTTTATTACAATGTAAAACAGGAGGGAAGGGGGGGAGGGAGACTTGCTTCATCTGAAAAACGTGGTACTTCCCTGGATTTGCTAACTTCCATGAGGACTCAACAGAAGGTAGTAGGCACCATCATTAGCAGTAGAAGACATCAGAGTCCAACCTAAATATCTGAACAAAGACGACTGCAGTGAGCTCTAAGGAAGGAGACCTTGGTTATTGCCCACCAGAGGCTTGCCTTTGCCATAAGGTGCTTCTCAACTTGTCTTGCAGGGGCAAAATCAGCCCTGTCAAGGGAGTGCACCTCCGCAGCAGCAAGCATCTCAGGGTGGTGGGACCTCCCTTCTCCTGCGTCACCAACCACTGCTTTGCTCCCCAAGAGCCAACAGCACCTGCACTTTGGTCCCTCCTTGCAAGATTAGGGATCTGCCAAGGGAATATGGCGCTTAGAGACACGTTTAATTCTGGCAGGCTGGTGGCAGTGTCCTGAACATCAGCACTGGGGTGTCCCAGGGAAGGTGGGCTAACGTCTGGGAAGGTGTTGCTGCAGTGTTGTTGAGCATGTTCACGTTAGCTGTTTTTCACATAGCCTTAGCCTCTCTGGGTGTGTAGGAGAGACAGAAGCAAAGGTTTGAGTTCCATCTTGGATGAAGGTTGAGGCAAAGCCTAGCAATAAATGCCTATTGATGTCTGAGGAGCAAAGACTTGGCTTGGGAGCCATCAGAAGCCCCTGGAGTAAGTTTGACAAGAATGCTCAGCTTCCAAATACTCATGCCCAAAGCAGAAGCAAGGCTGCGAGGGGGCAATTGGAAACAAAATGCTGCAGGTTGCAGTTATGTTCAGGTGATGTGAGTGCTGGCCTGGGGAGGATGGTGCCAGGCAGAAGAGCAGAGCAAGAACATTCTCCAAACAGTAACGGGTGAGAACTGCTCAGGGATGCTCGTGCTGGATGTGTTTAAAATAGAGACCATGGAATAGTTTTGTTTCCGGACACCGCAGTTGCACAAATTAGTGGAATGCTCGTCTTTGCCCACTGGAGGTGTTTTCTGTAAAGGGAAGGGGGTTGTGTCATCACAAGTATCACTCAAGTGCATTTTATAAGGACTGTAATTAATTGTGAACAGTTATAATTATAGGAGTGCTGAGGCAAGCCAGCATTATTGCCAGACACAAGAAATGCTTCAGGGCAGTCGGAGGGGCCACCGGTTCAATGAGTTTTTCCTGGCACCTCCCACACCCCCTTACCCCAACAGCCCCTGGAGGTGAGAAGTTCCTAAATAGAGGAGTCTGTGGCTGCACCCCCCCCAGCCCCTTCTGCTCTGGCCACCTAAGGCAGAAGTACCAGCAGCGTGCCGCCGGGCGGCTGTCGCCCTGCCTAATTGCAGTGCAGGCAGCCACTGAGTGGAATTTCATGGGTCAAATTAGCCATAAAATTCATATTTGCTGTAAGTGAATGGCAGTCCATGTCTAACTGCTCTTTAAGAGAAGCACGGTGTGTACCACGCACTCTGAGCCCTCCTGTGTCTGTCTGCAGGAGTCACCAGCCGATGTCTCTGCAGAGCCTATACGGGGTGCAAAGGAGTCTTGTGCCATTGGAAACAAACCTTAAAGGAACATAAAATTAGGCCAGCCCTAATAATCAAGGTAGGATTTCCTCTACATAAAATTGTTTTTAGGGTAAAGCAGATGTTGAGGGTGGTGACTGTCATACGCAGCGCAGTCTCCCTGTTTGTCTGTCCATGCTGTGAATGCAGAAGTTGTAAATCACCTCTAAATATCTGAAAGTCATGCAAATCGCTTCCAGTCACAGGGAAACAAACTCATTTTATTCCCAGTCAGCCATAGGTGCAATAAAGAAATGCTTTGCATTTCAGATGAAATACACCTTGGGATGTATAGATAATCCTGGTTAACAGCTGTGAGTGTCTCGATATAAAAAAAGGTCACAATTTTCCCAGCAATACTCTCATTTGGATGCAAGAGTTGGCATTTGTTTTTCGGTATTATAGTGTTTGCAAACAAGCCTGGAAAGCATTTCCACAGTGAGACTATATTAAACATATGGGGCTTGTATTACAGTATGTACATGAAATGTCAATTTGCAGAGGGCTGGAGTGGCGAGGTCCTTGGGGGCTGGGTCTCTGGGAGGGACGGCAGAGAGCTCGGTGTGACCCGGGATGGCTCTTCCTGGGTTTTACCTACAGGAAAGGTTTTCTTCTGGGTTGGTTTAGCTTTTTGCAGGTCTGTGATTCCCGAGGGACTGTGGGGACCTGCCCACTTACACCTGTAATAGCAGTGTAGCATGAGCTGAAAAACAATTTGAGAAGACATAAAGGTTTTCACTTGACAACAATGGAGAGGAGCTCTGGATCCACAGGAGTTGTTGCTTCTCCTGTACAGTCTGGCACTGGTTTACAGCAGCTTTTTCATGGCTCCATGGAAACCTTATGCATCTTGGGGTCCCAAGTACAAGCTGTTGGAGTAGAGCTGGAGGGGATCGAGCCCTCCCAGCATCTCCGTGGCAGGGGGTGGTGCTGGGGGGGGGGCTTCAAACTCCCTTCCAAGCCAAACCCACCTGTGATTCTATAATTCTGACCCATTTTATTGCATTCTGCCTTCAGACAGGACAAGTGGTTTTGCTGTAGCCTGAGGAGCAAACCCTACAGCGTGTCCTGATGCCTGCCCAGGGCTCGGGGCTGTGGGGCAGGCGGGCTATGGGGCAGGCGGGCTATGGGGCAGGCGGGCTATGGGGCAGGCAGGGGGGATGTGAAATGAGATTTACCTGTCAGCTATGGGAAACCTATCAGTGAGGTGAAATTATATTTAATGCACACTTGCCAGCTGTATTTTCTGTTGATGTCACTTTTATGGCTTCATGTTTGGCTTCAACACTCATCAATCAGTGGCCAGGACTCCAAAGAAATCGAAGCCCATGTCTTTCCATCACCACGGAGTTGTATGGTCAGGAGAGTCTTCGAATTATCAGAGATAAATAACAGGCACACAAAAAAGGTGGCTCTTAGTTTATCTGTACCTGGGATGAGACCATTTGTGTCTGGAGCCCACGTGGGAGGTTTGGTTTGGTGTTGCCTCTGCTTCTACTGTACCGGGACTGTGGTGGGTGGGAGGAATGGCTAGATCCCTCCTCAGGCCCCTTTGCTCAAAACACTGCTGAATTTTTGACTCTAGAGGCTTCAGAAACAGACTTGGAGAAAAACCTTTGGAGACAGAGGACTGGTGTCCGAGGCAGTGAGGCTTCCCCTGGTGTGTGGCACGGGGCTGGGGGCGTCACGGGGGCAGGACACAGAGATCTGTGTTGGGGGCAATAGAAACCTCAATAGAGCAGAAACTTCTTGTTGCTGCTTCGGGTTCTCAGCGCTGTCAGGAGAGGCAAAAGGTGGTCAAGCCAAATAATTGAGTGTACCCGTGGGTAAATTCCTACCCCCCTTATTTAGAGAAGCTATTAGGCACCTGCCAGAGCAATTACTGTGTAATGGGATTTCCCCATAATTGCAGAATAATTGCAAATGTGTCAATGTTTTTTTTTTTGGTTGCTTTTTTTGTTGTTGTTAAAGCTGATATAAATTAACACACCACTGATGTTTCTTGTCTGTCTGCAAAACACACTTTAATGCACAATTAAAATGTATAAACGGGCATTAATCTGAGTTAAATTTCCCCCATCTTTTAACAGGATAACAGATAAATCTCAGGTTCGTTTCAGAGACTCCAAGCCCCGAGTCCATCCCCAGGCATTATTTTAAGCAGAGGATGGGGGTGCTGAGGGGTCCAAGGCTGGGGTGCTCAGCCCCCTGCCCACCCCACGCTCCAGCAGACTCGGTGGGAGTTAAGGTTCAGGCTTCTAAGGTCACGTGTTGGAACTGAAATGAAGGGGGAATTTTCAAGCACAGCAAAGTTCCCAATAACTTGGGGCTGCTTAAAGGCTTGTGGGGAAGTCTGTTTTGTGGTGGCATTTAATATTGTGTGTATAAAATGATGGGAAGCCCTGGGTTACTCGCTGGGGGCTGCATCGGATGGAAGCCCAGCTGATCCGGGCTGGTGCTCGGGCCAGAGAAAAACAGAGAGAGAGAGAGAGAGTCTCTTTTCTTCACCAGCTTAATGTGGGTGCTGTTACACCTCTGGATGTTCTGCTTTGGGCCTTTGTTTTACCTGAATGTGGGTGAGGAATCCAGGGAAATGTGAATTCTCTGCCTGTTCCTCAAATCAGTATTTTCCTCAACGAGTTTCTCAGTTAAATGGTAAACCAGAAAAAGTGCAAAAGGCAAAGTTTGCTCATCTGTGGCAAAGTTAAGCACCACATTGAAACTAAGTACCTTGCTGGTTTTTTTTCCACTCTTGAAGTTCTTTACTCTTGGATAAGTTTTATGGCACTTGAGCTCACCTTTGGGTTAAACTTGCACAATTAAAATGTTTTACTCTGGAGCCCATGGCTGAGGAACAGAACTGATGAAAGGCAATTGTTGGTTTTCACAACATAAACCAAACCACGTTAGGAGTGGGGCCACGAAAGGCGCCTCCAGTAGTTCTGGGCACAGAAATCTGCCCACCCATTGCCCAACCCATAGGGTTTGGTACTGCCTCCCTGGGGGTGGGGGGCTGCAAAAAATCCAGTTATTCTCTTGTACTGGTGTTGTGCTTTGGCATGTGTGTCTGTGATAAAGTTAGATGCTACATAATGCTTCTCACTGAATTTTGGCCTTTCGGATCTGGAGGGTGGTGTGAGCAGCATTGGTTTGCCATTGAGGAATGTATTTGATTTGATTTAAGCAGGGAATAACCACGTCCAAACTAGCACTCTCTACTGCAGGGCTATAATTTACACAATGGCAGCATTTTCTTCATGGAGCTGTGACAAAAGAAGCAGCAGTGTGGCTGGCTACTTAAGGTAAGCAGGCAGATAGTGATCAACCCAACTAACATCAAATCAACAAGAATCCTCTGCCGTCCTCCTGCGGAACCCCACGGATCCATGTGCTTCAAAGAGCTGAACTTTTAATGTCATTAACATTATTTTTGGATTGAGCTAAACTCAGAACTATTCAAAAACCACCAGAGTTCTGCATCTGGAAGAAGACAGTTCCTTTTGTGTCCTGATAGTTGTGGTGTTGTGAACATGGGAGACAGTAAATAAGTATATTTGTAGGGTTTCCTGCTTTATTTGGCCACGTATTGTCTGAACTCACATCTTTTTGCTTCAGTACCCAAATGCCCATTTTTGCCCATTTTGGTTTTGATGCTCTCACTGAAGTGGTCTGTAATTTACCTTCTCCTTCCTCCATCATCCTGGCACCCGTTAGAAAAGAACAAAGCTGTGATCACAGTGATGGAGCAGAAGAAAGCTCTATTTCTCCTCTCCAGAGTGGTACTGCAAGCCACCAGCCAGTCCGAGCTCCGGTCCCTACCCCTTGGGAGGAAGACTATGGCAATCGCTTGCCCCCCTGCAGGTAGGAACCCCAGTGCTGTGGCTGACTGCTTGGTGGGAAATGCAGAAATTAGGGCTTTATTTCCAAATTCTGTGGCTGACTGCTTGGTGGGAAATGCAGAAATTAGGGCTTTATTTCCAAATTCTGTGGCTGATTCAAAGCCAGGTGGGCGGGTGTCAGAAATTCATTTCCAGGACAAACTTCAGTGGGGGTGAGAGTCTTTGCTGAAGGGTTTGGTAGCATGAAAATAGCCAAGAACTGTCTTTCTTGGAGAAAACTGTTGCTGGGGATACTTCTCTATTCTGCTCCTCTGGTGAAGTGGTTCATTATTAACAAACAGGGACCGTCCCGTGGGCAGTGCCCTGTTCTGTGAGAAACACAAACAGTTCTTCATTTTGACTCCAAATAATGCCATCAAATCCATGGGATTCACCAGTAAACTGGACACTTCAGATTTTGGTAATACATTGTTCCACAGGCATGAAATTATTTTTTAATGAATTTTTACATGACTTCAGGTAATTGAATGCTTAATAAGTACAATATTTTTGCATTTACTTTCTATGAGTATTTAAATATTTGAACATAAAATATGTTCTTTCACAATGCTAATAAAATCTAAGGACCTAGGAGACACTTTGACTAGAAGAGGCAGTAAATCATCGCTGGTGAGTTTATTTTTACTTCCAATGTAAATACAGATTTATGAGCATTCCTGTTATGGGATTTATTTGCCTTTTTTTTTTTCTTCCCCCAAGAAGACTATCTCCCTCTTTCTATACATTGACTATATGTAAGAAGGGATTAAAGAAGTGAGTGGTTATTAAAAAAAAAATAAACCAATCAAGTGAGTGTTTCTTCCACAGGAGAGGTCAGGGGAAAGAGTTTAAGCTCTTTAACCTCATTTGGTGAGGTTTGTGTGTAGAAGGCAAGGGTGGGTTGTGGACTGAGAGACTTGCCAGAGTCAAGGAGAGTGTGAACACAGATGGGACTTCCTGCACTGTAGATGGAGAGTTGAAAACGACACAACTCTTAAGGAGGGGACAGGGGATGGGCAGAGCCTGCCTTCTCTTCCCCCTGCCCCTGCAGCTGGGTGTGCTGCTCCCGTGACTGCTCGGTCCTTGGCTTCCTCTTACCTCCCAGGCAGCCCTGGGTCTGCAGCAGAGAAACCCCTGCCATTAGCGGGCCTTTCTACTTAACAAATTGTGTTTTGTGGGGGTAGGAGCCTGTATTTACTGATTGCTTTCTCGAATGCCTGGGATTTTTCATGGTTCCACGGAGAACTATCTCAAAGCTTTTAGTTTTCGAGTCGGATCAGTCATTCTCATTTTTCTGCGGCGCCGGGAAGACGTGCGTGGGAAAACCTCTGACGGAGGAGACTCCGAGGAGATCTTGTAAAGGAGAGCAATGCCTTTATAGGAGTGGAAGGAGGAGAAGAACCCTGTTAAAATCCTGCTGCTGATGCACTGCCGGGCTTCCACCGCTTCCAGGAGCTTTTTAATGGCCTTTGCGACTTAGGGCAGAGCCGTGTGCTCAGCTTCAATAAATCTTGGTTAGGTTGCTGAGTGAGGGCAACTCCTCAGAACAACTTAAACATCTGCCAATCCATCAGTGCTTCATACACCTGACCCTGTACTCGGCGGTCTTCTGATTTGCAGATTGTAGCTTGTAATCCCAAATAATTAAGCTTGAGTCCTTTTCCCGTTGCTTCGGTTCACAGTGTCTTTGATTTACACCCAAAGATCCTTACACTGCCATTTTAATGGCATTTTGTTTGCCTGAACGCTTCTGATGGCACGAGCTGAGTCCATCTATTTCATTAGATAAATTTTTCACTAAGTTATGTCCTTTTTTTTTTTTTTTAAAGGAGGGGGATGTAAAATGGGTGAATGAATATGAAATGACTTCTCTATTTTAACTTCAAAGGCTATTTGGACTGCTTCAAAGGGTTCCTTTGCCAAAGAGAAATCATGTTTTTGAAAATACTTTAAAAAAAAAAAAAAAAGTAAGAAAGACTTTGTACATGTCTACACGGGAGAAATGCATCCTCAGATGACTGGAGCAGTTCTGGGCAGCGGTGGTTCCACCGTACTTATTATGAGCCTTATTCATTATGTAAGCCTTGATTGGCGATGGTTGATGCCTCCAGGCTCTTCATCTATATAACTACATTTAAATTAAAAATAAGGCAAAACATTTTGCTACAACACGTCCCTTAAGCTCTCTACTTAGTATTCTCCTGTTGTCGCGGAGATTGCTGAGGGAAAACTTAATTTATCTATTTGCCCTTGCGGAATGTCTGTTTAAACATCCTTCAGTGGGATTCTTTTAAGAGTCTTGATTTCCCCAGTAATTCCAGCCCTGGTACTGCTACTTTATTTAATTATTACAGTATCGCCCCGGGTGAAATACGGCGTCATCTGCTGGTGCTCGTTACCGAGGAGAGGCAGGCGCCGCCGTCACTAATAAACGCCGCCGGCTTTGCTGAGCAAAGGGCCTGGTGCAGCACGGGCTGCGATGTGTGCTTAACATCCCTCTTGATTTAATGAGGTTAGAATCAGGAGAGAAGGGGATTATAAAAAAGAATAATACTTTTCATCTCGACGCTATCTCTAGTAGGTCACCGCGCTGACACGAGGAGATGTTCCTCCCAGTAATGTGCTTCTCCGCGGCGTCTGTGGGTGGCAGAGGCGGGTGCTCTGCAGTTCCTCAACACAAAACCAAGGAGTAACTGAACATTATTTACAGAAAAAAGTTGAAGTTTTTATTTTGAAAAAGTTTGGAGATTGGTTTCTTTTTTTTTTTCCCCGGGAAGCTTGTTACCGTGCTCCGTTTTTCGGTGTGAAACAGCTGTTTTCTGCACCAGCAACCCCCATATCAAAAATGGCTTGATTGATTTTTATGTTTTGCTTCCACATATAGATCATCCCGGATTATGGCAGCAGAGATGGTCATAGAATCATAGAATCATTTAGGTTGGAAGAGACCCTTGGGATCATCAAGTCCAACCATCAGCCCTACTCTACAAGTTCTCCCCTACACCAGATCCCTCAACACCACATCCAATCTACAAATTGATGCCACCTCACAGTGGAAGTTCTGTCTCCTGGTTTCTGAAGCAGGACGCTTTTCCTCACATCAGTTGAACGTGGTAAGTCCATGCCTGTTGGGGACGTGTGTGTGTGTGTGTGCACACGTGGCTGAGTGTGAAGGTGCATGTACAGACACCCAACTCGTGTCCCCAAAGAGGACCACAGTGATGCTGCTGCTGAATGCTGACATATGCCCAAGTGTCCCATGAGTCAGGACAGAAGAGAAACGCCTTCAAGCTGCGTTTGTGGCGTCCCGTCAGCCCCGAGACACGAAAGGAGTGTCCATCAGCAATGTGGACCTTTGGAAGAGGAAGTGATTTTCTTCTGCTGAGGTTTGTCCTTCCCCTGATGCTGGGAACAGCCTGGGAATGAAAACAGGGAAGGTTAATTCAGAAGGAAGGGCAGGTGGCTCCGATAACTTGCCTAAGGTGTTATTGTTCTTGGGGTTTTTCCTTCCATGTTGCAATTTGGGGAAAAAAAGAAAAAAGAAAGTAATTAACCACAAAATGCCTCTTCCTTTTGCTGACATTTACCTTTCCCAGGAAGGACCTGAGCACTGAGCTCTGCATTTGACAATGTCCACTCTTGACTTTGTGTGAGGAAATGGAAACATGAACTCAGTTGGAATTTCTAAATATTCCTTAAACCTGGTACAGCCCAAAGGAAAATTCCTTAAATACTGGGTGCTTTGGAAGAAAAAGAGCAGGATTTTCCAAGACAGAGGGTTCCCTGTCCGAGGAAAAACATTTTCCTCTGCCTCCCTTGTTCTCTCAGGTGCTGGGGAGCCATGGGACAGAGAGATTTGTTTCTCCCCTTTCCCTTTGCTGAGCTCTCCTGCCATTTCCAAAGGACTTGATGGCACGTGAGAAAATGAAGTGTGCTGCTGAGCCCATGTGAGAGGAAGAACCTGCATACCCTGAAACCCTGTCTGTCGTGATAAATCGTCAGTGGGGAAGTGGCTGCTCTGGTTTCCCAGCGTGTTTTTTCTCGGGGAACCTGCAGCAGATTGGCTGTAATTGCTCATCGCTCTCCATTAGTAGATCTCCCTCCTGGCAACTCTTTAATAGTTTACATCTCTCGGGGCTGAAAATTACTATTTTAATTAAAACAATTTGTTTCAAATGGGCCTCCAAAATCCCCATCTGATGTTTTAGGAGCCTTGGGCAAAGAACTGAAAATGGAGAGTAGCAATTGTTTTTAGGGTTTAGAGGCTGAAAGTAGGAACTGGGATTTTCACACAATTGCCAAGGCCTGGGCTGGCAGCGGGGAAGACTGGCCCTCAAAGTTAGGGTAGAAAATTCAGCAGGATTCAGATTTGGTCTTCCAAATTTTTCATTAATTCATCAGTGGGGAGAAAACTTCCCCAAGTTTCAGTTTAACCAGTTGTTTTCTTTGCTCTTGTGGAGATTGAGACAAATGATGATTTTCTGGTGAAGGGAAGGTGACAGCCAAGACAAGGCACCTTGGAGTCTGCTAAGGTTTAAAGGTTATGGAGTAAAATGTAGGTTCACTGTGTGCACTTGAAGCAGCCCAGGATGTGGTTGGCTTTCTGGCCTGCCAGCACGCACTGCCGGCTCACATCAAGCTTCTCATCACTCCTAAGTCCCTCCAGCCATTCTCCAACCAACCTGTATTTGTGCTTGGGATTGCCACATCTCAGGAGCAGGACCCTGCACTTGGCTTGCACTTTAGCTTTTAAGGGTTAAAGATCTTTTACTCTGTGAAGTTTAGAGAGTAAACTACAAGGCTGTAAACTTCACAAGCCGTGAGACTTAACCATTCCCCATACATTTATTTTTTTTTACTACTCAACAACTGAAAAATGAGTCTCTATATTCTGGTTCAAAGCCAAACCCCCCCCATGATTCATAGCCCCTAATTAGGGGTGACAGGCCGTGCTGTCGCTGCTGTTACCTGTGCTATTAGATGCTGTCCCTGATACATGGTGCTGCCACTTCCCCGCAGCCTTGAACAAGTTTCCCTTTCATTACACCGGGAGACATTCGTTTATTATGGGTGTTCCTCAAACGCTTCCAGCAGGTTTAGCAGGAAAAAAACCAACCTCAACACGTGGTTTGCATTGTTTTCCTGTTAGCTTTTTGGTTTGCTTCGGTTTGGTTTTTCCCTACAAGCAGGTATATACCATCGACTTACAGCTGCTTGAAATGAAACCGGGTTTCACAACGTATCGTGTGTATTTATCCCTGACTGTGTTTCAGAGTAGATTGGATGTGGTGTTGGGGGATCTGGTGTAGGGGAGAACTTGTAGAGTTGGGCTGATGGTTGGACTCGATGATCCCAAGGGTCTCTTTCAACCTGAATGATTCTATGATTCTAGGATTGTTTCCTTCAGGTAGTCACGGACAGGGTGTGGAGCCAGCCCGGGAAAAGGCCTAGAAAAAGATATAAATATAATGAATTTTTTTTTTGCTGTGATTTTTACCAAGACAGAAGGAATTCTTTCAGCAATTTAAATCTCTGCACTGAGGTAAGTTTGGGCTGGTTTGTTTATGCTGTCAGTGATACAGTGCACACATGACTGTATGAACAAACCACCGGGATTTTAACACCTGGCAAACTAAACTGTAGTGTGTGACAGGGTTTTTCCATGGATTGCTGTGAAAATGGTGAAAGCTCTCTCCAGGGCAAAGCTTATGTGTTCAGTCAGTCCTGAGTGTTTTCTGGTGATCTGAAAGAAAGAATATTTTTCAAACACAAATATCTTGGAGCACACGCCTTGTATTGTGGAAAGGCCCCGGCACCTTTCTACTTGTGAAAATGGTGTTTTAACAGCTGTACCAGACCACTGAGCATGCCTTCTGCATGTGCTAAAATCTATCTGTAAATTGCTAGTAATAATTTAATTGACCAAAAATTGTGGATGATTTATTGGTTGGGATGGGCACTACAGAGCACACTGAGCCTGGGAAATCTGACAAGCGGTGAAAAATGAGAAGAAACCATGAAACTAAATACCTCTTTTTCCTCTAGGGTGTTTTAATTGGTCTTCAGTTCTTGAGTGCTGATAAAGATTGAGATAAAATTTGATGCCCAAGATAGAGCAGTTGCTGCAAGAAATCAAACTGGGTCAGGACACGGTAAGAGATGTAGAAAACTTGGCCTGAACGGTACAATAAGGCATGGATATACCTCCTGTAACCCCTTACATTACTCTATAAAAGTTGATGTGCCTTTGGCCAGTACCCTTTGGGGTGACATTGGGCTTGAGGAAACACACACCTTTTCAGATGACAACTCTGATTTAGTGATTGGCCACACTGGAGACAGTGTTTTTGTCCCAGAGCTGAATGTGTCTGTGTGCGATAATACGGCACCCGAGGGGAGGGTGGCTGTTTGCAGATAGCAAAAGTGATTAATGGAAAGGGACTAATAAATCTCCCACTTAAACTCAGCTTTTAAAGTAAATAAAGCCACTTATAAGAAAAATTAGGGAATCCATGTTGATTTATTTATTTATTTTTTTAAATCCCCCTGAGTATAAGACAGTGCCAGGAGTGAGTATTTCTGAATGTCTGGAGCCTCTGGTCTTCGACTGGAGATCGAGACGCCAGCTGGAAGGGAACTGTCATTCCAGAGTTATAAAAAGCTGAAGATAGCCTTCATCTGATTGCCATATTCACCTCAAACTCAGGTGTAGCTCCCTCCCCAGACCTGTAACCAAATGAATAATTCTCTCACGTCCGGCAGGGCATTATCTCTGGCAGGCAAGCGCTGCGCTGTCGCTCGCTGTGGCTGCTGTGGAAATATACACCAGACAGAGGAAGGAGCTTTCCACACCTCAGGAAAGTGCTTTGTGGCTTTCAGTTACTTTCGTGTTTTGGTTATTTAAAGAAGAACTCAACCCGTATTTGAAGCTGGAAATGTAATTTCCACTCAAGCAAGCTGCATTCTTCAGAGGGTTAAACAAATCAGCAATCCTGTAAAATTAATGGGATTAATTAAAATGTACATGTATTCGGGAAGTATCCATAAGCATAACAGAGATTTACTCTTTCATACCATACTGAATAAATGTTCATGGATTTCCTGTGAGATTTTTAAGGCATTTTATGACCTTGTTTGTAAAAGGGAAACTAGGGATTTCTAACTTGATAAATTTCAAGAAAATACTTGAATGAACTTACTCTAGCATTTTGTAAAGCATCTCTATTTATTAGATAATTATCTTTCTAAAGAAATATGTTATAAAGAAGAATTTACATCTCTTGCATTTCTAATACAAATCAGAGATAACTGTTATTCTGTAGCTTTTGGTAAGCTTTTACTTTCCAGTGTTAGACAAGGTGACTGGCTTCCCACTCGAGGGCTCACTCCAGCTCCTGTCTGTCTGACCGCAGCCACAAGTCAGGAAAAGGCATTCTTCACAAAAAGCTTCTTCACAGAAAGCTGTTCCCTTTGAATGGTGCTGCTTTTTACCACCAAAATGTGCCTGTTCCACACCAGCGCAGCCCGTACAGTCGCTCCCGGGAACCTGATGCTCACGTATGTGCCAGGGACCAGCTGGGAACTGAGCAAACCCAGTTCCCTCCTGGACCAAACCACCAGAGACTTGGGCTCAAGGCAGCTCCGGCTGTGGAGTTATGATTTAAGCTCTCATTTGTTGGCTGATCTTCCATAACCTGAGAAATGGGGCTGGTCTCTTTGTTACCTGGAATGAATCTGAAATCTTGGTCAAACTTGAAAATATTTTGATTTTATTTTGATTTTTCCTTCTTTTTTTTTTTTTTTTTTTTCCTTTTTCCAGCGGCTGGGCTCAGCATTCAGGAGGAGAAGGATGCCCTCTTACCTGGTGGCTTGTAGCAAATTTGGAAACAGCCCCAGCCTTCTGAAATAGTTAAAACACTGGAAAAAGTGTCCATCAAAGGCTACTAAATGAGCAATAAATTCTGTCTGGCCACTGCTGGAGTGTGGGAGAGAATTCTGGAGAGATGGAAGTACATGTTTTCCCTGTCCTTACTCTTTTCTGTAGGCATCCAGTGCTGGCCTTGGCCCTGGAGAAGAGAAGCCCATACTTTCATGTGGGAAGTAGAAGTTCAGCATTAGGGGATTTGAACTATTCCTCCACTCTCAGAGAACGTCCCAGCCGTTGGTCATCTGCAGCTCTTCTGGCTTCACGCTTCTCTCAATGCAAAGCCCTTGGGTGCCGAGAGTAATTCAGTCATGGGGTATTTGGGACACATCTTCGTGTTGGTGGGAGGACACCTGCTTTTCTCTTATGATGGGTGGTGAAAGAACCCACGGAAACAAGAGCAGTAAGAGAACAAGAGCAACCTCCTTCCAAATCCATTGTAAGGTGATGATAGGAGCCCCTCTCTCAGACAGGGGGAAGTATCAGAGAGTTTATTCCAGGTCACCTACATGTTGGCTGGAAATCACCTTCTGGTCAAGGCAGTTGGGTGAAGAAGAAGCGACCATATCCTCACCTAGTGTATGACTCTAATGACGAACAGCAACAAAAACCATTTGGGGTAATTTCAAACTATTTTCTTTTCCAATTTGGCCACTGAACTGAAAAATCAGTTATTCCTACAGCTCCACTGGAGATCTTGGGTCGAATTCTTGGTTTGTCTGCCAAGGTTGCAGTGAAAAGCATTTAATGAGGCTCTATTAGTAAAGCAGATGCCGTTGTCTTTTATACACTGTGCTCCCAGGCTTTGGACATAATTGCATGGATTTGCTGTAATAAAATATCCACAGAAAATGAGATTTGGCTTATGGGATTTTTTTGAAGGAACCAATGGAAGACAACATGAATATTGCAGATTCCAGTTTGATTTGAAATTACTCATACAGGACATCAGTAAAAGATGTGTAAGGTCAGTCAAGTGAAAACTGTGGTTTTTTACACAAGGTGATTCAAAACAACTGTTATAAATAAGTACAAACTCTTCTCATTGATGTTTCTGAGCCCATACGCTCTAGAGGCACGTTAGTGAGGGCTTTCTCACCCCTTTCTGCCGTGTTACAGACAGAAAATGAGGAGAGATGAATTACCGACCCGAGATTTTATGATAAATACTAGGAACGCTCTGAATGCTCGTGTGGGCTCTTGGAAACATCCTGAAAACTGCAGAAGCTTTTGGAGAGAGCATTTGCCACTCCTGTTTTCTGTCTTTTCTGGTATTGGATGTGAGTTGTGGAACTGGCAGATTTTGAACAGATCAGCACTTGCACGTATGCAGAAGCAGCTCTGAAATCATAGAATCTTAGAATGGTTAGAGCTGGAATGGGCCTTAAAGATCATCGAGTTCCAGCTCCCTGCCCTGGGCAGGGACACCTCCCACCACACCAGGTTGCTCCAAGCCCCCTCCAGCCTGGCCTTGAACCCGGCTGACCTTGAGCCACAGCTCAGAGGGGCAACCTGGGCCAGGGTCTCACCACCCTCACAGGACAAAATTTCTTCCTAGATAACTGCAACTGGAGTTTTCTCTACTTAGAAGAAACAGAAAGTCAACGGAAAAATGCTGGATAAAGAAGAAATTGAAGTCCTTGTGTTTATGTCTAGAGCTAGACATGAAAAGAGGAAAAAAAAGACAAAAACATCCCAAAACTAAATGAGAAATATGTTAAGATGCAGTTCCATAGATGTTAGACTCGAGAGACACCAGTGTACTGGTGTCAAAGAGGATCAGCTTTTCTGTTTTACCCTTGAGGACTTCACATGGTGGGGCACGGGCTTAGGGGGAGGCTGTGCCCCGATTGCCATTTCTGAGGTTTGTTTGGGGTTTTGGGGCGGCTTTTTGGGTTTGGGGGTTTTATTTGTTTGTTTTTGGTTTTGTTGTTTTTTTTTTTTTAATTAAAAAACTGAAATGTATCTTTGCAATATCCAGATAATGTTGCATAAGAGAAAGAATTCAGTTCTGGTGGAGAAACTCTTTTAACTGCACTTGATCTGTACTCGCAGTTCGGGTCTGGGGAATTCTGCCTGTTAAGATCTTTCTTGATGCTCGTGCACACTGATCCCAGTTATCTCCAACCAATATATTCAACCCCATATTCAGCTGAATTCTTAAATAAATTAAATTATTTGCTATCCACTTAAACTCTTGAGCTATAAACAAGGATGAACTGCAAATTCTTGTTAAAATTAAGCTTTTTGATTTAGAGCGATTCAGCTTAGAGTTAGAGACATTAATGGAATTTCTCTGCAGTTAGAGGTGTCACTCTACCTGTGCTGCTTACTGAAAAGGAAATTACCTGCATGTGGAAGTGATTTATGCAGCCTGACTCCTCCCATAACGCCTGTTAGATCCCATAAAATTGCTAGAGGTTTCAAAGCCTCTATATGAAAATGGCATAATAAATAGGAGAGAACCCAGCGTGGTGCTCCTGGGGAGTCGTAATGAGGGAGATCTTACATCTTTCCTCCGGAGCCTGGAATAAATCTTTGTGATCCAGTTTTGAGGCTTCGAACCAGACCTGGCCCACGCATCCCTGACACGCTTGGAGCCCCTTCTGGGCCCTGGGGAGGTAAATTCAGCACAGGGTTTGCAGTAGCAGCGAGTAGTTGGTGTTGGAAGAGACCCGTTTTTCTTGGAAAAGTTCCTAGGTGAGACCAAGAAGAAAGCAATAAATATCAGCTCTCTTCTGATAGATTGTTCATACACTTAGAGTGATATAGCCAAATAATTGTATAATGACACGTAAGACTATTTAGCACCTGCCTCTTCATTGCCATTGTTCTATTAAACTACTCCATTTATTTTTCTATTAACCAGCATGTCGTGCCCAGCGTTCAGTCCCTCAGCTCCCTGCAGGTTGGGACAACAGAGCACAGGACCCTATTCTGCTGCTGCAATCCATCAAAAACGGTGTGATTGATCCCTACAGATTGAGATTAGGGGCTGTCCACTACATTTCCACCCACCTGCTAATAGCCTCTCCCCCTTGTGAAATCTGTTTTATTAGTAGGGAGAGAGTTATTGCCAAGGGACCTCAGTGACAGGGTGGTAAATAGGTTATGGGATAAGAAGGTGGAACTCTGGGATAATGCAAATGAGAATATCTATTTCTAGACTTGCCTGTGTCAGGAAAAATCCAACCCGTGGCTCAGGAGAGAGGTCTCGGGGCTGGACACAACAGCTCCAGCTCCAGGGGCAGAAGGGGCTTGGGCTAAGGCTGGGAAGGAGAGGATTCCGGGATGCTAAGGCTGGGAAGGAGAGGATTCTGGGATGGTTGAATGCAGACAGATAACACAGTGACTGTGAGAAAGGGAGTTGGAAAGGGCAGCTGGCTGGCTCTCATGCACAACTCTTACAGCAATGTGATATTTTACACAAGGAAAGAAGACTTCACTGTCACAGCAAGAAATAACTTCACCAGTCCCTCTTTCAGGCAACCATGGGTGCACAGCCCCCTTCTGTGGTGAACTTCAGCCACGAGAACTGACAGTTTGTTCTTGCCTTCGCCGGGTTTAACCAGCTCTTCTTGGCTTCTTTAGAAGTTTCCCTTTGATGAAGGACTTCAGGAAGAATTTTCCTGGTCATCTCAGTAAAGGACATCACCCAGATCAGCCTCTTCCATGTGCCCATGGACACCTACAGGTTTGTAAAGGAGATTTTTTTTTCCTTTCCAAAGCTCAACCAGATCATTCTTATGCAGGTGTTCACTCCCATTTTTCACTGCATTTTCTACTAATCCCAGTCAATAGAACACAGAGGGTTATCTATATACCCTGCAAATTAATTGGAGAGCCATCACCATAATTATTTGAACTTTCCTTTCTGCCCACAGAGAGCAATTTAGTCCTTGATATACATATTCATACATAGTGTAAGACCTTGTGAAGTAAATAGGAGAGATGTCAGGATAGTATCTGGGTAATCTCAGCTGTCTGGGAAATGGCTTCCCGTGGACATCCTGAGCTTTGAACAGGACCCTTTGAACCAGAAAAGAGCTGTGATGTCTTCCTTTCCTATGGATTGCAGGGGTTTTAGCCAAAGAGTTGAAGGAGTTTACACCAGTTCTGTGGCTAGGTCTCCATAAAGTGCCAATGTCTATAGCCCACAATGTCATGAGCCATGGTAGTATCTCAGGAGCTGCGTGTTTATTTGAGGTGAGCTGCTGATAGTCAAAGGGTTTGGTTTGATTCCAGAAGCCATTCCAGGAAAAAAGCACTGCTCTCATATACAACCCATATTTATTCCAGGGCTCACCCCAGCCATTAAGCAAGGAAAGCAGAAGGTGCCATCCAATAGCCCAAATATATTTACAGAATAACCATAAAAGGTCATTTGCTCTTGTTGTTTCCTCTTGACCCCCTGTTCTATAGAACCACTGCCCTCCCCCCCCAGGTCTTCAGGGAGTCTCAAGTATAAAACACATTTTCTGTATTCCTAAATTTCCCCACGAGGGACTGCTGAGTTGTTTTTTTTTCTGCTTCCTGGCATTTTTTTTGGTCAATTTTACCAGGAATCTGGGTTGTGCTAGAGGCTGGGCCTGGAGCCCCGCACTTTGTGGATTTGTTTTCCGAGTAAAAAACTTGGGAATAGCTATTCGGTGGCTGGGAATAGCTGCCTGGGGTGAGTGCCCTTCTCTGCTCCATCCTGGAGCTGGCCTAATTGCAAGAGAAGCAAAGACAAATTGGGAAGTGACAGGCTGGCTGTAATGGTACTTCCCACAGCTAAATAATATTAAAAAAGAAAAAGAGCCAAACAAAGGGAGAAGTGATTCTGCCTGAAGGCACCTCTGCACAATGGACTTGGTAAATGACTTGAAACCTAAAGCTGTCCCGTCGCCCAAACCTGTGGGGATTTGTTTCCCTCAGAAACAATTAAAAGCTGCACACCAGCTGGGTTTCAGATGTGATTTGTATTCTGCAAACTTTTTTCCTTGTGTCTCTTGTTTAAGTTTATTAAGGCTTCATTTAATTAATCTGTGGGCTTTTTTTGGGGTCTTTTTTTTTTATGGTGTTCTGCTCTGCTGGGTTCTGTGAATGGTGAGGACTGCTGGGGCAGCCATTGACAGTGGTCTGTTTTTAACTTCTTTCTGATTCCAAACCTTTCAGTCACTCGTTTTCTCCATTTTTGGGCAATTGCCAGCCTGATGATCAAATTCAGTTCCTGAAGTGTTAGTTTGGATACTCAGTGGAGGCTTGTAAATGGGTCACAGAGAACAGATTTTGGGCAAGGAGGAAGCTCTCTCTCTCCCTCTGCATCTCTGACTGTGCAAACCAACGGAGCATCATCTGCCCGAGAGGCAGAACAGACCCCACTGAGCTGCTCGGCACACTCATAAGGGCTTTGGCCAAGTAATATTTTGACATACAAATACATCATGGAAAAAATCACCTCACAACTGTCAGGCCTGTGGTCAAGTTGGGTTAGTTAAAACCTGCACAACCACTTACAGCAGCAATTTTCCCATTCGAGAGAAAAGCTTCCAGTGTTTGCAGAGTGTCAAATAACCTGGCTGACACTCCTAATTTGTCTGGTAGGGATATATTTAAGATAATTCATTCCCTGAAAGGGAACATCTTAAGCCCTGTCAAATTACAGAAGGCTCAATCACAGATTTTCTTTCTCCTCAGTGTGACAGAGAAAAAAACCTCCAGTAATTGTATTGTTTGTCTTTCTCCAAAATGATGGGTGTCTGAAGCTGACACAGCTACTAATACCATCTTGTGTTTTTCCATCTGCATGTCAGATCCGTCTGTTTGCAGAAATTGTATTTACACAGACCATAATACTATTGAGTCTCAGATATTAGAGATTGTGGCTCTAATGACATAGGAGACCATTTTTATTAAGAGTCAGAAATTGAATTAGATAATTAGATTTATTGATGGGAAATTAAATTTAACAACCGAGAATTGCCTTAAGTTGGCGTGGCGAGATTTTCATTACTCCAAACCTGGAAACTTTCTGCTTTGGTGGCGCCTTTTACACTAGTGAGAGGGGAGCTTGTGTGCTGGCCTGGAAAACAGGGCTCTTTGATCACAACCCCTCGTAGCGGCCGCCTGCAGTCTTCTCCATGAATGAAACAAATGCCTTTTTTTGGGCCAGTGTTAATGGCATGGCCTTCAACCAGGCCAAGTGCCAGGTCCTGCCCTTGGGCCACACCAACCCCATGG
>VZTM01042693.1:3169-273494 GCA_013400555.1 Jacana jacana | reverse complement strand
GGGCTGATGGTTGGACTTGATGATCCCAAGGGTCTCTTCCAACCTATGATCCTATGATTCCACTTTAACAACCTCCCAGTAGCATGAGACAAAACTGGAAAACAGAGCGGTTTGGTGGATGTGACACTTGTCTCCGAGGCCTCTGTGCCTGCGAGGTGTTTCATATTCAGAAGAGCATTTCTTTTTTCCCCAGTTGTGTATTCCTCAATCAAATCTTGTGTCGTTTGGGCTGGGCTTCTCTCTGCAAGGTGTCTTTCTTGCTGTGACATCTAATTATGGAAGAAAACAGTCCCTGGCTTTCCCGTTGGGACAAGGTGTGTGGAAAGGGTGCTGGGAGCACAGGATTGAAGAGGGGACCCAGGAGGTGTGAGGACAGAGGGTGCTGAGCCTCTGTTGGACTCAAGAACCTTGTGTCCAGGGCTGGGACTTGTCTCCTCAAGGTGGGGAATGGGAATAACCCGGATTGTCCCACGAACAGCTCAGTGGAGGGGAAGGAGCCTCCTGAAAGGAGGGTGTAGCTGGGGGGTTCGGTTTCTCCTCCCAGGCGATGGGCGAGAGGAAACGGCCCCAAGTTGCTCCAGGGGAAGTTTAGGATGGATATTAGGGAAAAAAATTGCTCACCAAAAGCTGCTTCACATCAGGTAAATCTTCCATTCACATGCTAACATTATTCTTTTAAAATCCATAATAATCTCCTCGTTATTCCACTGCCAGTCTTTTTCTTTTTGCACTTTTTGTTTCTCCAGAAGAAAATGTTCCTGCAAAAAACCCAGCTATTCAGGTATACCCAACTCATTCATCAGCTCTTCAGTTCTACCCAATGTAATTACTTTTCAATCGCCTTGTCTTTATTGAGCTCACTTCCTTTGCTGTTATTTCAGATTTGACTATTTTAATATTTCAGTCCCTGGTTTTACACGGCTTTTGGATTGTTCAGTGATCTTTTATTGCATAATTGATTATTTTTTTCTGTCGTCTTTCAAACTTGTGAATTGGTGGGCACACTTGCTTGGCTTTTCTTATATTCTTTTCACAGTCTTTTGATTGATTCTGGCAAAGTTCTATCTTTTATTTTTCTTGATAGTTCCTTTTATTATCTCTATAAAAGCTCCCATGTCAGCTCAATTGAACAAACTGTATTTGTACCTGTGAAAATGCAGGCATCCAGTTTACGATAAAAGGCATTTTTGGTAAAGAATAGCATTAACTTTCCATTCTCAGGGATTTAGAAAGTTTTCTGTATTTTTTCCAGTTGATGCTGGTACCATTCTTCTGCTTGAAGACACAGGAATTTTTTGAATTTAATTTCAAACTCGGTGTTTTTCCTATGAGATGGGGCATCCTCAGGAAGCTGTGATTCATGCCTTGCAGCTTTTGCACTCATCTGGGTTATTTTTTGTTTGCATGTATGTTTTTTTAATTGCTGTCCCTCTCACACATGTAGAATATTGCTAATTTTTTGAGAGACTTGTTTAGTTCCAGTGTGACCACCCACCTGTACCTATTTTTTTATTTGCCTACTCTCCTTAATTCACTGCTTGAGTAAATTGATGATGAGAACAGTGATTTAAAATAATCTAATCAAGCGGATAGTACACCAAAAGCTTTCAGATTGCTTTTGAACAGTAAATCTTGAAGGGTTTTATGAAGCAGTGATTATCACTGTCTCCACCAACCTGATGGGGAGAAGAGAGGTGCTGTGATTTATTTAAGTTGCTGAGCCCAGGGTAATACATCCACGTCTCCTGGGTTAAATTTAGTAGCACCTGAGTCAAGTTATCTCCTGAGACTGATACTTTTCGATCCCATTTCTTGTCTTCTGTGGGAGGAAAACCACCTAAAAGATATCAGAGGTAATTTTACATTAAAGTTTGCTGACCTGTGTCTCTGTTTCAGGGGGAAAATGCAGCAGATGGAATATTTGGCTTTCAAAGTGTTTGTTTCACTTCAGGCAGGAGCGTGGATATTGAGACAGACACAGGCAGAAGGTAAGCAATCCCAAAGTGCTGCTTGGAATGAAATAGATCAATGCACATTAACTGATCAGGCTTAAAAAGTGAAGCTGGTCAGAGACCCTCACCTCATCCTCATCCTGAGACTGTTGAACTGTTTGTGATAGGAAAAGAATTCCACAATATTTGCTGAATATTTTGTGCTGGAAAACCAATTAGCTGAAGGTTTTCAAATGGCTTGTAGTCTGGCTGGTGATTTGCTACAGAACAAAAGCTCTTGCATCATTTAAAAGAATACTTAAGACAAAAAATATCATAGAATCATAGAATCATATAGGTTGGAAGAGACCCTTGGGATCATCAAGTCCAACCATCAGCCCTACTCTACAAGTTCTCCCCTACACCAGATCCCTCAACACCACATCCAATCTGCTCTGAAACACAGTCAGGGATGGGGACTCCACCACCTCCCTGGGCAGCTGATTCCACTGACTGACCACTCTCTCTGGGAAAAACTTTTTCCTCATGGCCAGCCTAACCCTCCCCTGCTGCAGCTTGCAGCCATTCCCTCTTGTTCTGTCGCTCATTGCCCGTGAGAAGAGACCAGCACCAACCTCTCTCCAATGCCCTTTCAAGCAGTTGTAGAGAGGGATGAGGTCTCCCCTCAGCCTCCTCTTCCTCAAACTAAACAATATGCCAGCAGCCAGGAGCTGAGTGACTCCTGAGTTCAGGGCTACTTACAAATACACGCACAGTATGGCAGAGAATAGTGGTTTCTGTGTATGATTTAGTTCCTGGTCCATGACATGAGCCGTTGCACAACACATTGCAAATGTGTGTTAATTCCTCCTGAGTTTTTCTTCCAAGGCTTAAACTGCAAAAAGTGCCACTTGGTGCCTATCCAGGGTTGGGAAGAGCGAGGTCTCTGTTCTCACCAGGCTTGGCGACAGCCATCTGAAAAACCCTGTGGGAACTGCAAAAGGCCGCAGTCCTGGGGTGAAAAATGCCCACTTCTGCACAGAAAATCACTGCTGGCTTTGGTAACTGTTCCTGGGTGAGCGGCCACGTCAGCTGCCAGGCGTCAGGGAAGTAATGGTAGAACGGTGGGACACGGTGGGTTTCCATTTTCCATAGGGGTGCATCCCCTATTCAATACAGGAGTGAAGCAGAGGAGGGAGGGGTGTCCGAAGCGCGGCTGGTTTTACCTGTGGGACAGTGACCGTGGGAGCTGCTTGTGGTATGAACATTTTCTCAAGCAGTTTGGGTGGTGAGAACCTTCTGAAACGGGCACCTTGAGGTGCAGCTGAGTGTTTTGGTGGCTGTCAGAGCGGGAGATGACGTTAGGGTGGGTCTGCCCCAATCCCAGTTGGTCTTTTGTGTGGCTGGGGTGTGACTGGGGAAGAGCATCCCCTCCACTAAGAGCCCCACCACATGCCATGCGTGTCACCCTGAGGGTGCTAGCTCCTAGCGACAGAACAAGAGGGAATGGCTGCAAGCTGCAGCAGGGTAGGGTTAGGCTGGACATGAGGAAAAAGTTTTTCACAGCAAGAGTGGTCAGTCAGTGGAATCAGCTGCCCAGGGAGGGGGTGGAGTCCCCATCCCTGACTGTGTTTCAGAGTAGATTGGATGTGGTGTTGAGGGATCTGGTGTAGGGGAGAACTTGTAGAGTAGGGCTGATGGTTGGACTTGATGATCCCAAGGGTCTCTTCCAACCTAAACAATTCTATGATTCTATGATTCCTTTAGACACAGATGAGACCTCATTACTGCACTTACCCCTAATGATGCTGTTAGTGCCACAGACCCTGTGGGAAGGAGACCTTCCCCCCCGGCTCTCCAAGATGTCCTGTGATCTGTGAGTTGGGAAATGGTGTCTGGGCCCTGGTGGGGGAATAGCGAGGAAAATACATCTGTCTTTTCTCTCTGGTTTTTCTCTTTCTGCTCCTGCTCCAAGAAGCACTCCCCAAGAACTGCTGTATTTTTCTGAGGGTGGGATAAGTGCTAAAAGCCTGCTCAGCCTGAGTGCAATCTAAATAAGTAATGATGGGTGTCTTGTGATGAGCCCCACTGTAAAACAGGGACCTTCTGAAGGGCTGTCTTTATCCCTAAAAATGTGCCATTTCCCATAGAAGACCAAAAATAAAAAAAGTTTCTCAATCTCTTCCGGAGACATTTTTGAGCCCATCTCCCTATTTTGCTGGAGGCTTTTAGAGAACTGGGGCTCCTAATATTCCAAGTAACACTGAAATTGTACCTGGAGTGATATTGCTGGACGTTTCCTGGTGCCTGCATGTCCCCAGAGAGGAACTGCTCTTCACCTTTGTTTCTTTGGCTTCTTCATTAATATTGATAATTGCAGTGATGAACCTCCTGTGTCTCTGCAAGCCATATTCACGCTATAGTTCTGTGCCTTTCAGCACGTGCTGTTTGCTTTCAGAAGGTGTAAATGCTTAGAAATGAAATATGTTCCTTCTCCTGAGCATGAAGAGAGTACGTTGCTTGTTTGGCTAAATGCTGGTAAAATCTCAAGCAGCACTGCACATTGAAAGAAAAAAGGATTATTTTCTGCTTTTACAGCCTTGCTGTGAAGTTGTTTTGCTGTTGTTCAGTAATGACTATGTTTTGGTTTTCCACATAATGTACTTTCTTGCATGCATTAGGGGAGAAGAAGCAGTTGGGTATGGGCAAGTAGGATCCCTTCTCCAGGCTCTATTTGAACTATGCTTTTAATCTTACAGTGGGCAAAATTAACGTGTAATGAACAACGTGTTCTGAGGCGTATTTTGGTATCAAAGAAGTGCTGTGTGTGTTTATGCTGTTAGGTCCCATCCATCATCCATCCTATGTGAAGTAACTGACCTTTTTATAGAGAACTTCGATTTCCTTCTTTAAAATATCTTCTTCTCAGTTATAACTTATGGTCTTCATGCGGGAAGCTCTTGGTGAAACTTATAGCCTGAGTGATACATTAGTTTTAATAGACCATAACAATCTCCTCCAGCTCCAAAATCTATGAATCTTTGAAAATTTCATCTAATTTAATAAGTGCAAAAAGTACCACAAGAATTTTACTCGGGTCCAGTGCTGCCATGGGGATAGGTAAAGACAAAGCAGATACGTTGGGTTGGAGCAGCCGAAGGAACGGTGTTTCAGCAGTGGTTGAAGGCAGTTACCTTGTGGGAACTTGTTATTTTTGACTTATCCTCAAAGTATTTCTACTCATTTCCCTCTGTCTGGGCAGAGCATGCAGCTGGGGGCACTCTGCCTGGTGGGCTGATTTTGTGGTGCACCAAAACCCTTCTCGGGTTTATCACCGTTAGACACGTAAGGAGGATACAAATGGGGATTGTTCCTTGTCCATTTGCCCAAACTCCCCCCAGCCTGCTGGTCTGGAGTAAGACAAAACTGTTTAAAGCTGAGGGGAATTTCAGTTCACAGGATTGGCCTGTGAAGCAAAGGTTGAGTGATTGACTAAGGATGCCCTTTAGTGTGACCACACCACATCTAATAGACTCTGAAACACATGATATAGACATTTTTGTCCTTTATAGAAACTCTTCCTCAAACTGAAAGAGAGTGCTCTCTCTGTTTTTATGCATCCATATCTATCCTGCCCCAAATATCTAAATGAGGCTTTTCCTTTTCCCCTGGGAGTGAATAACTGACTACCCCCTATGTCCTGAAAGATTTAATTCCCGTAGTACAATTCCCTTGCAGCTCCACTAGTGCAAATAAATTCTTCAAATTTATCTCTGTGCTCACTTCACCACTGATAACAGATATATTTAAAGAGACTGGTGTTTGAAGAGGAGGTGCTTTGGTTATAATTTAGGCAAGGCAATCAGCAGAACAGCCAACGCATTTGTTAGAAATTCTCTGATTATTGTAGAGACGTTAATTGTCCCCCCTACGCCCTCAGACCCCTTCCCCTCCCTTATCACAAAGCATGTTTTACCTGGAAAAGCAGCAATTGTCACTGCTCAGGAGGCAGCCGTAAGGCCAAAGGTGTCTATGAAATAGAAGTGGTGCAGGTGGCACATCGTATTTCCTGGCATAATTATTCTCCCTCCCAAGTCCCCCCGTCCCCAGCAGTAACCAGTGACACCTCGTGCTGAGCAGCCGGGGATGGTTTGGATGGTGGGAGGCACATGGGAACGTGAGGTGACAGAAGGAAAAAGAATTAAACCTTCTGCCTTTTTCTGCCACAGCTTTATATCCCTCACCCATTCCCGAAGAGCAAACAGTTGCTGTCCCAGCTTCGTTTCCTTGGCAGGTTTTACTTTGCGTGGGAAATATGGGTATAACCTGAAAAAAACCACCCCAGCTTCCTAGAAAATTGAAGTGTGTGTGTGAGGGGTGGGTAAAAGAACTTTTGGAGATGTTTCTCCCCATGTCTGAAGAAAACAAGCGATATCTGGTGAAATGGGGTCATGCTGGACGCCCAAGGCGGGTGAGGAAGGGAGAAGGGATTTGTGCTGCAGCTGCCGGGAAATCAGGGGCTGCAGTGCTTCTCCCCAGCACAGCCTGGGAACACACAGCCCTGACCGTGCTCAAGGTCAGGAGTTAAGGGGGATTCACCACCTTTGAGTCATCTGAATTTTCCCTTTTTTTCTTTTTCTTTTCTTTTTCTTTTTTTCCCCCTTTTTATTTTGGACTGTGCCAGCTGCCCTGACCCTTTGCATGTCTGCATTTTGGAAACAAATCCAGTTAAAATCACTTAGCTGGAGCCTGGCCTTTAAAGAGCTCCCATTTTTGGAGTTGTGACCAGGTACCACACGTAATCCCCAGTAGAAATAAAGTCAGGTGTAGCTGAGTTAATTTTTTAACCAAAGGCTTTAAAAAGAACCAAAAAATTCAAATTAAATTTTAATTTGTTATTCATTCCCATAGTGTAATTATGCAGCGTTCATCCAGCAATAAAGGTTTTAGTCTAGAGTGATTGTTAATTTATGAATGTATTCTGTATTGATTCCTGAGCAAAACTATTTAAGCAACATCACCTTTCTTTCAGCATTTTGTCTTTTGCAGGCTTAGGGTGTTTGAATTCTGCTATTTCTGGTTCAAGGATTTATTAGAGCAAAGGCCAAACATAATTACATTAAAATATGAAATAAGCCTAATAATTGCAGACAGTTTTCTATAACTCAACCGATGAAATGGTGCCGTTAGAGCGCTTGAGGTTTCTGTGAGGAAGAGGTGTCAGGCTTTTCAAAGTGTTTTCACTTTTGGTTTTTGCAGTAAATTATATTTATTAGCAGAGTGTATCAGAAATGGAGGGGGTTTCGATAAAGAAGTCAGGTTTTAAGTGATGGAAGAGGAAGGTGTTTTGATTCCCGCACGTGTCCAGACTGTACTCAGCTCAGCTTAGACTGGCCTCTCTCCACCGTTTTTACAGCATATATATATTTATATGTATAAAAGTGACTTAAAAAGAGAAGTTTGGGATGCAGAACCAAGAAAGGCAGATGCCAGATCAGAAGGTGAGGAGAGAATGTACATAATTCAGTGATGGGGTGTGGGAAAATAGAGACCAGCTCTGCAGTAAGAGCATTTAGAGGGAGAAAGTGGTACCCGTGTGCCAAGGGCCACTCGGGGGCGGGTGGGCAATGGCTGGTCCATCCCCCTGTGGAGATGGCCTGCTGTTCACAATGACCTCAACAGCCTTTATTTAACGTTTTTAGTACTTTCAGTAGTGCTTTCCGCAGCAGTTTGAGGCTGAGGAAGACCAGCAGCAAAGCCAATGGCTCTGGAGTCTCAAAGAGGGGTTTGCAGACCGACGGCAAGACTTGCTTCATTTTCCAGAATGGGAATAATTCCAGGGAAAAGCGTGAAAAATCTTGCTGTCATTTCAGCTTCTTACTGTGATCTCCCTCCTCCCCGTTATATTATACATTTTCATGTTCCAAACCAAACAAATCTACCTGGCTGTAAAGTTTTATGTAGTCAAACTGCTTCACAGTGAGAACAATCACAGTGTGCTCTTAAATGGGACGAGCGAGGTAAGTCTAATTGCTCATTTGAGAGGACTCTTTTATAGATTTCTTGAAGAAGAAGAAATAAAACCTCCAGGTACGGCAGAGAGAACAAAGTTTCACAGAGTAAGGAAAAAAAAAAAGAGTCGTTTGTTGCAATATTTATTTAGCTACCCAGCGTATAAATAGTGCATGAGCGAGGGAGCGCTCCCTGCCTTTCAGCCATGTGAGCCAGAAAACAATGCTTTTGGTGGTTTGTGGTTTTTTTGCAATTCCCAAAGCTCTTACATCATTTATTCCTGTGTTGTTGCCTGTCACACCTGGTTAATGCAATTTTCATCAGCCGCATCCTGTGATGCGTCATGGAAATTGGCTACGGCTGGGGAATTGTTAAATAAATACAGACAAATGCTGTTAATGGACGTTCTTCAAGGTCTGAGGAGCTGTATATTCCAAGCACTCCCTTCCCCAAAGAACTGGGGGCTGAGCAGAGGTGTTCCTGTGCTCCCCTGGCAGCTTGTCTGGAGACCCATGGGAGCGAGCCGGGGGGACACCATGCTGTCCCCTGCACTCTTGGGAGGCACCCGGGGGTGCAGACTGGGCTTTTCTGGAGTGTAATGAGTGGGAACGTGTCTTGCCTGGAGACAGGTGATGCTGCAGGAGCTCGGGGCTAGAGGATGCAGTATTTTGTAAAAAGAGCTCCCAAAGCAAACTCAAAACCACCCCAAACCAAACCAAATTAGAAAGAACGTTCTAAGTAAGCCTCTAAGAGTCTAAAACATGTGGTGTGATTTTGGGAGGTTTCTGTGGGTATTTAGTAAGGTGGTGAGAGCCTGGCCCAGGTTGACCCCAGAAGCTGTGGCTGCCCCATCCCTGGAGGGATTCAAGGCCAGGTTGGAGGGGGCTTAGAGCAACCTGGGCTGGTGGAAGGTGTGGCAGGGGGTGGCACTGGGAGGGGTTTAAGGTCCCTTCCAACCTGAACCATTCTGTGATTCTATGGTTTATACAGGCACATGAATCTTGCAGGAAATACCCCTGTGTATTTACCAATAGAAGATTCTTGCAGCTACACGTTTTTTTTATCGTGATCCTGACTTGCCTTCAAAACCAAGCTCCTCTGCAAGTGCAGTTTGATGTCTTTCTTTTCTCCCACCCCCTGTGGGAGCTTTCCACCCTGTTGGTTTTCTCTTCCCTCTTTCCCACAAGTTTGTACTGCGGCGGGTTAATTTGGGCAGCTCTGTGTCCACAGTGTGATGCAGTTCCATGGCTGGGGCAGTCCCTAGGGAACCCCATTGAGATGTCCTCCTCTGCCTGGTGGACATCCATCAGACCACCCCTCCATGCCATTACACAGCCTGACAGCATTCACTCTGCAAAAGGTAGATGCTCTGAAGCTGATGATAATTCATCAAAAGCCAGCATTAACCTTAGCAATTTACTTTGTTCTGCTTTCCCAGGCAATTAAATTTTAAACAAATCCATTTATCTCAATGTTGACCCTCCTGTTTGATTGTTGGAAGAGTCATTGCTACAAATAAAACCATACTGAGAACGTAATGCAGCTGGTCTAAAATGCATTCCAAATTCAGAGGATAAAAGGTCACCTATTAAGCAAGCTGATCCGTTTTTTTTTACATGCCTAAGAGAAGGGTGTGATTCTGCTGTGAAATCCATTTCGAACCTAAACCTGAAATCTAAGTGATTTGAAAGAGTGCTTTTGGATTTTTCCACCTTTCTTGCAGAGCAGCTGAATGCATTCAAATATGAAGTACAATTGAAAGCAGACAGATTTCTTCACACACCCCCCACCACCTGCAGTGATTCCTGAGCATTCCAGCCTTCCCATCACGCCTGAGGTGGAACTTAGCTGTTTTCAATATTAATCTACACTTGACCCGTTACTGGTACCATATAGTGCCTGACCTACTGCAAGCTGGGCTGCACCATCCATCTCAAAGGTGACAATCCCCACAGATGGAGTGGGTGGAGATGCTGGAAGTGGGTTCCAGGTGACAAAGCCCCCAGCCAGCCCCAGGGGTTGCGATGGGGTCACAAGCCCCATGACAAAGTGTTCACATCCCCTTTTCCTCCCTTTTTCTTGGTGGGAACAGACTTGTGCATGTCTCTGGTACGGAGAGCTCTTCTTTGCAGGTCTGAAACTTTCCTCTTGTGGCTATCCATGGCTTCTGACAGACCAGGGCTGTCCACAGCCTCTGAGTTTACTCTGCAGAGGGAGGATGGAAACCTGCTCCAGCCTTCTGCACGTAGCAGTGATCCATGCAAAGAAGCCCAGACAAAGGTCCCCAGATGGAAAAAAACCCCACATTTATCCCCCAAAAGGCAGGAGCACTGTGGTGGCCGCCAGGAGAGGAATGAAGGGCTGGTGCTGTTGAAGCTCCAGCAGGCACTTGGCCATCCCAGCTCCTTGCTTTTTGGATTTGGGCTGAGGGTAGGACCTGTGCTTGGAAAATGGCAGATTCTTGTCCTGAAAGCCCGTAGAAAGACCATGGGTTTGTGGATTAAGGCACTTTGTTTTGCTGGCAACAGCAACACCCCAGCTCCCCCGTACACCTTTCTGACAGTTTCCACCTTGAGTTTAATATTGGACCAACATGATTTTATTTTTTTATTTTTAATATAAAGAGTGGGTGCCGCTCCCAACTCTTTTTCATTATTTCCCATTAACTATGTATGCAAATTCAGGCTCCTTCTGGGTCACTGGGAACCTCGGGCTCTCCGTTCTGTGCTGTTTGGAGAGACGAGAGCACATACCTCAGGGTCAGTATTTACTCTTCTGCACCACACAGCCCTAGAAACATCCACCCCCCCAACAGCTTTATTAGCATTAATATGGAATACTGTAGCTAATGTCACTATTTCCTTTCTTTTTCTTTTTTTTTTTTTAATCTGAAAACAAACTTGACACATCTCCCTTGAAGCTTCAAATCAATAACCTAAAGTAATTGCTTCTCATAAATGGGTTTCTGGACTGATGCTGATATTTTAGTGTGCCTCTTCTCTTCTTGCTAAATAAGATAATGCTAATGTTATAGCAAAACCAATTCCAAGCAGGGTGTAAGCTTCCTTTTTAAGGTGGCAGACAGGGACTGCATGTTCTGTTTCAGATGATATGTTATTCGCATAACAACAGAAAAGTTTAATTGCCCTTTTTTGCTTGAATTTAACTCTTCATTGAAGATTGTGGTGGTGTTTGCCTTGCCTGTGAGCCCAAACATTTGCTTCCTGGTTACAAATGGCATTGAAAATTCAGCGTTGGAAGCTTTTGACCCTGCCATGACGTCGGTTGCTGGTGGCTCCCAGAGTGTGTGAGTCCCGAGGCCTCAGGAGCTTCTCCTTCCTGGAGTGCAGAGCTGGGAGCCCAGGGCAGGATCTGGAGGGACAGGAGGAAAACGTTCTTATGCTGAAAGAAGCGACCAAGAACACGTTCTGGGTGCTGATTCTGTCTTGATTCAGTATGTTTTGGTACTTCATTGAATTCCTCTTTAATGAAAGTTTAATCAAAGTGGTTTTCAGTTAAAGGGAAGCACGTAATTAAAGCTCAGGAAATACTTTTGTATTCTAAGCACACATTTGTCTGATTTTCAGGGTTCTGGGCTTTTTTGTTTGAATTTTTAATGAATTTTGTTTTAATTAGTTATTTATGTTGGGTGCCATGTATTTTTAGGTTAAGAAATTAATCTTCCCATTTTGATGTCAAAATTCATCATTTCCCAGGGTTACCCACAAGGCCATATCCAGAACTCGACCTTGCTGCTTAACTAAAGTCTGAGAAATGTATTTTTTGTTTGCTTTTGGGAGTTTCTGTCCACCTTCCTGGCACCTAGGCCTTCTACATCTAATGAAGTTCATTAAGCTACCCAGTGTACGGTAATGAGCAGAAATGGTTTAGGTTGTAAATACCGGAGTGGTAACGAAGCAGAACCCCTTGTTTTCAGTGGGTGAAGCTACTCAGAAATGCTGAGATATATGTTGTTGAAAGGAGAAAGTTAACAATTTTTCTTATTTCTCACTACAGCATAAAATGGGTGAATTTTGTCTGCGTAAGTGAACCCAGAGCTTCCCCGTGGCACAGATTTTTATGGCTTCAGTTTTTATACAGCACATCTGGGCCCTCTTGGCTGGACTGTCTCTTCTAAGGGCGCTGGATAAACGCCCCTAAGGTCCAGGAGGGAAGGACTTGCGGCAATTCCCTTTTCCCTGAGATGTGGGTGTGTGGGGGGCAGTGAGGGATGGTTTCAGTCTGGTGCTGGTGCTGGCAGGGAGTAGATACAGCCACTGGACTTTATTCCAGCACAGCAAGCAAGCCTGCGATCGAGTGCTCGGGTTGATGCCACTGAAAAATAGTTACTACTGAACTTCACTGTGAAGTACTTCTCAGGTGGCATAAAGAAATAGAGAGGCAAGGAGAATTCCAAACCTCACTTAATCATTTCTTGCCTCATTTTTTTCTAGCACCCTTGAACATTTGTTGCTCTTTGGTTGGAGGTTCCATGGCCAGACCTCCCACCTCACGCTTTTCAGCAGGAGAAGCAAGATCAGGCAAAGGGACAAATGTCAGAAAGTTTCAACACAAATAGATACACTTTTTGGACTCAATTTATTTTCCCTATAGATGGATGAAGAACTAGTCTGTCAACAGTTGTATTGCCTCTACCAGCTGACGTGGGATGATTTTTAAGGTCCTTTCCAACCTAAACCGTTCTCAGGTTCTAAGAGGAGTGAACTAAATAGTGGGTCATCAATTTGGATGGCTCTGTGAACCATGAAAACCACTTTATTTGGTTACACATTTTTAGTCTTCGTCAGCTGAAATTACTGTCTTCTAAAATCCTTATTCAGTCAGCAGACATTAAGCTTGCAGCACTCCAGCCTTGTATCAGCACCAGTTGCACAGAGTTATCATTAATCTTGAAAAATACAGTTTGACTCCTTTACTCTATGCAGAAAAGCTGCTTCAGCATCCAGCACCATCACAAGGCATTATCCTGTGTCCTGCCCAACGCGGTGACACACAGAGATATTTGCATTTCACAGGCATCTGCGTCCTTTAGTCCCTTAACAGCGATGATGTTCCCTCGCTCATACTAAACATCATATATTAGCACACACAGGTCCAGGATCCTTGGGGTTAAGTATTTATTTCACCGATATCCAAGTCTATTGCAGGGACTAAGACAAGTCTTAGCTGGGCTAATTTCTTCCTGCCTCCAAAGAGAAAGAAGGAAAGAGAGAAAGAAGGAAAGAAAGAAGGACAGATGAACGAGGATAAGGATGGTTAGATGCCGTGCTCATTCTCCCCAACAGACTTTTATCTGGGGTAGAGAATGATTCAGAGTAAAATGTTTGTGTTGGTGCCCTGTGTCAGAGCCAGGTGGGTAATGCATTTGCTGTGATCCTGGTGTGGTGTTGGTACCTGCAGCGTGCTCCTCGTTCCCAGACTGCCATTAGGAGCCTGTTGAAGGCTGAAACTGCAGTTGCCCTTTTTGGTTCTCACATTTTGAAACATGGTTCTGTAGGTATCTGACAATGCATCAAGGATCAGGTATCTCTGAAAGCTGCAGCCAGCTGGAACTGTCTAAGTTGGATAATTCTGTGGCATAAGTCTGCACAATTGTCTTTTCCATGGTCTGTATATTCACAACAGGGTCATGTAAAAAATCAGAGCTGGGATGAATATTCTTCATAACTGTGTCCCACTGTTAGAGGAATTGCCTTTGATCCTTGTTTTAATTTGGTGGGGTGTTATCAGGTGTTCTGCAAACACCCTGCCTTTTTGAGCTTCAGGATTGTTTTAATTCCCCACATTTTGATCAGAATGGCTTTGAAGGCTTTTCCCAAGCAGGATGTCACAGAAATCCTTGTTATACCCCTTGCTCAGCACTCGGGTTTGTGCCTCAGTGATTTACACTTGTCACGTCCTATGCTGCCTGCTTTTCCCAGAGAAACCCCATTACATTAAGGTGGCTGGGGGTGGGTTCTGTTCCTTTCCTGGTCTGAGGGAAGCAAAGAGCCCGGCGCTCTGGGAACCTGCCTCCAGAGAAGCTTTTCTTGAATCCATGGGTGAGAGTTGGATTTACTGCAGATATTCCTCAGTTCATCAGTAAACCCCTGTGATGCTTCAGCTCCGCAGTGAAGCCACTTGAATGAGCGACTGTTGATCACCCACGGTAGCATATTCAGTTTCCTCTCCTACCTCTGGCATTTTGGTGGCTTTTCTCCATAGCCACCCTGAGACAGTTTGAATGTGTCCATTCTACCAGCTCACGTGGGTTCTGAATTTCAAAAGTAGGTGACAGTCAACAAAAATCTCCTCTCTTTACACCCCTCTAAACTTTGTTCTTGTTTATACAATCCTCAAGCTTTAGTTTGAACTTTTCTATACCTTTTGTTTCCCAACTGGTAGAACTGTTGTCAAAGAGTATTGTTGCTGGCCATGTTCTGGTGAGGGCAGCACGATAATCCATGGCCTGCATTGGTTTAGCAAATGTGAAAACGATTAATTATGCTACAGGGGGAATTAAAATAGGTGCCATTAGGGCTCTGCTTTTGGAGTCACCTAAGCTTTTCCCCCACTTTTAAAAACTATACTCCAGCAGAGGGCTTTGGAAAAATTGATGCAGGAGGGGGCTGAAAAGGAAGATGAGGTTTGTTGCTTTGGTGTGAATTTTTCCAAACTTTTTTTTTTTTGTTTATTTTCAGAAAAAAGGGTATTGTTAGTCTAAACAAATCCAATTCTTTTATAAAACTAATATTTCACTTGATATTTGTTTTGAAATCTCATGTTACTGACTGTCTTTTCCATTTCCTTTCTTTGTGAGATGAAGTTTCTAGTCACCAAATGAGGACATGGATCGTCCTGCTCAATGGCCTGCTCAAATGGGGCCACCTCAGCCCGAGCTCCCCGGGGTGGCTCGTCCCTGGGCTCCACTGCCCTTCCACTACTAACAAACTGGGCAGGTAAAATATGATCCAGGGGTCAAATGGACCTCTCTTGTCTTTACTTCACAATGTCATCGGAATAATATCATGCACTCAATTAAGCAGAGCCCTTCTTTGCTTCCCTAATGCTTGGAGGAAAATTTACGAGTGATGAGAATGTGTTCAGAAACGTGCATTTATCTTTTATTCCATTGCTTTGTGTCACAGTTTCGAATTTCTGTATTTAAAGCAAATACTATCTGTTTATTCAAAACCTGTTTGTGTAAGCTCAGGGAGCAGAGCCGGGTGTGCAGGATGCTGTCATTAAGGCCACACTGTAAACACCCACACAAAGAGCTGGTGGAAACCCCGGGATGCGGGATGATTTCAGAGCCGAATGAGGCCTTAATTCGCCAAAAATACGGAAGGATATTCCACAGGTGATAGAATTCATATGTGTTCTTGATATGACTTCATTAGAGAAGATACAAAAAATGGGAGTCATTAAGTTCTTAGCATCAGTCCTGAGAGACCCTTTTACCAAAGAAATTCTTTTGTGAGAGATTAGTGGTTCCGGCTGAGATGGTTTATATCCAGCACATGACAGTTTAAGAGCCTTTTTTAGTTAGAAAAGCTTTTAGGATGTTAGAAAATGGCGGGTCTTCAATAATGTTAAGCCAAATTGCCCTTCCTTCAAATGAACATCTATAATGTCTTGATTACTGCTATAGGGACTTGCCAACATAATGTTTCTCTTCACTGTCTTTATGGGCTCCACTTTTTCTCTCTTTATATATAAAAAGTTCTTGGCAGGATAGTTGTAAAGGTCACTGCGGCACCGCATTCGTTATTGCTAAATCCAATCTGAGCCTTGTCCCTGGTTAGGCACAGCCTTTTTTAGTGTTCTACCACTTGCTGTATTTTCAGGAGATTACTTATACGAGATAGAGCTGTGGTGAACTCTTTATTCACAGACTCTCACATAATGACATATATTTTCCAGAGGGAAAGTAATGTGCTCTGATTACCATCTTGTGCCTGGGATAGGGGAAGGGGAGAGAAATCAGCTAAAAACACCAGGCAAAACTCCAAGCTTATTTCAAATTCTCTTTAATGCTCAAAGCCTTTTAGAAATCTTTAGAAACTTCTGACGAACACCCATTTCATCATTAAGTCTGTGCCTGTCTTACAAATGAAGAGCTTTTCTCCCTCCTTAAGTAAATGGATTACTCAAGACCTTCTTTATAGAATGAAGTTCTGTCTAGTGCACTCCTGCAAAGATGCAGTAAGTGTCCCAAGCAGGATAATATGAGCTCATGTCCCTTTCCTGTGACACAGGAGTTCACCTAGTGACAATGACACTATCTGCAGCAGCCTAGTTAGGGGTTTTCTTGGTTTTACAGGCTGCCTGTGCAATTCGGGTAACTCCGACTCTCTTCCAGCATTTGTCAAATGGCTTCAATGGATTTTTTTCTGGACAGGTTCTTACATCTATGCATTTAAAAGAGAATGTATTCTAAATATTAAGTATCCTAGAGTTTTATGCCAATTTCCAGCACATGGTACCAGAGTGCTTCTCCAAAAACCAGTTTCTTAGGGCCTAGAGCAGGGAGACGTGAGCACTCAGTGGTGTGGGCACCGAGGGCAGCAGTTGAGTCCTCCCTCCTACCCAGCCTCTCTGTTAACTTGGGTATTTTGTTATCTATTTTATTCTCCTCCAGAAAACATCTGGAGCATGTGAAGTGATTAATAGAAGAGCAACACGTACCGGTATCATACAACTTTGCCCCCTTGGAAATCTTTGCCTTTATTACAGAAGTTTAGGAGAAAGCTTAGTAGAGCCTGAGGCTGTGCCAGGGCAACAGGCGCTTCCAGGCCTTGCTCTCACGTTGTTCCTTGAAGCAAAAAGACTTTTATTTTGATTTATACTATCCATTTACTTGAGAAAGAGACAGAAGACCAAAAAAAACCAAAGCAGAAACAATAATGCTGTGTTCTGTGGAAGAGCAAATCCCTTCTGGCTGAAGGCGTGCTAAGATAATCAGATAAGCAAAAGGATTTCCAGGTCCCATTCCCAATGCAGGAAGCATTCAGTCACATTTGCCCTGACTGTATAGCAATGCATTACTAATAGGACTTCATGTAAGCCTTTTAAACCCAGAGCCTATTGTTAGAAAAACGGATTAGATCCCAGGTGCTGCATTTGTAGGCAAAATGCCCCTTGATGTAAAGTGGTCAAAAGGAGATAATTTGGTGCCACTTGGTTCTGCAGTCAGCATTCCACTCGATTACAAAGTTTTGTCCCAAACTCATCAAGTTCAATGAGCTAATTGCTGTCAATTTGGAGTTATATTGTCCAGGGGCTTTTGTTAGAGTCCTCATAACGACTGATGCAATTCAGCTGGTTTAGAGAAAAGCACCTTTAAGACCGAGATGAAAAACTGCAAAACTCTTAACGTCTTCACAGAAGCTTTGTGAAAAGCCTTGATGCACTTGGCAGAAGTACAGTTGGCCACTCACAGCAGCGTGCACCTGGTTTGCTGTGCTTAAGGTCTGCTTATTGAGACTCACCGTGTGCCTGCGCTCTCTGTGCCTTCGTCTGTGTGAGGAGTTGGACGTTTGAGTTCATCTAATTGCGACACCAATTGATAGAGGGATATTTGAAGCAGATTTTTATGTTGGGTGCAACAAGGAATAAACAAGTTGAAGGGATAATTTGATGAATTTTGATGATTGATCAAATCAAGACAATCCTGTAGCTCTTGACAGCTGCCACTTCCCAACAGGCTGTGACGAAGCGTGCTCCTGAGGAGCCAGCAATCACCCCCATTACGCTGTTTTCTGTAGAAACAGAAGTTCTCAGAAATGAGAATGTATGAATAGGTAATGCCAAAACTTTATTGGTGGGGTCTTTGTGGTGACAGGTAGTTGTGGTGCTGAGGGACATGGCTTAGTGGTGGTTTTGGCACTGTTAGGTTGATGGTTGGACGTAAACCTCCACCGAAACTGAGAAACTCTGTAAGGAAAGAGGAGTTTCCTTATGACACACCTAAAATTATCCTTCATTTTAAGAGACACAGGACTGTATGTAAGCCTTTTTAAAATTTTTTAAAATCCAAACAAGCTTTGAAAGCTCAGCCTTTGTACCAGAACATCACTTATAACCATCCCTGGGCTGCTGCCACCCCTTCCCTTGGAGACCGAGTGGAGCAGGTACAAACACAAGGAGAGCAGAGACAGGAAAGCACATCTGTTTTTCTGGGCTTCTCATGTTGTTTTACTTGCACCCCAGACACTGAGGAATTATAGCTGTGATGCCTTCTCTTAGGTATTTTGGCTCCATGGGTTTCTTTCTTCTGGTGGGATTTTTCCCCCCAGTAGATAACTGTGACAGCCACAACAGCACCCAGCCAGCAGCTTTTGTGAGGTTTGCCAGCTCGAGTCTCTGCATGCAGATGAACGTTTGGCCTTCAGGAGACGTGCTGCGCTTTGTTATTTGGACGTGCCCCTTTTGGGACAGGGAGGATTTCTCCTTGCTCTTGCTCTCAGGCTGGAGGGGTCTGGAGTGAAGGTTCCTGGTGGCTGGTGGACCCAGCACCGTGTCTCCAGCATTGCCGCTGCCCTTTGATGCCATGTCCCCCCTCTGTCGCTGGAGGGGCAATAAAGCTGCAGAGGCTAGAAGAACCGAATGGATACATCCTCAGATTAGTTATTTCACCCCCTTATCTTCTGATGTAAAGGGAGAAGAAAATAATAACTATAGTGCTGAAAGGCATTGGGATCCTTGGCACTCGGGTCACCTCTTCTTCTCACGCCTCTGTCCCCACTGAGGTCTCGGGGCCGAATCCCCTGTGTGCACCCGTGGGGGTGTTCCTCCTCCCGTGCCTTTTCGTCAACATGGAAATGAGATTGTCCCTGACATTGGGCCAATGTTAATGGCATGGCCTTCAACCAGGCCAAGTGCCAGGTCCTGCCCTTGGGCCACAACAACCCCATGGATGGCTACAGGCTTGGGGGAGTGTGGCTGGAGCTGCCTGGCAGAAAAGGACCTGGGGGTGCTGGTCGACGGGCGGCTGAACATGAGCCAGCAGTGTGCCCAGGTGGCCAAGAAGGCCAAGGGCATCCTGGCTTGCATAAAGAATAGTGTGACCAGCAGAAGTAGGGAGGTGATTGTCCCCCAATGGAAACAGCTGCCCAGGGAGGTGGTGGAGTCCCCATCCCTGACTGTGTTTAAGAGTAGATTGGATGTGGTGTTGAGGGATCTGGTGTAGGGGAGAACTTGTAGAGTAGGGCTGATGGTTGGACTTGATGATCCCAAGGGTCTCTTCCAACCTATGATTCTATGATTTTGTGCCTGCCAGGGTCAGGGCAGCACGTGGCTTGTTGGCTTTCTGAACTCAAAGGTTGGCTCCCATTTCCTGATGGCCGGGAGGAGCCGGGTTTTCTGCCGGGCACAAGGAGCTGAGGGCTGTTACTGGGCATCGGCTTTTCTTGGGGAGTTTTGTTTTATTTTGTTATGTTTATGTTATGTTATGTTATGTTATGTTTTATGTTATGTTAGTCCTGCTGGCATATTATATATTTGAATGAGCGCGAAGCAAATGCTTTTCATTCTCGTGTTGCCCAGAAGACTGACCCAGCCAGCTCTTGTTTGGGGCTTTATTAGGCCGTTCAGGGTGAATCTCTTGATGGTATCACAGGGCCAAAAGTGAGGGGAAGGGTGACCTGAAGATACAGACCAGGGAGACAATAGGAACACGCACTTGTGTGAGCATTTGCTTGCAGCTATTATATTAAAGCATTATAATGCATCTGAGAGGAGTTTAGACTTGTGGTCAAGGCTGGATAAAGCCTTTGTGAAAGGATTTGATGAAAAGATTTATTTCCAGGGTCGCTACCTTGGGGGTTTTTGGTTTTTTGTGGTTTGTTTTTTTTTTTAGTGAATCAGAACAACAACCAGCAGAACGGCTCGGCTGAGGGTGAGAGGCTACAGCACACGCAGCTACAACTCTAGAGGGAGAGCAAATCTCACGTTCTGAGCCCAGCAGCACGGCTTGTTTCACAATACGGTGTTTCTTCGGGATCGCTGGGTTTGGCTTTTTAAGTTTTTTGAACTCAAAGTTTACTGGTGCCTCGAGACTGGAATTTAGACATATGGGCAGAAAACAAACCCGCTTCCTTGCTCCTGTGCTGGAGATGTGTATGACTGGTCAGCCTAACCCCTCCTACTAACACAGAGGGTTTGAGTCTCAGGGGAGGAAATCAGTGTGTAGAAACGTATCCTAAATGGTCCTTGTCTTAGCCATGGTCAAGGAGCTGCAAACCCCTTTGGTTTGGTGTGGTAACAGGACTTGCTCTGGGGGGGCTATTTTGGGATGGCGTGTTTGGAAACAGGAGGAGACCTTTTGGGGTGGCTTCGCTGGCTCTGGGGAAGGCCATCAGGAGACGAGACCATCTCTAGGGGTGTTTTCAATGGATGTATCTCACCTTGGCGCTGTCAGAGACCTCAGGAGAGCACCAGAAAAAGTGCTGTGAAACAACAGAGTTAAATTGTCTTGATTCAACTCCATAGTAATTTTTTAGTGTGTCTCAGCTCCTGCATTTGCAAATGAAGTTGGCTTTGGAAGAACAAAATCTAAGCATATATTGTAAAAAAGGCAGGGAAAAGAAGATTCATATTTAAGATTTTTTGCATTTATTCCTTGATCCAATCCTGCAAGTTTTATGATGCAATCTTCTTGTAAAAGCAGTCTGCTCGACATTACATTGCATCTGTGGAAACAATATTGTTTTTAACTTCAATCATCTAGTCAGCGTGTCAAAAAGGTCACATCTATATTCATAACCTGCAGAACTGAGCCTTAAACTTCATTGCTTGCTTTTCAGTTGGCCCTTTTAACTGTGTGGGTTCCTTTTCTCTTCCCGTTTTCCTACAGATTCCTGCAAGTTTCACAGTGCCATCACCTGAAGTGCTCACACTTAACCCCAACTTCAGTTTGCCAGCTAATTGAGTTGTCAGAAGTCCACCCGGCTCCCAGGGCTTTGTGGCAGTTTATTTTATTCAGTGGATCCAGCTGAACTGCTGGACTTGTGCGTGTTTCTAACCCAGCCTCCCCGTGCGCTTTCTTGCAGCTTTTTAATTTGACCACCAGACTGTAAAGCCTAATTATTCTTGTAAGAATTTTACAAATGGAACTACTCTCTAGGTTATTTTATTAAGAACACTGGGAATAAAATATTGACCAATTATCGTTGAATAGTTTTGAAAGAAAATTCTCCGTAAACTTTCATGAGCAAATGTTGATATTGATCACAGTCTGAGCCAGCGAGCCTGAATCTGACTTTAGCAAAAAAATCAATCTGGAGCCAATGTTGTATTCATTATATCTGTGTAGAGAACGGAGAAGTCTTTTCCTTCAAACTTAATTACTTCCCATTCATAGAGTTATACAGTTACAGAATCATGGAATGGTTAGAGTTGGAAGGGATCTTAAAGCTCCTCTAGTTCTAATCCCCTGCTGCTTGGGCAACCTCCCACCAGGCCGTGGCTCTGCTGCGAGGGCTATGCAGTGGACATGCAGGAGAGCTCTTCTCTTCCTGACATACTCTTGCTTGGCTTTATTCAGGTGACAGGATTTGCTGGAAAGGACAATGTTGAGAGCAGGCCCTTTAAGAGGGGTTGCTGGGAGAGCACAGATGCAAATGAGTGGAAGTAAGTATAGTGAAAGTGAAACTGGGTGTAGGAAGCAGCAAATGAGACAAGGGTTGTAGCCAATGATGGGGAAACTTTAGGCGAGTGGAAAGTGCGTGAAAAGCTCGTGGACAATTTCCCTCTCCCTGTCCGAAATGTAGTGCTTAGCGAATGAGGACCTGTGACTTTGATTCAAACGGGGCTTCCTTCTGACTGGATTGTACTGCTTTCTGGTTGGAGAGCTTTCTGAATAAAGCTGAAGCTGATCTACCAATCATCTGGATTGCGTCTGGCTTCACTGCTCCTGGCCGCGGCAGGACAAGCCAAATTCTTCCAGGATTTGCATAGAGAAGTCCTACCAATAGGCTTGGGCCAGCTCTGAATGGATGTTATTAGTGAACATGGGTTGGAAGGAACCTTTCAGACCATCGAGTCCAACCCTCAATCCAACACTGATAAAACCACCACTAACCCATACCACTAAGCTCTCTGTCTACCTGTTTTCATGGCGACTCTACCAGGTGGGTCCAACTGAGGGTTACCAGGAGAGGCAGGGGCTGGAGCTTAGAGAGGTGGGCTGCAAAGCCTGCACCGTGACTGAGGTTCTAAGTGCAGAAATGAAGGAAAGCAAATAGGTTCATGGTTTTCAACACATTAATTTTCGATGTTCATGTACTTCATCTGTGCCACACAGACGCCGGAGATTTAAAATAATAGTGGAACGGATGCCTGGAAGCAGAAGGCACATCACGTTGAGTTCCTTTAGTGGGACTGAATCATTATTCTTCTTTATTGTACTTTCCTGTTACATCAAATGTAAATGGACATGAAAGGTGTAATTTCCCCGGAGACAGAAACGATACCTTTGTCAAGTTTGGCCCTGCATCCTGTCATTCTGTTCCCTCTCTGCCTGATTTTGTCATGTATCTGTCTGAGCTTTCCATTGATAGTTACAATTGCCTGAAGCTCTACTAATTAATAATTAGCATTCACTTTTCTTTTCTGCTTCTTGAACCAGTTTTATTTCTGTGGGCTGTGGCAGAGCTGTTACCTGTAACGGTGTTGAGCTGGGTTTCTCATAGAGCAGGACTGTCACCATGCATTAAAGGGTGCTCCATTGGGCCACCTTTGAAATGGCGTTGGTGCCTTGGCTTCTCTGCCAGGGATCCCGCTGAGGGACTGTCTCCTTTCCTCTCCTCTCAGTTCTGCTTTGCAATAATGACCAAAACAGCCCTCTGACATCATTCTCCTCATGAGAGCAAAGCATGTCACCTGGGATATCGCTTTGATTTCCTTAGTAGGGTCAAAGAAAGTTATTTGAAATGTTATTTAAGTATCTATTTCTGTTGGCGCGTTCAGGTGTTACTCCCAAAGAATTTTTTCATCAAAGTAATAAAATGTAATATTGTAATAAAACAAATTTTAAAAAGTAGTTATGATTATATTTCCAAAGCAAAGGGAGTGAATATCAAGTGTCTACAATCAGAGAAATTCTAATCCTCTGCTGCAAGTGCCTTGGGACAGACTTTTTTTGCATAATTTGTGTTGAATTGATGGTATTTTTATTCTCTACGTGAGGGATTCTCTGTTACGAATGCTAATGAAATATTAAAATAATATAAGCCTTTTCCCAAGTAGTTCAGTGGTGGATCTCTGCCTCAGCATCTCTGCTAAGTACCATTCCTGTTCATTAAGTGTAATGACACCACATTTGAAGTTAAAACAGATGCTATTGCAGTGGGCCCTGGGACACCCGGGCTCCGAATTCCCTTCCTGCATTTCGCTGAAGTACATTTACATTTGAACTATTTCTTCAATTTGTGTTTTCTTGTTCTGCCCAGGAGAAGTGGCCAGAGCCTTATGAAGGTCATGTGATGGTCCTGGTGGCTTCAGAACATTTTGGAATAGACCTTCAATAAAGCAGCCCCAATCCTAAGCTGCAGGTCTGCATTAAAACTCTGAAAGGATGTTATTTATTTGCTGTCCTGGTTTCAGCTGGGATAGAGTTAATTTTCTTTCCAGTAGCTGCTGTGTTTTGGATTTAGTACCAAAATCATGTTGATAATACATATTGTTTTATCTGTTGCTAAGCAATGTTTACATTAGTCAGGGAATTTTTTGGCTTCCCATAGAAGCTGAGAGGGAGAACAGCCAGGACCAGCTGGGCAAAGGGATGTTCCATGCCATGAACATTCAGTATGGAAATGGGGCTGGCCAGGGGGCAGGAATCTGCAATCACTGCTCAGGACAGGCTGGGCAACCGATTGTTTGGTGGTGAGAGTGACCTGTGTTGCATCATTTTAATTTGTAGATTCCTTTACCATTATTACTGTTATATTTACTTTTCTGTCACTGCTCTATCAAACTGTCTTTATCTCAATCTGTGAGGTTTTTCCCTTTCCCTTCCTTTTCTCCCTGCCCTGCTGGGGGGGCGCAGGGGGGTGGGGAGTGAGTGGCTGTGTGCTCCTAGCTGCTGCCTGGGGTTAAACCACAGCATTCACTTACAGGGTTTTTATTACTGCCCAAGATGTTGTTCATTCCAGATGCCTAGAAAAGCATACTTTTTCATAACTCCAAGGCTCCCCTCAGTTATACAATTTGCATTATGATTTCTTAGTGAAGGTTCAGAGAGTCCATTGTCACTGGACTAACCTGAAAATCCTTTTTATGCCAGAGCTTCTCTGACACTAAGGCTGTGCAATCCTGTTTAATTCCCTACCCTGAGATTTATTCTGCTCTGTCAGTGGAGTAGCTGATGTCTTTAGTCACGTAGCAGCAAGTTATGTCCAGACCCTTGCGAAAATAGGAGCAATAATAGCATCTGCTTTTGTGAGAGCTGATTGAATTTGGAAGGAAGACTTCCCAAAGTTCAATTTCTTGGTGTAGTTAAGCCTCTCCAGATGTTAATTGTGGCCAAGGGGGAGAGTCCTTCTCTGTTGACAGCTGCAGCATCCATTTGTGCCTTGTAACAGTGCTACAGTTTGTTCAACGACCCACAGATCTCATTCAAGGAGCTAAAATGGCAAAAAAAAACAGTCTTATTTTGGAGGGCAAGTTTTTCTGAAGGTGGTGGTGGGATCAGAGGAGGGTTGGGTTGGCTCAGCTGCACTGTAAAGCCGTTCTTCAAGGAAGGTCTAAGCCATGGCTTAGGGCAATGAGCCATGAGTATTTTGTTTTCAAAAAATGAGCTGAAGAGACAATGAGCTCCTTAAAGTGTGCTTTTGAGTAATGGAGAGCAAGCTGTGAGAGCAAACTGGTCTCAGCCCCCAGAGCTGCCAAGGCTCTTTCTCCAAAGGGAAGGAGCCTTACCGGGGGTTCTTGCTGCTGTCATTGCACTTACCTCGGTCTTCCACAGCGAAAGGATACCTGCCTGCCCTGGGAACTCACCCAGAGCCATTACAGATGCTGTTAATGATGGGAAGCATCCTTCTGATGGTCCATGTGCTGCTTGTGGGTTTACACACCCCTCTCCACCTTTTTAGCAGTTGTTCAAATGGTGTAGCTTGTCTGTATTTCTTTATGCTTACATGGATTAGATGTGCTCACCCAATCGCCCCCAGCTGACAGCAGTAAGGTTTAGCTGGGCTGTGATTAGCTTCTTCAACTGCCTGCATCTGGTGGTGGAAATATATTGCACCTTTTGTTAATTAGGAAATTGATTGCCTGGTTGTGCATCCCTGGTGGTAACTATGATAACCTTTAACATGGCAGTGGATCAATAGTTCAGGGGTTTGATTTCTTTGTTTTAAAGCAGTCAGACCTGTGTATACCCAGGGAGTACCATCCCTAACACCCCCTCCCCCCCCCAAAAAAAATATCAAAAAATAAATAAAATTGAGGAGACAGGAGTTTTCCAGAGGTGATGCTGCATCGTGTCCCTTTGTGGTGCTTCTGAGAGTGTGTTCAGACTTGAGGTGATGAAAATCAACCCATGAAGCAGAAGTTATAACTGCTGCCTATAACCTTGTTTTTCATCACCTTAGGAATGTCTTCAGCATTTTTATCTTCTTTTTGCCTTCAGGAGGTGTTGGCAGATGCCTTGAGAAACAGCAGAATTGGATACCTGTGGAGCAATTACCCCAGGAACTACCCCTGGCAGCTGTAAGTGACCCCTCTGCATCCCCCTGCCCTCTCCACTTCAGCCCAGCGAGCTGTGTCGCTTGCTTTTCTCTGAAATGCAACTAACTGCTCTGCCTTGAGTTCTGCTGGAACGTTTTATGTGCCTTTGCGTTAAGAGCAGATTAAGAAACCAAAGGAAACTCATTTGCCATTGAAGGGCCAATCACCCTGTGCATTAATTAGCAGTCCTGGGTCAAATCCTTCCTGTTTTTTTTCCTTCTAGTGCTTTCCCAGTATTTTAACCTATTTTGGGTGGTGTCCTGAAAATGTCTTCTTAAGTCAGGGGTTAAAGCCAGACAGGGCATTACCAGGTCTGTGTAAGGCAATGGTTAAATGCTCACCCCTCTGCTGTTAGTGCACATTCGGTCCCGTGCTCTTTTGGGTCCGCTTGGCTGATACACAGTCCCGTGTCTTTTGCTTAATTTTTCAGCAACAAAAATACATAAAAGGTGACTATGGACATAGTTTGGATGCTTCCTTTCTCCGTGTGGAGTTTCTGAAGCAAAGACATCCCTAAATTAATTTATCAACAACTGGTATTGCACTGTCAGAAATGTCTCTGGGCAGAACTTCCCTCAGAGTTTGTGCTCGACAGCAGATGGTTGTTGGTTTTTCACCGAAAGTGACTTACATTTTTATAAACCATGCTCGTTCTAGTTCCTCAGGGGACCTGGTGCAGTGGATTTGAGCAATGTGGAGGTGAGGCTGGTTCTTCCTATTAAGCCTGTGCTCCTCGCAGTGCCTTGAGGTCTCCTCAATATTTCACATGGTGAAATTCCTCGAAGACCTGCCCTCCTGAAAAAGCAGGCTGGATCTGAGGGCAAGGAGCACCGTAATACAAACCTGAGTGACCTCTTTCCAGCAAATTTGAACTTTCCAGTTCAAGTGGAAGTCTGTTTCTGCTGAGGCTGGTAATGTTTTGTCCTTCTTCCTATGAATCAGCCCTGAATTATGCAGCAGGATGTTGGGGAATCTCAATGCCTGAAATGGGTGAGAAAGACAGGGACCAATTACTGTTAAACTATCGGCTGTAAAAAACCTGTCTATATTCAGCTTTTTTACAGACCGAAGCCATTACTGTTTTACAGCAGGGCAAAACCTTTAATGCATGTTACAGGAAAACGGTTCCAGTCCTATTCTGAGTTATATGCAGTAGAGATGTCACAGCAACAGCCTCAGGTGTGCATGGGAACACACTAATTCCCAACATCCCAGATGACGCGTCCTGTTCCTCATCCCTCGTGAGAGGCTGCTGCTCTGATGAGTCACTTGAGCACCTCGAATCCCAACTGTTACCCTCATTTGTCTTCCACTGCATGTATGTATTTCATCATTTTGATTTCATCTTGAGCATTAAAGTCACTTATGGAAGGACAAATTTTGGTTCAATAGGTATGGGTTTGGAAAAAATCCCAAGGGAGACCTAAAGCTCTGGCAAAGAAGGATAAGACCTTCCTCCTCTCTGCAGTCCTTTAAAGGCAGGATGAGCCCCTGAAATGGGCACATTTAAAACTCTTTACAAGTTGCAGATTTTCAAGTCTTACTAGCTGCAAACAGTTAAGTCAAAGCATTTGAAATGGGCCTGGTGGTCTGCAAAATCTACGAAACGTGAATTGACACATGGGAAGTGATCTCTGGTGGGATGCCCACCCGGGGAGCCTGGGATGAGCTGGAGGTCTTCCACATTGACTGATCTGTTTGAGGACCAAGCTATTAGTGAACGCAGGACCTTTTCCAGTGGCTTTTCTTTCTTGCATGTGGTAGTGTTGGCAGAGATATCTACTTCCAGTAAAAGTACTTCACTGATAAAGGGGAAACAGTCCATCTTTCCAAAAAGTCATAGTTAACCATCAACAACATCTCTGTCATTTACAGGATCTACCAAGGCAGCCACCACTGAAAGAATATATAAAAAAGTATTTGTCTAACACAAGCCAGTTTCTAATTGTTTATTTAACATTGTGCTCCCAAACATCCATTTCAGTGGTCACTTATTGCTTGTAATTAAAGGTCAGTAAATAAGAGCCTGTAATTCCCTGCCGTTGGAGGTGTAGTTCTGATGATGAAAGGGTAGATGACTTTGAAGTAAAATAAACAGCAGGAAATATGATTTAGGAAGAAGATAAATGAGATCCCATAGGAGAGGAAGAATTGCTGTCACGTGAGGCTTTTAACTCTTGAAGCCCTGTGTGTTGTGTGATGAGCAGTGAAGGAGAGATTTCATCTGAGGCTTCAGGTTCGAAGTGCACCAATACAGATGCTACTGAACTAAAAAGCCTTTAATTTAGCTGGGTGACTGGTTAGACATCCGTGTGGTTTGCCTCTGGGCCTGTCTTTACACAGGGTTTGTAAAACAGGGTCTTGGTTCATGTGCTACACACTGTTTTATACAGGAATGCTAAGCCTCATCTAGTTGATGATTTTTAAAATTACTTATTATTTGTCATAGCTAAGAGTAGCTTCTCAGACCTGCTGCCTCGCAGTTTCTCTGCACTCAGGGCCATCCAAGGAGCACTGCAGGTTGAGATAGTTCCGCACGTATCTTCTCCAAAGACTTAGATGAGACTCAAAGCTAAAATAAATGTGCAGAAACAACATTGGCATTTTGAAACCCAGCGTAATTTAGAGCATGTTGCATGATTGAATTACAACCTAATATCTCATAATTTCTCCCACTTGTCAGAAAAGGTCATACAACGCTGTAAACAATCAATAGTTTTTGTGTCTAAAACGAAGGAATTCGAACAGTTTTTCACGAGCTGTGAAGGTTAAATGAGGCACTTGCCAAGATCTATTGAGACTCATCCAGGCTTTACATATTTTATCATATGCTTAGTGGCGTGCTCATTACCATTACCATTAATGGCTTATGATTAATCAAAAGAATTTGGTTTAGATCCCGCACATGGAAATCATGTAATTTATCTCATCTTCTGGGGATTATCCTGAAGAAACTGCTGTATGAATTAACTTAATGTGCCTGGAGTTTATGTGGTATGTTATGTGCAGTTATGCCAAACATTATCATCTGGGAGAGGAAAATGTGCTATTTGTGTATAATATCACAGCACCTCCATTTGCCCACAGCTCTGGTTAAGCAGATCTTGGCGTGTCTCTGAGAAACCACCGTTGTTACACTTCACTCTATAGAAAGCACTGTGGACTGAAACTTGGCAATTGGCTTGTCATTAGTAGGGAGCTAATTAGATTTGGACAATTGGGGGAGATACTGGTGTGGTTGTGCACTTGTACAAACACATCTGTATTTACACAAGGCTGCTTACAAAGGTCCATAAGGAGACATGGATGCTTGATATAGGAAATGGCAGATGGGGATCGTAGCTCGGTGGCAGCCAGTTCAGAATGGGTTGGACAGCAGGCCTTCAGAAGCACCAACGAGCACTGTTTACCAGGAGGGAACAATGAACCATGAAGGGAAATAGTGGATGTGTTCAGAGTGCTTTCTACAGGGGCATGTAGTGATGGGACAAAGGGCTTCAAACTGGAAGAGGGGAGATTGAGATTAGATATTGGGAAGAAACTTTTCACTCTGAGGGTGGGGAGAGCCTGGCCCAGGTTGCCCAGAGAAGCTGTGGCCGCCCCATCCCTGGAGAGGATCAAGACGAGGTTGGAGGGGGCTTGGAGCAACCTGGTCTGGTGGGAGGTGTCCCTGCCCAGGGCAGGGGGTGGCACTGGGGGGGCTTTAAAGTCCCTTCCAAACCATTCTGTGATCCTATTTCACTTTAGACCCTTTTGCCAGACTCAGGGCTTGGTGGGAACCAGACCCATCTGGCACTGGGGAGAGGGCAAAGTCAAGGCACAAGAGAAGGCTGTGACAGAGGCAGGTGACAGGTCTGTGAGCAGCTGCTCCTGCTTTTCCAAGGGACACCAACCTCTGGAGTCCCCTAGACTTGGATTTGGGCAGGAGAATAGAGCCAGGAGCTGCTCTGCCCAGGGAGAGATACCTTCAGCATCTTCAGCAGCTCCTGCCTCTCGGGAGGAGGAGGGTCTTGGTCATCCAGCCCTGCCCTGAGCCTGGGCTTTGCTGGGTGCCCAGAATTGTCCTTTTCTCAAAAAATGCCAGTGTGGAGGTGCTGACCAAGTGGAAAAATGACACTTTGTCATGTTCTACTTCATTCCAGGGTGGACACATGAAAAGTGCAGCATTTCAGCTTTTATGTAGAGCAGGTTTAGCCATTGTGTTTGATAGAGATCATCCAACGATGCTTTAAGGTGCATTTCTGTCAGCTCTGCAGTGTGGAGGTGCCTGGAGATGCCCGAGTCTACCCGGGCACCGGGCTCAGGACCTCCACCTCCCTCCTTGCGCCTTTCAGCCCTTTATCAGGCCACTTTTTGCTCTTGAGAGGCGAAGTTAATGCCCTCTCCAGTGACAGCAATAGCTGATCCCCAGCTCCATACCTGCCTTTTAAAATAAGGCTTAAAGTATTGTCAGTGACCTAACCCTTAGACAGAGCAGAGATTTAGTAAACAAAGCAGGGCATCGGTTTGGCCACTGGGTCACTTTAGTGCCTAATCCTCACTACCTCAGTTTCCCTTCTGTGAGGCTGGGGAAGCTAAGATGTCTTTATGGATCTCCTGGGGTCTTTGGGAGGATTAATCACTGAGTGTTCATACCCTGTTTTTCAAGTGCTAAGTGTTATGAGCGACTTGTGGGGACAGCATGGAGTAATAAGCCCCGTGGCAAAGCTGCAGTCTGAGACGTTCACTCTCTGGTTTCTTTGGAAGGGTTCAAGAGAACAGATTGGATGAACGTTATTTTACTGCTTAGGATTTGTATGGTGACCAAGCAGCCACACAAAGTTATAGACAAACCATTGAGTTACTCTGGGGCTGTAAAACTGAAGTGGTGCACATCTAGTTTCTGCTTTCCAGCCCAAAGTGCCCTATAACAAGTTATGAGGGGCTAGAAGTTCTTGAATTCCAATACATAAATAAGGAAATGTGAATCATTCAGAGGCTGTACAAACTCTCCTTGCCCACAACCACCTCCCCACCCCTGCCCTCCCCACCCAAGGAGATAAGTTTGAGATGCTCTTTCAGCCTTAGAGACAGAGAAAGCCCAGGGACAGCCCCAGCTGATGTTGAGGAACATCAGCTCAGTTCTGTTCTCAAATTGTCACTGCACAGGGATGGCCTTTATTCTTAAACACCTGGGAATGAGCTACTTACAGCAGTTAATTTTAATATCAAAGGCTTTCAATAACGTAATATGTTCTTCAAAGATTATAACCTTACGAGGCCTTTATAGTGTTACACGGGGATGGAGAGAAGTGGTTATGAAAGGTTTGAGATTTTCATTTTTTTTGGAAAAAGATATTTCCTCTTACTTTAAAAATAACACTGAAGATGCAAAAGGAGAAGATAAACCAATCTTGACCTGGAGCATCACAGGCAGCCTTCCCTGCTTGCACCACACACCAGGTTTGGGGGGTACCCACAGCAGTGTGGGGTTGGCTCGGCCGCAAGGTCCTAAATCAAGTGGCCCCAAATCAAGTGGCCCCATGCTCTGTGGTGCAGCATTCCCCCAGTCTGTCCCAGCAGCTCTGTCTGGCCAGCCTGCAGCCCTCTGTGCCCACGTACTATGTGCCACGCTCCAGGGGAATCCCAGAGAGCGGTGAAGCCGTGGTGGGGTTTGGGTCTCATCCTTAGGGATGGGGGCTTTGCACAGCACCTGACCACATGACAGATTGCCTTACCATGCTGAAAAAAATACTGGTTTTTGCTTATAAATGAGATGAAAGGGTGGGTTATTTTTTTTCACGGGAGGGAAGCAGTTGAGCCAGCAGAGAGGGGATGCGTGGGAAGGCAGAAAGTTCATATATCAAAATGGGTGCTGTTCAGATGTGAGATAATAATCTTAAATGAGTCTCACAAGTTGCTAAATTTGCTGATCCTATTTTTCAGTGAGGAAGAAATATTGATTAATAACACTTGGGATTCATAAATAACCACTGAAGCCATGAAGACTTCATACGGAGTTAAAAGGGAGAGTCCATGCACGTAATAAGCCGATGCCATTTTAGCAGCGTCGGGCAGCAATGGAAGCAGCCTTTGAGCTGCTGTTACAGTCCTGTAACATCTGATTCCCCAAAACCACGTGCAATTTACTTTTCTCATTACCCAGATTATCCACTGTGACAAAAAGCAGAGATTTTTTTGTTGGTGATCAGCCAAAGGCTGGGGTTGATGTCCTTGGGAGGAGCAGACCCGCAGCGCTTTCACACCCCTCTTGGTGGCAAAGGCAGTGAAAAACTTCCCCCACACAGGTTTTGAGCTCTGAATCCCCTGAATTTTGAGATTTGTGTGTGGTTTGGGTTTGTTTGGGGTTTGTTGTTGTTGTTATTCTTTTGGGGTTTTGTTTTCTTTCTCTGCAACTTGGCAATGGCAAAGGAGGTGGCCAGGTAGAGACTGGGAGGAGGGAATGAGTTTACTGGGAGATGTGCATTTTGTACCATTGTTCTGCCTCCACGGATGGCAGTGTAAATCTCAGAGAAAACAAATTTGTTTCAGAAAGGTTATATATCTGTAGATGATTTGCATCCTAACCCCTGTGAGAGCCTCCCAGTCCCCAACAAACAAACAGCTTTTTTGTACCAGCACAGTCTCCAAGGATATTTGGAGAGAGAAACAGGCACTGAAGTCCTTGCAGGATGGAGCACTGGATGGGAAGCAAAAGAAAACAGGACTGTTGCCACTGTTTTTCCTATCTAAAAAGAACCAGTACTAAATTCTCTCTGTTGGGTCAGAAATACCCTCCTGGCCCAGTTCTTGGCTCTGCATCATCTACTTTGTGCTGCTCAGGGGCAGGACACATTTCTGGGGGGCTCTGAGGTGAAATCAGGGGGCTGTGCTTTGGGAAAAATGCAGAGCCTTCCCTTTTGCAAATGCCTACCACAAGGGCTATGAGTGTTGTTTTTAGAATAGATCCCTCACCTCCTCTTCGGATGGGGGTGGGGAAAAATCCCCCACCTCAAATCCCAAGCTGGTAGTGTGTCAGATCGACCAACAAAACCCCAGAAAAACAATGACAGAGTTATTCCCAGCAGTAGCTCCACTATTGAAATAGGAGCTCCAAGAAGGCCCTTAGAGATTTTATGTTACTCTACTTTATGAGGCAGGAGATCAGGCAACGTGGTGAAGAATGCCAGCTTAAAAGTCTCTAAAATAACTGATAAGGATTTACTCTCTCCATTTAAACAGTGGGCAGCTGGGTAGGGTCAGCCAGAAAGCGGACACCCAGGGTGGGGAACAACCCCTGAGTCCCAGGGAGGCTGTGAATATGTCTCTGAAGCTCTTTGTGTCCCCTGGGGGACACGGGGAAGGGCTGGACCGAGGGCTGTGGTGTTGATGACTCCTGTCTGGGACACAGGAGGCTGCAGGTTGCCCTTGCCCTTTGCAGCACAGATTTGAGTGTCTTCTCTTCTGTAACAATATACTACATCATTAACAACAAGGAGGTATAACTATTAGGTCATGCAAAGTTAGATATAATGAGTTTATTTAGCAAGGACCTGTGCCCTGTGTCTACAGTTTTATCATCTCCATCCTTTCTGAACTGCAACTCTGGGTAACTTTTGCACGTTGTTCTGCCAGAATTAAAGTCCTCTTTTGGTTCTTTCTCTCAGGAAAAGTGATGTTGTGACTCAGGATTTCTTTGACAGAGTCCTGCTTGTTTATATGATATTTTACCCTCTTAGGACAGAATGAAAAGGAGCTATTTCATGTGTTTGGAAATGTATGGCCAATGAATCCAACTTAGGAAGGAAAGGCTCTTATTAACCCTTCCAGATTGTCCCCAGTGTCCTTGCAGGTGAGGTTTTTCTCTTTTTTGCCCCTCGTTGCCAGCCTCCTGCAGCTGCAGCCCCTCCAACCTTCTTGTGCCCTGCCCCGCATGGCCAAGGGGCTGCCCAGGTCCTGACAAGCTCCACAGTTGGAATATCAGGTTCCTTCACCACATCATCAGTGGGAAAAAGAATAATTCACTTTATCCATTAAACCAGAAAGAAAGAGGGCTCAGACAGTAACGTGAAGCTGACTGTAAACTTTGATAATCCCATTATACCAGACCGGTGATGAGGTTCAGTTATGGATTCATTAAGTCCCTCCATCTTCGTTTTAAACAGATCATTTTCCACTGGCGGGTGGCAGATCTCCCACCTCCTGTAATGTCATCCCTTTTCCCCCAGCTCAGCTTCCAGGGCTGTCTCACTGCTGAAGGCTGATGTCGACAAAGATCTGCGAGCTGCGCACATGGGGCTTGTGCTGCCGTGATTGAATTGTCTGCTCTCACATGGATCGCTGGGGCTCAGGAAGGAATTTACCGTGAGTGCCATCCTTCTGGGAATGAGCTCGCAGTACCAGGAGCTAATTAACTAATGCAGCAGCTTTGCTTTTTCGTAACAAACCTCTGGTGTTTCTGCCAAAAATGAGTCACATCCTCAGCTACGCAGACATGTGTGGCTGCACTGAGCTCATCAGATCTGTGCTTAGTCACCCAAATCTGCCTTTTAGGGGTGCTCTTTTCCCATGGCACAAGTGCTATGAAAGCATTTTCAGGGGTGCTAAGTATCTATTATAGATTTTTTTCTTTCTGGGGTACCCACACGTCTGTATGAATTTGGAGGAATGGTTGCTGCATGTTTATTGAGAGTATAGCTCTCTCAAGCAGAGACTGGCTTAGATATCTGCTCTTTTTAATAGACCTTGCCCAAGAAGTTCCCCAAAAAAATGGTTGCTTGGCAGTAAGTGCGTTGTGATCTGAAAATGCCTCTAATTTCCAGCAACAATAAATTAAAGGAACATAATAAAAGATACCAGCAGGAAAGGGCAATTGGAGGCAGAGGAGTCGGCTGTGACTGGCGTTGCAGGCTCTCGGGGCTGCAGACAGACACTCAACGCAGCCGAGATTGACTTTTCCAAGAAGGGATGGGGGCATTGAATAAATAAAGACACGGGGAAGTCAGACTAGACACTTCTGTCCCTGGAGGTATTTAAAAGCCAGGCAGACACGGTGCTGAGGGGCATGGTTCGGGCAGTGTTGAGATGAGGGTTGGACTCGGTGATCTGAAAGATCCCAGCCAAACTAGACAATTCTATGATTCTATTCTATATATAATATCATCCTTCAAGTAATGAATGCACTTTAAACACACACAGCGTGCTGTTGCAGAACTGACCAGTGCAGGACTCCGGTCCCGCTGAGGAGCCCATGGGCTCAGACACTGCTGTGGTGTGACGAGGGCTCTTTGGGGTCTGCTGCTGGAGGGGATGGTTGTGGAGGGGTGTGCGTACGAGTCTGGAGTCAAATAAATACCCAACAGCATCTGCCAACAGAGTGCACAAGGAGACTCTCTGAATTGGCCACTGCTGAAAAGGTTTGTTGGCAGTTTTTACTGTGGAAGTCTTTACAGAATCTGTACACTTACAGCTGCGTCTTACAGAGCTCCCCAGACGTAGTGACGTGATAAAAGAAATCAAGAAACTTATTTTTTAGCTGAGAAAATGTGGTGCTTTATTTGGATTAGCTGGATTTTCATTTGCACTTTTCCCCTTTGTCTCCTCTCCCCGACCACAAGCAATATCCGTGCTGCTGGTTTACCCCAGCAGATAATTTTTAGCATTTATTATTATAATTACAAGTTCACAAACAGTTCTGAGCAGGTATATAGCTTATTGGACAGTTAATTCCTACATACAGCATGCCTTTTTGTGAAGAAGCCAAATCATAACAATTAACCACTGGAACTGTTTCAAATGAGACGGAGGGAACACTGGGAGCACTGGGAGCTGGGCTAGGGCATCCTCCCTACGCCTGGGACCAAGCTCCTGGGCTTTGCTATGGGGACAGCTCTAGTTTTTAAAAAGAGAGTCCTGGTTTTTCTAGCTGTTTTTTGCTAATTCCTACTCATTACCAGGGATGAGCACTCTTCACTGCACCGCTCCGGGGAGGCTGTAAATAAATAGCCATTTAAGGCCACAATAAGCACTTATTCCTATTGCTTTGCCTTCCACGAGGAGGAGCTGGGGCCTCCTGAGATCACGAACCCGTGTGAAGGCAGAAAGTCCTTGCGAAGCAGCAGCTCTGGTTTCTCTTTTTCTGTATCCCTTTGTGAGCTCTCACCTTTATGACCGACTTTCTTTTGGCCACAGGTAAAAACTGATTGAATTTGATCTAGATTCAATGAATGCAGTATGGGAAATAATACAGTAATGGAAGTGACTCTAGGTTCTGTTTTTATCTCTTTTGCTCTGTTTTTACCCACGGTTTCTACCCGCAGAGTAACTCTAGAGCTTTGGGCTGAGGAAACCCACCATCCATGTTAGCCAGGGAGTTGATATTCTTTGCAGTTGTAGGTAGTGGTCAAACCAAGGTATGCATCTCTTCTGCCAGTAAACTGAATTTGACTGAGGTAGACAGAATGGTGAGACATCACCATGGATGATATTTAGCACCCTCTTAGGTTGGTGTGTGTAAAACGTCATTTGCCTTAAGTACATTTTTGCAGAAAATCATGTTTTCTTGCCCTAGCTTTTAAAATGCAGTGGGTCTCTAATGGTTCCAAATGGCAGTTCTCTACTTGTGATCCAGTGGCTGATATTGTGGGTCTCGCCCTCGTGCCACGGTGCTGTTCCTCCCTCAGAGCAGAACCAGATTCCCCAGAACAGAGACCTTTCCTTCATCCCCCCCAGAATGAACCCTCCTGCTTTCGTTTTGTCCCAGAAGTCAGAACTGACAGATCGCTTGTGGCAATAGCGATTTCTATTAGCTGTGTTATAGACACCAAACTATGCACTCTAATGAGCTGTGTGCCTTAATGATGTCCTGATAATGGTAGAGAGAAAGAGAATTTGGGGTTTTGTCTGGTTTTCTTTTCTGAGAAAGAGTAATGAGGTGTGGAAAGATGAACCGTTTGGGTGGGAGTATCATCGACTCCCGAGGCAGGCAGCTGGGCTACTTAAACCCCCCTCAGATATTGCCCACAGTGACACTCCCTGTGATTTAAGCGGCTCATTAAAACCCTCTCCTAATTTTAACCCACGTGATTATAGTTAATACATATCTTCAATAACACCTGTCCCAGATGATCTGTGATAAGTGAGATCTGGTGGCACGAAGTAGTTCTAAGCCTCCTAATGACAGCCAGATGATAATAACCATTTTATTTATTGATTTTATTACTCACCTAACTGCAAACTCCATCCGAGAAGGCAAACACGGTCTGCACAGAGCCGACAGGGAGTGGATGGAAACGGGGTGACCGAAACCTCAGGTTTAAAGCAAAATTACTTCTCTTGGGCGGTTCTGAGAAAACCAGAAAGATGATTTTTTTTTTGTCCTGTGCACTCACAGCTTGGTGCTGGGAAGCACTGTCAGATGTTGGGATTAGAACTCTTTTGCATAAGTAGTATATATTTATATGAACAAGACCAATTGTCTCCCCACATCCCTGCTCCTCCAGGGACACTTGGGCAGGATCTCACAGGTTCATACAGAGCAGATGGATTTTGCTGACGTGGTTGTTTTGTTCATGACGCTTTTAAGGTAAAACTTGGGGGTTTTGTTCAGACATGTATCCAGACCTTTGGTTTCAGAGGAGTTGGGTACTGTTTTTTCCCTGCACAAGGGGGCTAAATAGGCTGTGACAGCCCCTCAGTGTGGTCACCCCACGGTGGGGACCCTGGGTAGGCAGGGAACAGGCCAGACCACTGCAACTCATTTATATGTTTTGGCAAAAATTATAAATAAGATATTTTTTCTTTTTCTCTCCATTTTTTTCAGTGCATGCAGATCTCCTAACAGGAAAAGAGCTCAGAGGGGACCATGCTCTTTCTCATCCATAGGATGCTGTGACACTGCAGTGGAAATGCACTATGAAACTCCAGTGAAAGGTAAGGATCATACTACTGAATTATTCTGTTGGACTGAGGATATTCACATTCATCATCCAGGCTTCTAAACCTCATGGGAATTTATCAAGTGTCAGTATAACTTGAGGGTGCTGCCAGGTGGGAGTCAAACAGGAGGGAAGAGGGTTGTGAGATGCCTTCACTTTGATGCATCAACAAATGCTGATGTGCACACAAATGCTCTGCCCAAATGAATTGTGCTTTGGGGTCATTTAGGGCCACAGATATGCTGGGAAGGCTGGAGCCCCTCTGTGGGAGGACAGGCTGAGAGAGTTGGGGGGGCTCAGCCCAGAGAAGAGAAGGTTCTGGTGAGATCTTGGAGCTCTTTCCAGTCCCCTAAAGGGGCTCCAGGAAAACTGGGGAGGGACTCTTGATGAGGGAGGGGAGCCATAGGATGAAGGGAAAGGGTTTGACACTGAAAAAGGGGAGATTGAGATGAGATTTGGGGAAGAATTCTTTGGTGTGAGGGTGATGAGAGCCTGGCCCAGGTTGCCCAGAGAAGCTGTGGCTGCCCCATCCCTGGAGGGGTTCAAGGCCAGGCTGGAGCAACCTGATCTGGTGGGAGGTGTCCCAGTCCAGGGCAGGGGGTAGCACTTGGGGGGCTTTAAGGTCACTTCCAACCCAAACCATTCTATGATGCCATGATTCTGTGATTTGTTAGTAGCCCATGTAACTCGCCTTCAAACTAGGACCTTCTGCAGGAGCTGAGCTTTGAAGAGAAACATTCCCCAGAGGCCACAGAACCCCTTTCCCAGAACAAGCTCACCTGAGCCTCCTAATTCAGCCTCATATTAAGCAGACTGTTTTCTGTAAGAGAGCAGAGGTTTGCTCAGGTGATGTTTTCTTACTCTATGCTGGTTGAGAAGCATCGTGAGGACCTGCTGGGAGGGCAGAGCAGGGACAGGGAGGACTCGTAGAGCACAGCAGGAGGGAGATACTTAACACAGTTCTTTAACTTGGACCTTTATTCCCCCTCCAGTGTCTCTTCTGATGATTTATACTAGGCTGGTACAGCAGTGTCAGATCTGCATGAATGCTTTTAGGATCAGAAAAAAAATTAATTCCCACGTGCTCGTCACAAAGCACTTGCCATTTTTTGACTGTTTTAAAAAATGTTTTATTTATGCAGTACCATGTATTTTTTGCAGGTTTTACATAAATATTTATAACTCCCTGCATATCTTTGATATGAAAGTAATTTCTCTTATGGTTCTTGTTTAGGAAATTACAGCCTTCTCAGCAGACATTGGGGAAGCCCTTGCACCTCGTATCCCCTCTTTCCCCTGGCCTTGTGGGGAGGAATCACTCCTTTGGTCCCTTCTGAGGGTGACAAAGTGTCAGCACAGCCCGGCTGTTGTTAGTGCAAAACGATGTGTTTGGTCTGGCGAACGTTGAGCATGTCTTAACTTACTATTAGCATCTCAGAATCACTATCTAATGTCAGCAAAGGGCCAGCCTGTGCTCAGGGGAGGCTGGGGATCTGCTCCCAGGGCACCTTGTGACCTGGGTCCTCGTGGCCTGAGCCTCGGTGAAACACAGAGCGGCACCCAGGGGAGGTTTGTCCCCCTGCAATTGGTCCCTCAGCCTCCTGGGCACAGAAGTGAAATTGTCGAGCCACCTATTTACTCCACCCGATAATTGTTTGAGGAATTATTCATACTGTGTGCTTGGGAAGACTCGCAGAGGTTTCCTTGGGAAAATGCAGATCTTCGGGGACTTGGTTATTTTATATTCACAGAGCTCATTTTTTTACAGAAATACCCAATTTTCTAACTATTCTTTAAAAGAATCGAAGTATTCTTTCCTTGTCTGAGCTAGAAACATATTTCTCATGCAGAAAACATGTTTTCTTCTACATTTGTGGCAGTTGCACTGTAAAGCAGAACAACAACAACATACCGGGGCTAACAGGGCCTGGGACCACTGGTTGTCTCTTCAGCTCTCAGTGCTTTGAACCTGAGTCTGCATGCATGGTGAGTTCCTTCTGTGACCATAAGAGGTGAAACACAGTGGCCTTGTGGGTTTATATCCTGGTAGGAAGGTGATGTGTGGTCAATGCAGTCAATGCAGTATGTTTTCTGTGTTGGGTCCTTGTTAACTGTGGGGAGGGACAGGCTTTGGGGAGGTGGCGGGTGTTTGCACAAGCTGAAAGGCTCATCCCAAAGTGCAGAGCTGCTGCATGGGCTTCTTGGTACATGGTGATGTTTCTCATGGTGGTTCACGTGGATTGGAAATCAGCTTGGGGACTTGGGCTACCGTAGGGGTCTTGCAGGTTCTCGTGAGCAAATGCAGAAAATGCCACCAGGACCAAACATTGATGAGATGTTGAGAGCAGCCCAGGGAAGTTGGGTCAAGTCTGCTGGCAGCCATGCTTTGTGAGCCTGCTCATCACTCACATTTCATTTTGACTCCAGGTATTGTGATTACATTTGAGTATTGGGGCAAGAAATATTGTCTGTCCCCAGTGTGGCAGCATCTCTGACAATGCAGGGCTTTAAGGTCACTGTGATACTGTTGAGCTTCTGTTCTGAAGCAAACTGTTGAGCTTCTGACAGCTCAACCCAGCTGAGCATCTGACCATGTCTGCAGGGAAAAATGTCTGCTCTTTCCCACCTAGCGCTGATAACCAACTGGGCCAGGGTTTAGCAGTGAAATGTTGGTGGCCAAGGACCCCAAAGGTGGATGAATTTCCACTGGCACAAGCAGGGCCTGTGCTTGAACAAGTGCTTTGTCCCAGGGTGCTCCTTGGACACTTGAAGCTTTCAGAGAGCTTTAAAAATACATGATGAATGTTCAAATTGGTGTTTAATTTTCTGGAGTGGACTAGCACTGAGCTTGACGAGATTGATACATGTAGTGTTTACCCAAGCATATTTTCTATCCACAGCAGTAGGGATGTGACCCATTTTTATGTCATTTTGTTGTTTAGGACAGATATGATTCTCCAGCTTCCTATGGTTCAGCCAGGAAAGAGCCAGAATGTCTGGGTTCGCAGTCAAACGTGCCCAGGCTTAGGTGCCATCAAAACTTCCTTTGGGAAGTAAAGAGACAAAGTCAAGAGTTCTGTTATGACCCATAGCTGAGTTGAATTACTTGGTCACCACTGAGTGGATGGTTTTTTTCACCTCGGTCAGTGTCACTGTGCTTCTGTTCAGACGTTTCGAGAGGGAACTTCACGCGTCATGTGAAGGTTCGTGTGTCGTGGATGGAGAAGATAATTTGGTTCACTGATGGTGATGTCTTTTTCATTTTAATGTATTGCCCTCAGGAGAATGGAGTCGTCGGGCTGGGCATTGAAATAGGAACATACATTGTGAAATGTCAAGAAATGCATCATGTTTCTTTGGAAGAACAGTCCCAGAGTGTGTGCCCGAGCCCGGGAGCCGGGGCAGGGAGTACCCGACAGGCCACTCCTGTGAGTGGAGCTTCTGTCAAAACTGCAGAGAAAAGAGAAAAACATATTTTTAAGACTTCAGTTGCTGCATCTTAAGCTGATGCCTCCTGTCAGATGGGATCTCTCACGTCAAATTACAATCTGGCTTCAGATGTCACAACCCAGCCCATCAGTCACAAACCTGCCACGCTGGGTCTCCATGTGAAGAGCTGGTCGAAGAAGGAGCTTGTGGGAAGAGCTTTTATTTTGGGATCCACTTCTCCCAGGATGTTTCAGAGCAGGTACGTCTTCCAGAAGCTTTCCTAGATGAGAACAGGCGTGGGGTGTGTGTACCTGCAGCGTGTGATGCTCTTTCAAGTACAAGCCTAATGTCTGATGTTTTTTGGGTCTTGTTTGTCTCCATCTGTCACCTCCTCCTGCGCCAGCTCCCGGGTGCCTGATTGCTGCCGTGTCCCCTACGTGAGAACAGTGGTGCCTGTGGGACACATTGGCTTGAAAAGATCTGCAGGTGCCAATATCAGATTTTCCTATTGAATCAAAGCGTTTCCCGTGTTCTTTCCAGGCTGTGCCTTCAGTGTGAGTAAACCCACAGCTTCCAGGTGAGGGAGGCTGCTCATATTGCCCAAGGGCCTGTCCCAAGGCTCCTCCTGAAGCCGACTTGTCTGCTATTTCTGTAAATAGTGCACTCGAGCAAGTTGATGCTGGGGAGAAATGCTGAATTGGCAAGTGAAGTGAGCCTTATTGGCACCGTATTTTTATGCTGCTCTACACAACTGGGGGATACCTTGGCCTTGACTCAGCACAGAAATGTCTCCTCCCACTGTACCACGGAGTCTGTAGAGCAGTTTAATTAAGCTCAGTGGTTATCTGGGCTCTGCACATCTCTCACCTGACGTTGTATTAGCTTTACGATGTGCATTCACATCACATTAAATAAAACAAAATTAGCTTTAATTGCCCTTAAATGACAGAGCAGGTTCGTGATGCCATTTGGATTTTGGTTCTTGCAGACACTAAACTAAAGATTCTCTGGTGATTACATATGCATGTATTCAGTGAATACCAAATAAGTTACGTTTCATAGTTAAAAGGTAACTAAAAATTAGTCTATAGTTGAACACTTAGTGGTTTCTCTTCTTTTCAGTAGAGATGAAGGCACAAACAGGAGAGCCAAATTCTACATTTATGCTTTCTAGCAGAGATTGCTCTTGCAGTGAAAACCCCATGCTGCTCAAAACCCTCCTCCTCAACTTTCTCCTTCCTTTTATTTAACGTCCCTTCACCATGTGTGAGACTCCTGTGAGAGATCCCAAACTGGGCCCCAGGAGGAGGTAGAGGGTCCCTGTTGAGGGATGCAGCCACAGAGAGTGCCAAAGCTGGTTAGCAACATCTGGTTGATGTAACCTGGACCCTCACATCTGGTTGATGATGTGACCTGGTTCATCCCATCTGGTTGAACAGAAAAGGCTAATTTCATGCCTGGGAATCATGGGCATGAAGAATAGGGTAGCAGTTACATAGGGAGCACTTTCAGAGCGCTGCTGACTGCAGGTCTCTACTGTCCCACTTCTGTCACCAAGGATCAGCCCCTTCCAGAGGTGAAAATGTCTGTAAGAAACTCTTCCTCTTTACACTTTCTGCTTGTGACTGTCCCTGGTGACGAGTCCGCAGTGTGTTCCCATTATGTCGTCAGGCGGGTAACAAAAACACCTCCACTTTGGCAAGCGCCAGCATCTGCCTTAATAGAAAATATTAAGTTGGCTGAAAGTGACAGTTTTTACAACCTATTTCCTGCACAGTTAATTAACCTTCAAAACCAGAGGCTTATGTAGCTCACGAGGCAGAAAGTAGTCTTCTAGGAGTATGATTTAATTAACATGACTGAAGGGAGGTGTTAGCGCAGGCGTTGTCTGACCAGCTCTGGGCATGTGGAGTTTAACATCAGTAAATAACCCTCCCTGGCACCTGCCTGGTGCTGCTCTTCATCTCCTGTTTCCCCGGACCCGCCTTGAGGAATTAAAACCGTCACGTCCTGGTTTACAATATATTTTTTTATGTATTGTTGATGGCCCCGTATAAAATCAAATTCCATCACATTCATAGTAATGCAATTGAAAAGTTTCAGTCTATTAACGTTTTATTGCTGGAGGGGACAGGAGCTGGTTGTTTGAGCTACACAATGTGTCCCAAAGGGCACGAGAACTTGCTGAAAATATGGAGAATTTAGCTTTCAATAAACGTATTAAATCGTTACAACTTGTTCGTGAGCGCGGTTGACTCGCACTAGGATATTATTTTCTCTAGCATTTTGGAGACAGTGGTGCCTCCTGTGGTTTTCACTGTGTGCTGCAGAGATACCGCAGGACAACAAGAGGCCAGCGTTTATTTAAGCCTCTTAATGTGTCTCAATCAGCAGCGTGGGATGCTTTCTTGAGAGAAAGGCCAATTCTTCTGCCGTATCTCCATGCTGAAATATCCACAGGACGGGGAGCCTTAATCTTCTTGAAGCTCGTTAGGAAGCCCTTCCCAGGCACATGCAGAAAAACCCCATCCTTCTTACCAGGAGCGCTGCTTCTCCTGATAAATCCCCTGCTTGGTTCTAGAGATTTCCCAGGCATAAATGACTCCTGCTGCTTCCCCTTTGCAGTGCAATTGAGGCACAGCAGTAGGGGTGCGGGATGATGCCGCCGCCTGAAGAACACCCGCTCACGGCTGGTTTCTCCATTCTCTTTGCAGGAGGAAAGCTCTTCCCCACCCTCTGCTTTTCTGGGGTGTCGACCCCCAAATCTCCTGCTGCAATCCCTGCGGAGAGCTGGCGGGGAGCTGGATGTGGGCTGGTGGCTGAGTCAACCCCATCTGCCTGGTGGAGGATCTTTCTTCAGTGAGGTGAGGAGTCCCTGTAGCAAACCCACCTGCTTTTGGAGAGGAAAAAGGGCTGTTTCGTAGAGCAGTGAGGCTCAAACCCAACTTCACTGCCCATGCAGCCGCTCGCTGAGCTGGTGCTGTGGCTGCAGCTGGCAAACTTGGTAAACTGAAATCAGAACTCTTTGGTTTGACCTCAATGGTATTTTCAAAGTTAAAATGGGAAAAATGCAATTAAAATGAAATACGTTCAGTTAAAACGGGAATTTTCTCATCCAAAACTCCTGGAAAGCCACAGCAGCAGATAAATCTCACTCAAAGAAGGGTGGATTTATATCACAGTGATGCTGTTACGTGTATGAAAATCAACAAAATGAATGTATATAGAAATAAGGAAGTACTTGCAGGAGGGCAATGTCTGAGCAAGGCAGCACGCACCAGAGACGTGGATGGCTTATGGGGGGTCAGCACCGCACGCACCTTCCATCATCTTCCCCCTGTCACAAGGTATTTGTTTTTGATTTCTGGATGAGTCAGGAGTTGAGCTGTGCAGCATAAAACTGAAATAGCAGGATAAAATAGCCAGTGACCTCGTGTGACAAATATCTGTGTTACTCCTTTTGCTGGAACAAGCGCGTCTTTAAAGCTGTCAGGCAGATGGGGGAAGCTGCTGTTGCATAGACGAAGCGGTTTTTAAGGCCATATTTCAGACTCTCCCCTCTCTCAGTTTGCATTGTAAGATGCTGATGATCTCAGAGTACCCATTTCTGCTCCTCTGAAGCACTGGCTGTTTCTCTTTCAGGACTGCAGTTATCTCGCTTAAGTGAAAATTTAGGTGTGCAATGGAAGCTGGGGTTGTCACATCTTTAATAACTGAAATGGTTTCTCAGCAAAGTGCAGGCGTGCTGAGCATTGATTTAGGGGGCAATTTCTATTCACTCTTTGTTTTTTATGCTCCTTCCCACGCAAACATGGCAAGAGTGAGCCCCTGAGTAAAAATACTGCGAGGAAGCAGATATAAAGACTACTCACCTGAACTCAGCCTAAAGTTAAACTTCAAAAGGATGAGAGAAAAGTATAGATTACAAAGGAATCCCTCTAGACTTTTGTATTCAGAGGAGGAAGAGTTCCCCTCCTGGTGCCTGAAGTCCAGTTAGCAATGTGCAGTGAGTTCTCAGATGAAACCAGCCTCGAGTCTGCGGTTTCAGTCCTGCCCTCCAGTTTGAGGGAAAGGAAACTTTCCCTGATGAAGTTTCCCCATTCAAGTAAAGATTGAATAAGTACAATTTATGACATTGCCCAAATAATAGAATCATAGAACAGTTTGGGTCAGACGGGGCTTTGAGCAACCTGGTCTAGTGGGAGGTGTCCCTGCCCAGGGCAGAGGGTGGAACTAGATGGTTGGTAAGGTCCCTTCCAACCCAAATCCTCCTCTAATTCTATGCTGGTCTCTTTCCTTCCTTTCTTGATTTCTTACACCCGGGGATCAAGAGCTCTTGCACTCCAGGGAAAGCGTCCTTAAAGAGCTGCCAGCTCAGTTCTGCTCCCTTGTGCCCAGGGGAGGCTTCCCAGGAGCTCCTATTGACATCCTCCTTGAGGAGCTGGGAGTCTGTTTTCCTGAGTGAACTTTCCTTTGTTCCTTTTCCACATATGAAAATGCAGCTCTTTTTCTCCTTTTTATCTAAAAAAAAAAAAGTTAACCCAATTTGTTTGGCTTTCTGCCTTTTATTTTTCTTCTTCTTTTATTTTTTTTTTTTCTGATGGTGCCCACGAGGTCTCAGCAGAGATTTCCCTCACGGGAGAAGACTTTAGCTGGGCCACAGCCCTGGCTCCACACCCCACAGGCAACTGGTCCTGGGCCATTTTCTTCTCATCCCTTACTGGGAGAGGGCTCGCTCTGCTGTGTTTCCACAGCACTAAGCCCAGCATGGCCCTGGGCTTCCCTGGAGCAACCCTAATGCAAACAATAACGAGGTACTTGGGCCGAGAGGAGCCGCGCTGTGGCTCTGCATGGCTGGGCTTCCACGGATAATATATTCCCACAAGGATCCTCCAACAGCAGAAAGAATTAGAGCTGTTGTAATTCCTGCTCAGGCTGGTGGAGAGTACCATCAGACCTGGGAACAGCAAGTATCCCCAGTGCTCTCTGCCAAGGAGACCCTGGCATCGGGATGTCTTCAGCAGACGCTCTCTGCTTGTCAGCTCTGTGAGAACGCAGAGAAGAAGAAAAAAAGCCTTTCTGGTTTGTTTTTTTCCAGCTTTGTCTGTAGCTGTCTCTTTTTCCCTCTCCCTCTCCCTCTCCCTTTCCTCTCCTCATTAAAGCAGCACCATTGCACTGGTTTAAATGAAGGCAACACATCAACCCGTAGCCCTTCTGCTGGTGCAGGTGAGTGGAAAGGTATGAACCCACCCAGGCTTTTGTCCCCAAGGCTGCAGGATTAACAGTAAAACGGCTGGAAGGGCTGTTGTGGTCATTCTGCAGGAACCAGCCTTTGGAAAATCACTGTGGAGAGATCAGAGTGAAAAGGGGACGAAGCAAAGGTAAAAACAGAAGGGAGAAGGGACCACAAGTAGAAGGTCATTATTTTGGTTAGTAATTTTAGAGACAAACGGGAGGAGATATTGCTTCAAGCAAGCTTCGCTCCAAATAATTAAATAAGTAATTCTGTTATAAAATTCTCACTTCCTGTTTATGTGATGAAAGGAGCTCTGTATGTCTTTAGATAATTTAATAGCTATGTTGAAGAACACAGGAAAAATCTTTTAATATCAAAGAAAATGATTGTATTCATTCCCTCTTCCCAGCCCTGCAAAATTCCTGTCAACTTCTGGCTTCATTTTTCCAAAATTCAGACTGCTTGGTGCTGTTACCGAAACGGGTTCTGCAAAAACACAAGAAGTGGTTTGGATACTACTCCAGTATGAGTTTCTTCTAAAGACTGAACATGGAAACAACATGCTTTAAATCTGGTAGAATTCAGTGGAGTTTGAGACTCGATTGCATTTGCAGCCAGAGCCCTTCTCTCCAGCCACGGTGGTTCCAGAGCACGGGAACCACCAGCCCGGAAAAGTTTAGTGAAATCAGAGTGAGCTTCTTTATAAACAAATTTAAAAAAAAGCTGTTGTGAACAAAAGTGCTGCAGCAGGGTGAGTGACAACTATCAAAACCCTTTAATTTATAGTTTTAATATTTATTTAATTTACATACTGGCAATCAGACCTTCGGAGGGCTCAATCCTGCTTGGTGGCAGTGGGGCGACCTGAGGGTGGTGGTGGGAATTCCATCCCATCAGGGGGGACGAGTTGGACAGAAATCTGGTGGAAATCCCGTGGGAACACTTGGTCCTGCCCTTGGGCCGGGTCCCTCTGGCTGCATTTCCCTGTACCTGCATCCGCAGAGCTCCCCTTTGCTCCTCCAGCTCTTCTGGCCGGGGCTTTCGGAAGCACATCTGCAACCAACAAATCTTTCCCGTGTTTGTAGTCCAATTTCCCAATGACATAAAGATTCTCTCTTCAGCAAGAAATATATTTATAAAGTGTGAAAGGATTAGCTAGGCATCTTTTAGCAATTCAATAAGTGTTTTATGATCAATTTTAGCTCACAGCAGCATTTCTGCAGGCAATTGGTCTCTGGTTTTGACAGTGCTTTTGCTGGATTTCTCTGATGTGAATGGGAGCTGAAGGGTCTCACCACCTGGCAGGGATTAGATTGCTGAAAACTGCCGTTAATTTCTGAGAACTACAACTTCTGAAAAAATTCCCAGAGCATAAACAGCAATGTATTCAGTCACATAAATCAGGGAAGTTCCACTAGCTTTAGCAAAGCTGGCTTACATCACTAGAAGTTGTCATCTTTTTCTCAGATGCTTTTGAGAAAACAGAAAAAGGGGCTTTTTTTAATGTGTGTGTGTGTGCTTCTGAGCCTTGTGAATTACCAACAAAATAGGCCAACCATGAAGAAAAATGCAAAGTGATCCAGAAAGTCTCCCTAATTCAATCTGGTGAAAACGAGCTCTTATCAACATTGTAATTAAACACATTTCCAAATTCCCCACTTCTTCCAGTTCAGGGGTGCCCCTGAAGATTCCTCATGTTGGCTTCTTAAAAAAATAAATTGCTTGGTTGTACTTTAAGATGAGGCTCTTGCTCCCTGTAGCCTACAAGGTGATGCCAGTCCTTAACTTCAGCAGGAACCCATCTGAATTACACCCAAATGGAGCGGTTTTCCTGACATGAAGAGAAATGTGCATTCCTACACCAGTGCCTGTGGTGTTGCCTCCTTACCCTATGGGTAACTGCAGCATTGGGTGTCTCTGCTCTGTTGTCTGTAGGCTCCTGAGCCAATCCCCATCTTCTGGTTGCGACGGCAGTCGTTCCCAACCACTGCAGGGATTTTTCCCTCTGAACCAGGTAGGAGATACCTAACCCTTGTAGCTGCAAAAAGATCGGCTTTTAAAATGTCCTGTTCTTTATTTCCCTACAAATATTTTGTATTTCAGGTGGTATCAAAGATGCTCTTTTGGCTTTTGAATTGGTTTTTTTGGGGGGTATTTCAGTGGTGGGAGCGTGTGCTGCATTGTTAGTTGGGTTTCCTCTCCGAAGGAAGCGTGTTGCAGCGACGTGCACGTACTGACAGACTCAGCTATTCTGTTTGTAGCTGCTGGAGTCTGGACAGTACAGGATGCCCAAACCAAAGAGCTCATTTCACTCACCGAAGGCTCTTTGGGAAGTAATTCTGATGGGTTATTCAACAAAGCACTTCCCATTAGCGTAGGCGGTGTTCTGTCTTCTGCACAGTGAGTCTTTCTGAGAAGCAAAATACATGAAGTGCTCAACCATAGTTTATTTCAAGAGAAAAATAAACCAACAGCAACAAGAGAAAATAAAAACAACGAGCAGGTTATGTTGCAGCAGAATAGATGCTGTTAGCCCATTCTAAGTGGTTTTGTCCCTGAGATATAGCACAGTTCAGCTTTTAAATCAAGTCAGCTCTTACAATTTCATGGTGGCCAAATCGGAGAGTCTTTTCCTGTAGCATGCTGGATTAAGAGTGGGTAAATGGCAGTCTGCCCCCTTCCAGAAAAAAAGAGAAAAAATGAGAAGTGGCTTGTTTTTCCAGTAAGGGACAGATCTGTGGTTTTGTTTTGTGCTTCCTATTTTTCCCCTGAGGGAAAGAGCAGATGGTTTGAAAAAGCAAGAGGAGGTTTGGCTCAGGTTTGAGTGCTCTCTCCGGTCGGGGAGTTTGGCAGCCTCTGCAGCCGTGTGCTCTGTCTGGGAAGACTCTTAAGAAATTCATTACTATGGGAGAGGGGGGGAAAGCCTATTCCCCCATCGGCAGGGGTGGTACCCTGGTGAGGGATGGCACTCAGCTGTGAGCACTGCAGAGACAGGAGTGGGGCACGTCAGGGACAGGGAGTTGATGGGTCCCTTTCTCCTTAAATGCTGCCTGGCTTTGCATTTGGATTGTTTTCTGTCAGAAACCAAAGAATAAGTGATTCTTGCAATGACAAGTTCAATAAATGTAAAATATTGGTTTCCTTCCCAGCCTTGAACAGATACTTAGAGACGAACTTCAGTCAAGCCAAAGTGGGAAAGTGTCTTTTCAGGGAGACAGACAATATAAAAGTATATTTCCTGAATGACAAAGTTTTTATGATGTGACAATTACTGTGCAACATAAGGGCTGGTATGAATTTAACTCCTGGTTTTGATAGACAGAAATACAATGCTTTGTGTGATGTGGTATAGAGAACTTTGACTTTTACCTCCTGGTTTTCTGGTTTGCTTGGACGGTGTGGGTGTTCTCTAGCACTTCCCAGCCCAATGGAGAACCCCTCTGCTCGCTTCCCTTTGGCAAAGGAGAGGCTGAGTTCACCTTGGCCATGCTACCAACTGTGATAATCCCCAAGAGATAGCGCTCCTGATTTTCTTGGGGAGAATGTTAGTGCTTCCTCCCAGCAGTGCAATGGATTAGTAGCAGCTCAGGCTTTAATTTGGTTCAACCCCCTCCACTCCTGGTGAGTCTCCCAGCTCAGCCCCACCAGCCCCAGGCTTGTTTTCTGGATTCATTACCACTGCCATTCAGATTTCATTAGATCTTACATTCAGATTTCCATCAGTCAAAAACTCCCATTTTTGAAACTTTAACTGGAACATGTGCGGATTACCATATGATACTACAGATGGTTCAGGTACCATGTTACCAAATGGGCACAAACATGAACATAAAAAGTTCCATCTCAATATAAGGAGAAGCTTCTTTGCTGTGAGGGTGGCAGAGGCTGCCCAGAGGCTGTGGGGTCTCCTTCTCTGGAGACATTCAAACCCCCCTGGACATGTTCCTGTGGGACCTGCTCTGGGTGCACCTGCTTTGGCAGAGGGTTGGACTAGATGGTTCCATCCAACCTCCAGAGGTTCCTTCCAACCCCGTATCACGCTGTGATTCTGTGATTGAGAGCTTGACCACCCCTTTGTAGCAAAGATGTGAATGTTGACACTTCTCCACGGGCACTATGTGAGGTTTGCTGGGATGCTGGCAATGAGAGCAGGGCTCAGCCAGAGGTTCTGGAGGCAGCAAGAGCAGCTCAGGAGCTCGCTAACCAGCCTGAGCTAATGGGGCAGGGGAGGAGACCTCCCTCTGCCTTCCAGGCATGAGCAAAACCAACCGCCCTAGGGTTAACGCGGGAGTTTTTCCTCATAGTGTGGTTTCAGAGAAGTCATGGATTTCCTAAGGGTAACTGATGTCCTTGAGGTTTGTTCTCTGGTTGGGTGTCATTTGAATGTCTTCAGGGAAAAATATATTTTTTTCCCCTGTAAACAAAAATATTTTGGATACTGAGATTCTGCTGGTGTTCAGGAGAAAACAGCTCGTCTGTAGAGTAGATTAGAATGCATCTTCCTCTGCTGCCTCAAATTCTCTTAAACAATAAGAAAAGGGATCACAAAAAGGATGTTTGGAGAGTATTTCCCGAGTCCCTGGTTATAAGGGTGAGCATCATTTGTCCCACACTCCTTTGGTTTTTGTAAGAATGAGAAATGGTTCACGAAATCTCAAAACAGCCCAGCTGAGTTGCAAAGACCAGGTATTAAAGCCTGAGTCATGCAGAGATGTGCAGACACGTTTGTTTTACCTATTGCAGTGATTTCTCTTTCTAGAGCCACTTTTTAAAGAGGAAAAATTGTTAGGACGGGTGGCAACAGCCCAGCTGGAGGTAGAGGGTGACAACAGCCCCCCAGAGGGGTGGCAGGCTCTTAACTGGGGGGTGAGAAAGGCTGGGGAGCATCTTTCCGCGCTGCCTTTGCTGGGTGATGTGCTCTGTCTCTGCAGTTGTACCTAGGATTTGTTAAACAATATGATGGTACTGCTGTGATTTTATTTTTCTGGACAGGCAGAATTCGTTCTCATGTTTTATGGAAACATTTTTACCCCTTCAGAGTTATTATGCATTAAGACCAGTTACGTATTTTGACCCAAATGTGGTGCCTGCAATTAATTCTGCTGCGGAATCGGTGCAGTTTATCCAGCGGGCATTTGGAGTTTGAGGGCTCTGGATGTGGGCTTCAGTAGTAGCAATGATTGAATTTCTTATTCCAGTATGGAGCCTTGATGTGGTGGTGCACAGTGCAGCAGAAGTACTTGTCACTGTGATTAAATCAGTGAAAAATACTGGGGGAAGAAGGCTACCAGAGCATAGTGCTCTGACCCTTTTCCTGCTGATCTGAGACGAGAACATTCCTGGGCATGAGCTCTGTGGGTCTGCCTGAAAAAATGCAGTATCTGAGGTCATCTCTGCTTTTGAATGTGCTCCTTATTTTGACTGTATTGTCACCCAATTCTGTACATCACCCAGTTCTGTGCATCACCCAGTTCTGTGCATCACCCAATTCTGTGCATCACCCCACTCGTTCCTTCCCCTTCAAAGTGTGTTCGTTACTATGGAGACAGGAAAATAGTCCCTGAGAAGGGAGGCTGGCAGTGTGGAGGGGGCATAGCAACAAATTGGCTTATGGAGTGGCTGGAAAATTGTCTGTCGGCCAGTGGATAAACAGGTATTTTACATAAGAGGTATATATTTGCTATATAATAGGATGTTTGTTTTGTTCTGTCTCTCAGAGGTTTATTAGTGCCCAGAGAAGAGGGAAACAAGCAGCCTTAATTGCAGACCTCAGAGGATAAGAGCACTGGAACCAGCCCTCCCAAATACTGCACTTTTTACAGAGAGTAACAGTTTATGCTTCTGTGAGATTTTATTGATGCCGGTTGTGTTTATCGTAATCCTTGTAATATATTCATTTACTGGTGTTCATGCTTGGAGACAGGGGAATGTCCCTGAAACTGCAGCAGTCTTGTGCAAGACAAAAAATGAGCGGTAAGAAGTCAGTGCACAGTGAAATCAGGGTGCAGAGAAGTGGAGCAAGAGGGGTCTCCTCAGAACCCACGTCTGCGTCTTCATTTCTGAGTCTGCTTCGGCTACAGGGCTTCTGCCCGTGGAGGCCAGAAGTGCAGGGGATCAGGCTCACACAGGCAGACACATTCGTGTGCCATTGTTAAACTGAACTCAGATTTTAATTACAGGAGCTAGGAGGAGAGAGGATTATATTAAAAAAGTGTTCTATACCTTTTTCCTTGAAGAAAATGTGTTCTTTGAAACCCAGCCTTTTTTTTTTTTTTTTATTTCCTGCTGTTCCATAACTCAAAACTACTTTTACTGTGTTTTATTTGTTGTCTTCAGCATGATAGGATTATCCATGTTAGGTTGGTTTGATGATGGATAAAGAGGAGCAAGACTGAGGTGATGTGATTTGAATTGTTGTGTTCTTTAGCAGTATTGATCTGGGGGTATGTGATGGCTCTGCTCTGTTTGACCTTCCCTTGTCAGGTTATTTTTAGGATGGGTTGTTTATAGAATTGCTAAAGGAATGCTAACCTGAGATTAGCATTTTAGGGTGTTTTGCAGGTTTTAGCTCTTCTAATGCCCCATCCCTGGAGGCAAGGTCAGGTTGGATGGGTCTAGTGGGAGGTGTCCTTGCCCAGGGCAGGAGGTGGAACTGGATGATTTTTAGGGTCCGTTCCAACTCCAGCCATTCTGTGATTCTGTGAATGTGAATTCCTAGCAGGAAAAGTTTTCTGGACAATCTCCAAAGTGTAGATTTCCAGTTTCAGCACAGCAAGGCAGCGCATTTGCCGTACAAGCTGTGTGTGTTACAGCAATTGAAACGTGAGAAAACCATCCACTTCAGCCCTGGACACCTCTCCAACCCCAGCCCCGTCCCTGGCAGAGCTCTGGCTTGGCCAAAGGATGTCCTCCCACGCTATGTCCCATGGGTTTCGGTCCCAAATGATGCCATGGTTCAGGAGACAGCAGACACTCCCCAGTGCAGTACAGGTGAGAATAACCTGTTCAGGAAGAGAATAGGAAGGACCACCAGGAATATATGAGCTTGGAACACTTGCCAGAAGGCTCAAAGAGGAGACAATGACTAGTAAAGCTATAGCTTTATAGCTTGCTTCTTGTAAATGTTATTAACTATCTATTTGTAAACATGTTCACGATGTATTAATGTAATTAACAACACTATTTTTGTCTAGTACCACTGTGAGACCTAGATGCTAATGAGGAGGCCATCAACAAGCACCATTCCTAGGATAAACTAATTTTTCCTCCGTCCTGGGTACAACCTCTCTGCCCCGAGCTTTACAGAGACTTGGATGGGATCTGTGGTTGTATTAGAGTTTTCTGGCTTTCCCTCTTCTTGCTTCTCTGATCCCTCAGGGGAAAGCAGTGGAAGAAATAGAGGGGGCTTTTTGCTACAAAGACAAGCTGTGTTTCCCACATCCTGAGAGCATTTCCAGGGCTATTTCTGGCAGGAGCCCTGCAGCATGGATTGCAGCAGGCACCCTGGGAAAGGACAGGCGAGTTGTACAGAAATAGGCAGACAAATCCTCAGAAGCAGCAATGGGTCACAATGAGCCCCCCAGATCCTTACAGGAAACCCCCTGAGTGGTGCTGGCTCTTTGGAAGGCTCAGACTGTAAAGAATTAGAATGGAAAACACCTAAAATATAACGACCACCTGTAAAAATGTTGGCCTGAAGGCACATCGTGTCGTGCATAAAGGACAATGCTTGATCTCAAACTTATACATGTCTTTGATTTGCAGAGACCACCAGAAGGCATGGCTTGAGATGGCAAATGTCAAGAGCAAGGGAAAATTTCAGCATTAACTCTATATAAAGTCTGGGGATTTTCTTGCAGTGGGAAGATGAGCATTTGTGAGCAGTGATATTGTGAGACAGGGTGAAATCGCCTGGAGGGACCTCGAATAAAGTGCTCAGAAAGTTGTTTTTTTCTGTTGTAATCAGAGAGGTTCGTGTGCTGGTGGCTGGAGCTCCAGAGGAAGCGGGCAATGACCAACCTGGCCAGCACTTTGGGGCAAAGTGTGATGAACCATGTTGTTCCTCTGAGCACAGAGAAAGGCTTGATGATGTTGGTGGTGAGTCTTCTAAAGCTTCTTGATGGACTCAGTCTCCATTAAATTTAATGAGTATTTTCCATCCAAAGCCCCCCCTTTTTTTTTAATCTAGTTTTGCAAGTCTCAGCCCAGCTCTCTGGGAAATCTCCAGCCCATCTGATGGGCTCTGGGGACTGCTGAAGGTCAGGGTGCTGAGCAGGGTTTAGCTGAGGTTCACCTCAACTCTGGGCAGCTTTATTTAATGTAACGCAACATGATTTACAGGATTTCTAATTATGGACCCAATCTTGCCTCTTGTGCAGCAGTATCAGATGATGTCTTTATACTGTGTCCTGGCTTTCCTGTTTGTGGTTTTGTCTGCAGTCTCGTTTTCCTGCATCAATTTAAAATTAGTAAAGAAAGTGTTTTTCAACAATTTCCTTTATTTGGTAATAATACTTCACTTGGGAAAAGTGAACTCTGCTTCCTGGTGTGGAGCTACACAACCACTTGTTCCATGATCTGGAGAGCCCTCCCCTCCTCCAGGAGGAGTGAGGAAAGGCTGAAAGTGGTAGAAACTGGAACTGCGGCGGTGTGGGTGTTACTGGGGTGGGTGGGGGGAGCTGGAGCCCCTCACCCACAGCACCCAGGGGGTGAAGCTGCTCTAAATCCCCGAGGGGAGAAACAAAAGGTCAGAGGCGGTTTCAGTTCTGGCATATTCAGTTTTCCTTGGGCTCTGGTTTCCCCGGGGCCTGGTGAGTGAGGTCACACACTTGAGTTCTTTCTCCTCTGAAAATTCCCTCTTTTTCCACGGCCAGACAAGACTGCTTCATACAAAAGTTTCTGCACATAAATCTGGAAAGCCTTTTCTCTGCCTCTGAAGGTGCTGCTAATCTGTGCAAAGATCTCGCCCCCTAGAGTCTAACTGCAATCTCCATCCCTGCGTAATCTATCGTCTTGTTCTAAAAGGTGATCAATCACCCCAGGAAACAACAAGGCGGATTCGAGAGGGAAGAAGCTGGCAGCCTCTGACTACAGCGGTTCTGCAAAAATCAGAGTGTGATTCCGTGGCACTTCAAAGGAGGAGTTGTGAAAGGACTGAAAGTACATGGGAAAAATGATGAATTTGAATTTTTTATGGCACAGTCCTGACTCTTCTGGGAAAGCAGGAGCTCTAAGGAGGAGGGGTGCAGAGCGATCCTCCTGCTTGAAGGGGCTTAGTGTTTTCTGAGGCTTGTTGGCTGGTGACAGCGTTCAGCTCCCCTCACGCCCCAAAACCCCAGGAAGGGCTTGATAAACCTTTGCCAGAGGCTCTGGCTTGGCCCAAGGCTGGTTCCTGCTGTTCAGCTGATTGAGGAAAGCAGCAAGAATTTATAAACAAAAGCTGCAAGGATGTCATCAAGAGGCTATTAAAATGTGTGTATTCTTAATATCCTGTAAGTTGCAGATTTCTTGCAATTTCTTGTTTCCTCATGAACACTTGTAGCCTTGAAGCAGCAGCAAAACCATGAGCTGTTTGTGTGTGATAAAACTGATCCAACAGCAAAAATGGAGGCTTGTTTTCAGAGGTAGCAGTAAACAGGGTTGGAGGCTGTTGTTGAACTGTCTGCAGCTCTGCACGATTTAGCAGAGTTTCCTGAAGTCCAAGATGAGTGCTGGTGCTTTAATTGGAGCAGAAATAAACCAAAGGGGTTTGAATGCCTATCGCTATTGGGGCTTCATGAGGCTGGGCAGAAGAGCCGGCAGAGGGGGATTTGCCAAAACACCGACCTTTAATTTGGGCAGTTGGTGAACTTCAGTGTTTGCCAAATGGTGAACCAGACAGACAGTTATTGCAATTATAGGGCCTTATCTGCTGCAGCAATCAGTTTGGGGTCAAAGAGCTGTGGTGTCAATCGGCAGTGAAGCGCTAAGTGACTTCAGCCACACTTCGTGCTGCTGCAGCTCCACCGCGGGAGGCAGGCAACGCCAGCGCCCCAAGAAAGATGATATGAAACGTTAGTGCTGCTTGAGCTGAGCAGTACCCAGAGCTGGGAAGGCATGTTTATTCATAACTTTCAGCAGGACAAATGTCATATAATTGAAAGGGTCACCAAAGTCATACAGAGCATGGCGCTTTCAGAAACAGATTAGCACAATTTGCCGTCCAGCAACGGGGATGAAGGGAAGGCAATTATTCTGGATAACTTCACATTTGTTTCTTATGGACTGGTGGGGATTAGTTAAGAAATTATTAGATTTTTTTTTTTGCACCAGGAGACCAGCAGGTCCAGCTGTGCAGGAGCAATTGCTCTGGCCCCAAAGGGAAGGTGTGAGCGATCGAGGTGGTGGGACCGGGCTCTGCTGGCATTGGGTCCATTGGAATCAAGAAGAGGAAAACATCAAGAAAAATGAGTGAGAAACCAGAGAGGCAGCAAATTATTGTAAAGAAAAAAAGTGCTTTTTACATTTTTCAGAATTTTTCACTTTCACCCCAGCATCCACCACCCTGACAAACGAGCCAAGAGCTCCTGTTCTTCACAAATACCTGGCTTGGAGGAAAGTGCTGCTCATGCTCTCAGCAGGTTGCTATAAAGCTGCTTGCAGAGCAGAGGACTTAGTGATAGCATCAGCACTGAAGGTTTCCAAGTCCCTTGCAAATTTTTTTGCCTGAATCAAAGTTTTCCCCAGGCCTGGGAGAAGATCTGTTTGGGAGATGGGGCGAAATGCTTCGGTTTTTTGTGAGGATATTTTTTTGGATTTGCTGTTAAAGCACAATTACAAAAGAAGACCTTTTTGGTTTTTTACAATGTTAGTCCTAATGAATTACAAGCACGCTGTGTTTGCAAGCTGCAAATTGCTAAATAAACTGCCAGATAATAGAATTTAGTGCGTATTTTTAATTTGATACCGCCGCCCTCGGCGTTGCAAAATGTTATTGTGACAAAGTGCTTATGGCAGTGTGTTTCCATCATTATGTACCTTCATTTGGAGATTTCTAAGACAGCATTATTAGTGATAATGTTGTCCCAGTCTGGAGCACGGCAGTCGTGCAAAGCTTTCCTCTAACGTGCTGGCAATGGGCTGCAGGCGATTTACTCTTGTGTCAAAGTGATAGATGCGCCTTAAGACTTGTGAACACCATCAATTTCCCTGTAAAATATACTAAGAAAATAAAAAATCAACCTTATTTTCATGGGAGGAAAGTAGGTACCCAAATATTTGTCTAAAAATAGTAATATTCAGTGTCACAGGAGGCTGCGTGCATTTTCGCCTGTATTTGACTAAGCGTTTTGGGCGCCTCAGAGCTTTCACAGAAGAAGTCTCAGAAAGGCACCAAAGCTTTAAGTACCTTGTTTCCCTCACACAAGGCTGGGGAGAATGTTTTTAAGCAAAGCAAAGTCCTGTGGCCGGGTATCCCACAGGCACAGCTGAAGGTGGGCTGGGGACGGGCTGGGGACAGTGCCTTACTCATAAGGAGTTCAGCGTGAGGCCAGATTTTCTCAGGGGACAACCAACACGACTTCCCATTTGCATCTGCACCCACTGACAGGTCTACCCTGTGCAACCACATCTGAATCAAAGTATTCCATTAAAGACAATCCCAGTGCAAACTATATTTAAAGTTTGCTGAAACCAACGTTTCTGCGGAGCGATTATTTTCAGCCGTGCCAGAGTATTTCATGTTCATTGCTATTTTTTCATTTCACCTTCAATATTAGCATGTTCCACACAACCTGCTCCAGTACAGAGAATTTTCCTGAATGCATTCAAATTGCAATCCAACGAGTGCTTGAGAAAGCCTACAAATTACTGAAGGCTTTAAAACTGGATTTTCAGGGTAGTAAGGAAATGGTTTCTGTGAAAACATGTTGAGATTGGTATAAATGCCACCATCTCTATTATTAAACTTTTATAAATGCGTTGGCTGTGTAGGGCTGCTGCATGGAAACCGTGATGATCTCACTCTGGCCCAGGTAAGGAAGAGGGAGAGATCCATTAATCGGGTTTGTTTCTGTCCCTGCCGTGGACATTGTGGTGTTGGGTTTCTTCAGGCTTCATTGATTTTGGCTGTAGTTATGGGGAGCTCTGCCTGGAAGGTTTCTTCTTTCATTATTGTTTAACACAGCACCTCTGCTGGGGGTGGAGGATGTTACTAAAAAGAGTGCAGGAGGAAAAACATCACTTGAAAACAGATTTTAAGTTTGCCCTTAGCCCGTCGTCGCTTTGTCCATCCTCACAGAGCAGACACCTCTGCCAGGCAGCCCTGGGTGCTCTGGCTGGTTTTGGACCCTGCTAGAAATGGGCCTCAGTAATAGAATTTGCCCCCAGATTTGGATCCTGAGCTTTTTGTTTTTTTCCTTTAGCAGTTCAAGGGCGTGTGCTCTTTGGTTGGGTTGAAGCTGTCTCTGGTTAGCTGGAGAGAAAAAAATAAAAAGGGAAAAAAGGGTGGTCAATGGTAAGTCAGCTGTTGCCCAGATAAATCAGAAATTTTGTCAGATGACAATCTGGTTTGTTTCTAGAGGACCTGTTCTTCCCCAGGGAGTGAGCTCTCAGTGCCCTGTGAGGCCGAGAGGTGGCAGCTCCTGGTGGGGGTCCCACCTCCTGCTCAGCTCTGCAGGACCGTGGGATGATGGAAAGCTGCAACAAAGACCACCAGCTCCGTTCTGGGACCATCTGCACGTTGTCATCTTGAAAACTTCTACTGATTCTGTAAGAAATCCTTTTAATTTATTGGTTTTTCCTGTTCAAGCAATTGTTGTAAAAGTTTGCCAGTGATGCTGCAGGGAGAAGATCCTCACTAATAAGTAATTAGTGTTGCAGTGTAGGAAATATGAGGTTGGATAATTTTGTACCTTACTGGGGGATTTTTGGTGACCAGCTAATTTTGGTCGACGTGGCGCTCCTGACTCAATGTCAGGTGAAGAAAGTCGGTGGTGTCCTAGTCTGCAGCCTACCAAGGAAGCAGGTTCATTGCACCATCTGCCTGGTCCTTCTTCTGTTCTCCTGCTTCTCCAAAGGAAAGGAAGGACCATGGAAGGGGAGGCTGCAGCGTTTTGTGTCTTCTAACCCGGGCTATTACTCCAATACTACTCAAAATCTAAGTTTACTCCAATTCTAAGGTGCTCCAAGGGGTCAGAGCAGAGACTATTGTCTAATTAAAGTGTTTGTATTACAAGCAAAGCTCTCTCTGTTAGCAGAAGGGACAGGCTGATGCAGCATACCCCCTCTTTGAATTATTTTGTTTAGTGTCTGTGTTGGATATTAAACGTTATGTCTTGAGTGTGTGGCTATAGAGAATTTCAATAAGCTTGACATCAAGGTAAGAGAAAAATAATAAAAACATCCTCGTTTCTTTTATAACACAGCCCTGGGTAACGAGGGAACACTAAAGCTAAAATGACTTTTTGCCAATAATTGTCTTTTGGTTCTTTAAAGCAATATAGTCAATCCTCTGTAGACTTAATATTACCAGTTATGGGATTTGTATCTCTGCTAAATGCAAAATTAAATTCACTGTTCAGTTGCTTAAAATTTTAAATCTAAACTTTAGTACGTCATAAAAATTGGACTCTCACTTATTAGTCTGAGAAAAATTCCTTATTTCTCACACTTATTATTCTGAGAAAAAAAATAAATAATGGTTCTAATTCAATAGAATCCGTGGCCATTGGTACTGCACTGGGGCTTCTTAGAGAGCCGAGGTGGTTTTAATGTACAAACCGTGGAGAGGCTGCAACATCAGGCAAATTATACAAATTCAGGTCTGGCAAAAGAGGCGCCGTGTCTGCGTTGCATGAAAGCAGGGACAGGCTGCCCTGGGAAGGTTGCTGGGGCTTGCACAAGGTGACAGGTATGTGCACGCTCACACTGGGCTGCACTCCTCTGTCTCCCGCTGGCAGCACAGCCCCGGGGGCCAAAGGCTTTGTGGAAATGAAAAAACAGAAAAAAACCAAATTATTTTGGAGTCCCCAGCAGAATCTGAAGCAGAATTTGGTATTCTTCAACTGCTGCTGCCCAGGGCAGGAGGGTGGGATGGGATGGTCTTTAAAGTCCCATCCAACCCACGCCAGTCTGTGATTCTGTCCCTTTGGAAAGGAGAGGAGATTTTGGGGTTTAATCCTGGCACCAAACTCTAATCCCAGCTGGGGACAGATGGAAGGGTCCCTGCATCCAGCACCCTCCTGTGTGGTGCCCGGCTCTTCTGCACCTCTGCAGGCAGGTCGATGCTGAGCACATAGAACAGGGCACGCAAGGAGTAACGAGACAGTTTAGCCTTGAAACTTAACCTAAATCTGAGCCTAAGAGTATCTGAAGAAATCCTTGTCTGCCATTTAAAATATTCTAAGAAAGAGCAGTGAAATTCTTAATACTTTCTCCTTGCAAATATAAAGATTTACCCTTTCCCCTTAAAAATGCACCTGGGATTCCCACCTATGAACTTGCCCTGATTATAAAGATGTTTGGGATTTTATCGGTTTCCGTTTTCAGCAATTTTCCCCATGTAAATGCTGGATTTATGCTCTCCTGTCAGACACTGCGCAGAGGGAATAATAATCAGGCTCTAACATTTTTTTGGCTTACAGCTTGGTGTAAATCTTCATTAGAGTTTGCAAGAGGCAAAACAACCTTTGGCACCAGGCACTCAGGAGGTGATGTGGAACCTCCTGCAGCCGGGGGAGGCTCGCTTGGGTTCAGCAGGCGCTCAGCTGGGCTCAGCTTCACTTAAATCCCCTTTGCTCTTTACAGACCTGCTGCTGGTTCATCCCTGGTCATCCCAGTAAGCACTGGGAGATAAAGGAAATAGTGGTACACCACAAAACTGGGGAAAGTATAGGTAAGGCTGGAGTATATTGTCCTTTAGCTTGAAGACCAGGAGATAAACGCTGTTATAGACACCTACCTGTAATAGAGTGTGTTATACACAGGTTATGCAGCAGCCTTAATTATTTATCAGCCCTAGATTTGTGTCAAAACATATATATGTTTATACATGCATACACACATATAATCCACAATGGTCTGTTAATTTGTTGTAGGTCAGCACTCCTGTATCTATCTGTATCTATCAGAAAAATCCCCAATAACAGAAAAAAGGCGCTTTTCAGCTTGTTTGCTGAATTGGCACCAGCTCTGGGAATCTTGGCAATCGGCTCTGGCTGAGATTCCCAGTGTCGTATCTAGTTTGAATATAAGTTAATATGTTTATTAAAGGAAATAAGAAACTCATTCTTTTTTTAAGAAAATAATTCTTTGCCAGCGGATTTTTCATTTGCATTGCAAATTATTTCATGAGTTTTCCCAAAAATGTACATAATGTGCTCATTAAGAATTCCTTTTATGCTTAGGATAATGCCCAGTAAAGTCCAAGAGGAGAGGTCGTTTCCTTCAGAGGGATGAGTACATCGGTGTGGATTTCCTTGGAAGCAGGTTTGCAAAACTGCTTTGTGCTGAAGTCAAGCTGTTGTGTAAACTCTCCGAGAGTGCAAAGTTACTGCTGGCAGCTCTGGGGGATGGATGGGCCTTTGCTGGCACTGGGGACCCTCTCAGATTTGTTCTTCCCTGGCAGTTCCTGAGAGAGCATGGCTCATGGCCAACCTGCTGATGCCTCACTTGACCCTCAAATCATAATTTTTAGCCAGTGCTTAGGGATAACATTCTCATTACTTACCAAAAAATTGTAGAAGGCTTTTTGCTTTCTTTCGAGTTGGTATTTCCATTAAAAACAATATAATTAGAAATGAGGTCCTATAATACAAATGTACTTAAGTTAATAGAAAACCTCTTTAAAATGTTGTCAGTTTCTAAGATGTCAAAGAATATTCTTCCTGTTTTGCTTCAATCTATGAGACCTTTTGTTTTGTCATGGGAGACAAATAAGCTGATTCAATGGAATTTATTGATGATAAACTCATTTGGGTCGTTTCTCCTTCCCTGGTTGGGGTGTTGGTCCTTGCAAAGGCTTGTTCCAGCATTTGGGGAGGAGCTGAAGTTACACTGATGGGCCCAAAGACTAAAAAGCAAGATTTGGGTACTCTTGAGTAGAGTTAAAACTCAATCATGTGTGTAATGTCTCAGTTCAGGCAGTCTGTCTGCTACAGGGACTCATGAACTGGACATGGGCCACCCCGGGACGGGGATGAGAGGATGGAGATCCCTGGTGCATACAGGTGTCCTCAGGACCAGGACTTTCCTCACATTCTAGATATTTCTCCCCACCATTCGTGCGAAATACAAATCCTAATGGCAAACACAAGACAGAGGAGGAGGATGGTGCAACAGTGGTAAAGAAGAAGACTTAGAGTGAGTGAGACATACCTGTCTGTGCGGGGGTGAGGGAAAGGAAGGTTTAGGCAAAAGCTGCGCTTCGGTGGAACAGAGCCTGGGGAGGAGCTGTTGAAGACCTGTGGTATGAGACCTGCCCTGTTTAAAACTGAACTAACAGGGAAAAATAATCCAAGAAAAGACCCGTCACTGGTCCGGAGGCCAAAGGCTGCCCGGGGGCATGGCCAGTCCCTGCAGGGGTTTCCACAGCCCTCGTGGTGGTGGCAGAAAGGGCAGCTTCACCATCGGGGCTGGTTCAGCAGGTGAAAAACGTGCATTGCCCTGGAGTTTCTCCTCTGTCTTGTGCTTATTGCCCAACAGAAGCACCAGTAGCCCATCCGAGGTGCGTTACTGCTTTTCTGCAGAGTAAGGCTCTGCCCGGATCTGATTAAACTCGACACCGGGCGTTGCTTTGAGCAGAGCAAGGTACAACTTCTGTTGTGCTGCGCTGTAGAGTAACGTGTTTAACACAGAAACTCCGATCAATGACCTATAGATTTTGTGTTCTTCTCCTGCCCTGTATTTCGTTCCCCCCTCGCAGACGCTTGGGGATTGGCTCTGACTCGGCTCCCACTGTCAGAGGTAGTCGTTCAAAATTCCCAAATCCGTGCGGGATTCGCGCCTGCCCGTGAGTAGCTGGTTGCTATTAAAAGCATGTTCGTGGAGAACCGTTTCTCTGGTGTTTTTAAAGCTGCCAGAAACCATTTATCCTTGTTCTTGTGTGAGAGTAGGAACATTGGAAATGACACTTCATGATGTCTGCCGCCTGCAAGACGCTGCGGTCTGTCTGTCTTTGCACTTGGGCTTTGATTTTATTCAAATCTATTTATTATAAATACTTATAAATGTCAGTGGCTGCTGTTCCTCCGATGTCACGATGAGAGGTAAGAGATTCCACCCACAGGACAGTGTGGGGGTGGAAGTAAAGTCTCGTAATGAAGGGGGAATTGAGGAGAGTAAGGGAGCAAGTAAATACCTGAGGAGAAGCCATGTCTCTATGTAATGCTTAATTTTAAAGCCGTTCCCAAACTGAGAAAGGAGCAAAACTGGGTAAACAGACATAAATAGCCAAGTATAACTGAAAACAGTACTTGGTCTAATTACAGCAAGACATATATCCTGTTGGAACATAACATAATTAGTGGTGTATTGAACTTAAAACCTCTTCTTTGGTAGCTATTAAATTCTAGGACATATCAACTTGATTATCTTTTTCCCAGATTTGACTCGAGGCCGGTACAGGGAACCTTCTGATGTGGATGGGACATCTGCTGACCTACCTCAGCACCAGTCCCAATTATTCAAACTAAAGAAAATGTGCTGTAAAAACTCATTAGCCAGAAGGAAATGGATAAACCTACTGCCTTATTTCCCCCCTCCCCTCCGTCCCCGTCTGAGATGAAGGGATGAGATGTGAAGGAAAGCATCCTCCTGCCCCGGCAGGTGGAGGGAGAGCAAGAGGTTTCCTGAACTCCAGCTCTGCCTCTGCCTTGGCAGTGGTATTTTACAGGAGTTAATGATGACTTTTGTACAGGATATTTATTTGCAGGCGGTTATTCTGTTCTTGAGAGTAGCCCAGCACTGCAGCTGCCTTGGGGAGTCCCTTCACTCGTCTCTGCACTAACCCACGGCACAGGAAAGGCTGCACAGCGGTCTGGCCGGTGTTGCTGCCTCCTTCCAGCTTCTCTCTGTTCGATAAGGACGACAACCTTGGGTGTAATAAAGGGAACGAGGCTTCAGGTAGGTGGAGAGTAATTGATGGCATTTCCCAGAAAAACGGTAATAAAAACCCCTTTTCTCGAGACATGGGATCTCTGAGCGCTTCCCCAGGCCTGTGTGCCTCGTGCTTTGCCAGGTTTTGGGGCTGGGACCCTGGAAGGAGCGGCCCAACATTCCCGTTGCCGTTATTATTGCCATTCCTGTGCCCATTCCCAGTCATGCCGGCAACCAGGGATTTGAGATCAACACATAGTTTAAAGCAGACCAGCCTCTCCTCTGGGCTTTGTCAAGCTCACAGCAGAAAAGGCTGGAAGAAATGGATACACAACCGTTAATATTTCCCTTCTTGACATTGGAAATATTATTTATATATTTTGTGTGAAATGTGTGGAAAGCCACACTCACCTCAGCGTTGCCCAGTCTGATCTCTGATGGCATTTGCCTGTGTTTTCTAAGTTGCAGAGCAGCAATATATACATTTAAAATTCTTCCTAAAGAAGGAAAAACATGGTAGTATTTTATGGCCTTATTTCAGGGTTTTTTAGCCGGAGCCGGTACCTCTGCTGCCCAAACCTGCTTGGTGTAACCCCTATGAATAGCTGCTCTTGTGGTGATGGTTCCTGACCCTCTGGAGCTGTTCCAGGTCCGGGGCTGGTGCGTGGTTGGGGGCAGAGTGCTCACTGCCACCCCTCCCTGGGTCTGATGCTGCCGAATTCCAAAGATTTATCCATTTCAAATGGCTGCACTGAAATAAAAGAAGAGAATGTAACTATAATCTGAGGGTCCTTCCTGGAAAACAATTACAAAACAGGGGTTTTACATAAAATCGTTGGGGAATATGTATGTAATCATGGTGGGCTGTTGTCCCTGGGAGCTTTAGGAGTTCTCTGCACAAGGGATCACAGGGAGAAACCAGGCTCCTGCCGGAACCTCTGGGTATTTTCCCATGCAGTACACAGGGAAAAGTAAAATAATCTCAGTAAAAAAGTTAACTTTTGATAAATATTTGCAAAATACCCAACCCTCACGTGAAGCAAACCCAAAGAAATAAAGCTCCAAACCGAAGTGCTGAGTTAGTGAAGGATGATGGTCAGGGAGGGGGTGGGATTCATTTCAGATTGCTCTGCGCTCCAGAATGCTGAAAGTGAATATAATGAAGGATTAATGGAATTTGCCTTAGTCTTTCTGTAAAGAAGGAAAAAAAAAAAAAGGCTCCTTAAATCAGTAGTGTGCTTGTTATGCATATGAAGACACAAAGGTTATGAGAATATGGCACAATCTCCTCAATTCTGTGATTTAATTAAGATATGCCTCTGAGGGAAAGAAGCAAAAGGGATGCTCGCTGTAACTGTAATTTATAAACTTATGTTCCATTTCTTGAAGGTGTGAAACAACAGTGGTAACAAATGATTATTTAATAGCACAAAATGTCAGGAGAGAAGCAGCTGAGATCAGTTTGGAGGAGAAAGGGATAATGCCTTTTTTACGGGCACTCGTGGAACGGTGTGACTGGAAGAGCCCAGTCCTTTACGAAGACAGAGCTCTGGAGGTTTCTGACTGAAATCAGGGCACAAATAGAGGACTCTTCCTGTAAATTGTTCTACAGAGGTGGCTGTGTGTCCCAGCAGCCTGACCACCAGTATTGGCAGAGAATATAAAGAAAGAAATGGCCATTCTTTAAACCAGCTCCTCAGGTCATCCAGATCCTAGGTACGGCACTGGCCTTTCTTGCCATGAGAGTCCTTTTCCCAGTTTGATTTGTATTAAGTTTTTAATAGGAAAAAATACATAGCAAGGCAAGATTTTAACTGTTCTGGCTCTTTTCTCAGCTGAGAGACTTGCCAAATTTGATAGCTGCTCCAAAAGTTTCTTTAGCTGCTCAGTGCTGCTCTGCTGCCGTTGCACGGGGATGCTGCTTTTTATCTATTTGGTTTTAGTTGAAACAATCATTTCCTACTATCAATACCTTATTGCCAGAGTGAACTGCTGAGAGATAATCTAACAATAATGGGCTAATTACTCTTACTGCGGCAGTATCTCAGATACAGGCTGAAGAGTTGGAAGATAATTAGTATTTAACCAATTAAGCTTGTTGCAAGTTCATGAGCAGAGCCCTTAGACGCTTTTTTCCCTGGCAAATTCAGAGTGAATGCAGTAATTTAACAGCATTTTCAGAAATAAGCAGAGGAGGCGGTCAGAGAGATTTTTTTATTTTAGTTTAACAGCGTCTGTGGGATCTCACCTTTCCCTCCCAGCTGTCTCCCAGGCTCCCTCCAGCTCCTCATTAGACATCCTTAGGTTAAAGTCGTTAGATGATGGCTCTGACCCCAGGTAACCCCGCAGTGTTTATTTCCACGTATCCTTAATGGAAAAAAGTAGAAACCCTAGTCTGTGAAGTATGACAAGGATCAAGGTGGGTTTCCTTCCTTTTTTCTCACAGACCATGTCCGTGTCCCAGTCCAGTCATTCCCAGAATTTCTGTGGCACCTCGGGCTGAGTCCTCCACGATCAAAAGATGAAGGTTCTCACCTTTCTGGTAGAAGAAAATGAATAACAAGTGATTTGTGAGTGTCTGGGAGGGGGCCAAAAAAGCCTTTGGGGCTGAAAAATCCTGTCTGAAGGCAGAGCTCTTGTGTGGCCAGGGATCTATAATGGGTTAATGTGTGTCTTGATTGCTAATTGACATACTAATTGTTACTAATTTTTTTTGTTCCAATTGCGTAGCCTTCAGGTGAATATTAGACTTCTCGCCTAGAGATCATTTCTTAGATCATTTCTTGCAGCTGACACAGTGCTGACTCCTAGAGTCGTGTGAATGGTGCATTTTTGAGATGTCTTTGACTGTAAAAAGACATTTCAAACCATAATTGGGGACTTCAGGTTTCTTCCACACTTTCTGGCTGAACCCCTCACATGGGGGACACGAGGACAGGGCTCTTCTGGTGGTGGGTGAGGGTCAGCAACAGCTTCTGCATTAGCTGGGTATGGAAACGCTTTTCAATGGCACTGATTGTGAGGGATGTGCTATGTTCCTCATTGTATGTGTCAAAGAGTTTGTTTTGATGGTCAGGTATGGTCCTATGACAAGAATTCTTTAAATATTGGCTTCTTGTGTGTGAAGATTTTCTTTCAGATTTCTCAGCTCGTGATTTTCGTTGCCTTCATTTGGGATTTTACCCCATAGAGCTGCTGTCTTACAAGTTGTGATGGACATGCCAGTAATGGCACTTTGGAGCCAGCTAGAAGTGAGGAGAGGGTCTTGTCCCATCGTTCCTTGGTGTCCATCAGACCTGATGTTCTGAGGGGCAACCCCTGAGAGCTGGGGGAGCAACCTGAGGAGCACTGGGCTCAGCAGTGGTGGGTGAGTGGACCTTGGTGCTGCTGGGGATCCTGGTTGATGGTGAAGGGTCTAAAATAACTGTGCTTATAAATAAGCCCAGGGAAAAGTTTGACGACCCTTTTTAGAAAAATCTAAACATTTATAAAAATAGATGTCTCAAAAAAAAATGAGGGGTCTGAAATAACAAGGAAATTAATGACTGACTCGACCTGCTCATCTGGGGTTGTACGTTTGGAAGTGCCCCACCTGAAGGACCACACAAGGAACCCAAGGGAGCCCTTCTTCTTTTTGTGCTGGTTAATTGCCTTGGTTGTGTAGAAACAGCACTGGTTTATCTCTCGTGAGAGCAAAAGCTACGTTTTCATCTGCTCTTCCACTTGCCATAAACTGCTTTTCTGCAGACAGGCTGAGGGAGGAATACCAAGAGACGGCTCTAATTAAGATATGCTGGAGCAAAGTTAATTTTCAGTGTTTCTTTCAGACACTGACAGGAACACACTATCGTTATTATACAGTTAGAGTAATTGAGTTTTATTTAATGTGGTACTTGCTCACAAACAGCCAGTCAAATGTGCCAATGGAAGCAATGAAGAAATTGTTCAGATATATTATCACTAATTCTTGCAATAAGTAATGTTGAGTATATTAATGCTTATATTCCTATTACTTTGGCTAAGAGGAAGGTAAATGATGAATTCCCTGGGTTTTCTCTCGCTACAATGAACAGGCTGCAAATGACTTAAACACATTGTTTCTTCAAATTCCGGTTACATTTTTCTACTTCTTCAAGCCTGCTGTATGCTTACATTTATTTTTCCTAATTTTATGGTTACATTTGATTCCTGTGTGTGTTGTAGTGTTTGTGGGAGTTTGCCCTTCACAGCAGAGGGATCCCTCACCCTGCATGGAACATGCTGGGGAAAGCAGCAAGCAATGTGTTTTACCATTTAGAGAACAATGTAAATATGTTGGCAGCAGGCATCGTCTAAAAGAAATACTGCATTTAAGAATTTTTAGTCTTCCCATAGCTGGGTTTTATATATTTAAATATAGTTCAGAAATCACACGTTTTCTTTAGCTTGTATTGATTTGGGGATATTTCACAGTCAATGCTCACAACACAGAGCGGCTGTCAGATGCATTCACAGCTTCTCAGGGTGATCACAGTGGGTATAAAAGAATGCTGAGGAGAGAAGATGGGAAATATATAGCATATATATGGATTTTCCCTGGTCCTGACAGGGCTCCTATTATTATTTTATTATTTTATTTCCATGAATCTCATAGAGGCTGGAAAAGCTGATCCTCTCGCCGAGGTGGACCAGTTAGCAATTTAGGAGGAAATTTGCTCCTACCACGAGGGATAAATGTGGTAATGCTGTCTGAGAGCTTGGCCATTACTGGGGAGTGATGAGCAGCTCTAAGTCACTGGAAACTAACTATGTCTGCTGGGCGAGCCCTTGTGCGGGGCCGGTCGAAGAGCGGAGGGGAACCCACCTCTCCTGCCTGGCCCCGGTCCAGCCCCGCTCCCCAGGGCAGGGTGATGGGCAGCCTGTGAGGGGACGGGGAGATGCTCCTTGCTGCAGTGTGGGCTGCCTCCAACCCTGCTCTTGTGACAGGCAGCCAAAGAAAGGCTGTTCTGCAAGAAATTTGTGGGGAAAAGAAGGGGNAAAAGAATGGGGGGGAAGAATGAGAGGAAGAAAGAATTGGGGAGGAAAGGATGACGGGGAAAAAGAATGAGTGGGGAAAGAATGAGGGTGGAAAAAGAATTGGGGGAGGGGAAGAATAGAGGGAAAAGAAGGGGGGGTGGAAGAATGGCAGGGAAAAAAGAATGGGGGGTTGGGGAAGAATAGAGAATAAAAGTAGTGTGGAAAGAGAACAGGGGGGAGAAATAATGGGGGAAAAAAACCTTAAGGGGAAAAAAACGGGAAAAGAATAAAGAGGGGGAAAAAAAAAGCCATGGGGGAGGGAGGGAGAACAAAAGCCCATGATAGATCGTTGCAGTTCTGGAGCTGAGGGTGCCCATCAGCCTGCACAAGGAGGAGGGACCCCTGAGAAATCCTCCATGGGACCCTCTGTGGCTCCCACGAGAGCAGTTCCCCCCACATCCCCCACAGAGGGTTTGTATCTCCCCCCGTGTTTAGGATTCAGGGGCTACATCGAGACAAACTGTTGTTGTGTTTGGAGCCAGGCTCTGGCGGAGCTGGGAGGTGGCTCCCGTGGCGGGTGCTGGGACACAGAAGCCCTGTCACACGTGTGACACACCGGCATTTCTGCCTCATCAGCAAGAGGCGGCCAAGGCTATAAATTTTCCAGACAAGCCAAAGATCCCTGACAAGCTATTTGTCGGCAAAATATACTAGGGAGGTATTTTCTAAAAAAATAATGCTGTAGCTTTTGTTCATGAGCCCTTTCTGAGCGACCAGCATTAATTCTTCCTACGACAGCGAATAAGGAATTCTCCCTTGGAAAGTAGGAATTGCAGACTGCAAGCTTCAAGCACCAGCACAATCTGAAATGAAGCCTCTAGTATTTATCCTGTATTTATTTCTGCCTTTAGCATTCGAGTAGTGCAGTAGAACTGTGTCCAGTTCTGGGCACCTCAGCACAAGAGAGATATCGAGGTGCTGGNGGGTCTCTTCCAACCTCTATGATTCTATGATTCTAGATAATTCAGAAGAATATATGATCAAATGCTGCTTTTGAGCAAAGAGGGCAGTCAGTGATAACAACTCCTCTGCTGATGTAAACTATCCTGCTTTCTTTCCCAAGCTGTTGTCTGCCTTTTCCTTTAACTCAACTTTTAATTTAACTCTGTGCCATAAAAAAAATACCAGCCTTATCTGCTTTATGCTTCTACACTGCTTTGGAGATGTGGATTTCTGTAGACACGTCAATTAATCCATTCTTGCTACATATCTCACTCGCGACACAATAACTGTCCCTTGCTTGAGCTGTGCCATGCATAGGCTATCACCTTCATGGTGTGCTGCCTGTTGGATGGGGTTAAAATTTGTAATTTCCATCTTCTTTAGGAGAAAGATGATGTTGGGGAAAAAAAGAAAGCATCAAAATTCATGAAAGGACCTTTTCAGTCTGGATCTCCTGGTGTTTATGGTCCCTCCTTTAAGAGGACCTCCTATTGTGCTGCACTTCTGCTTCAAAATTAAAAAATCAGGACTCAAACTAGCCCTGTGTGAATGTCAGAGAGCTGAAGGCTGAGTGAAGGTCTTGGCCAAAGAGTTGAACTGAGCAGCACTCAGAGCAGAGAATAAACGGATCAAGGATTTTACATGGTTAGGGACAGGCTGAGAGAGTTGGGGGGCTCAGCCTGGAGAGAAGGCTCCAGGTGAGAACTTGGACCCCTTTCCAGTCCCTAAAGGGGGCTCCAGGAAAGCTGGGGAGGGACTCTTGATCAGGGAGGGGAGCCATAGGATTAGTGGGAAGGGTTTTGAGCTGAAAAAGGGGAGATTTAGGTGAGACGTGGGGAAGAACTTCTTTGGTGTGAGGGTGGTGAGAGCCTGGCCCAGGTTGCCCAGAGAAGCTGTGGCTGCCCCATCCCTGGAGGGGTTCAAGGCCAGGTTGGAGGGGGATTGGAGCAACCTGGTCTGGTGGGAGGTGTCCCTACCCAGGGCACAGGGTGGCACTGCTTTAAGGTCCCTTTCAACCCAAACCATTCTGTGATTTGGGGTTTTGCAATGTGGCTGTTGAAGCAAAATCTGAACTTTTAAAATGAGAAAACAGCAAGTTGGAGTAGAGCAAAAGAGCATGAAATTACAAGCCCTCTATATTTGCCTTTTTCTACTGACAAAAGCCCTCTGGCACCCGCAGCACCAGCGTATCATCTGCAGAAACCTCACTTGATGGATGTAAGTCTCCACCAGGAAGATGCTGGCACTTTCCAAAGGCTGGGACAGACAAGGATGTCACAAAGATTGTATTTCTGACAGGGGTTTCTGTAACACGCCGATACTAAGCAAAGATACTCTGTCACAATCAAATCCTCCTCAAGTTTGCGTGTGATCTTCCCCGAGGTCTCTCCATCTCATTTGCCGGGCTGTCGCTCGAGCGCGGTGGCAGGTGGCTGTCACTTGCCGCCCGTCGCCTGCTCCCCGGCCCGTGAGATCTCCGTTGGTCCTGTCTCACTCCCGCCTGTCAGAGCACTGGGATGTGATGTCTTGTCCTAACAGCGCAGCAGGAGCACACGCCAGCAGGACGTGTTACGGTATCAGGTCGGTGAAGAAGAGCAATGATAGCAGGAGCGTGGTAAGTACGTACAGAGCCCAGGGAAAACTTACACATTATTTATCTACTAAGAGCAGAATCTTTCATCTAACATGGGACAGCATATCCTTCTCCCAGGAACAAACTTGTTGTCCCTCATTTCTTTCTTGGCTGTGTCTAGCGCCTGTTTTTTTAATGAAGATTCTATGTTGAACACTTCCCTGCAGGTGTTCCAGGCCAGGCTGGATGGGACATTGGTGGTGCTCCATGTGATGAATCTGCAAGTTCTAGATGTGGTGGAAGGTGTCCCTGCCCAGGGTGGGTGGGGGTGGAACTAGATGGGTTTAAGTCCCTCACAACCCAAGCTGTTCTGTGATTCTATTCTCTGATGGCTCTGGAAGTGTGTAAAGAGGGGTCACCTTAAACATGGGTTTAAAATTTAACCAAGTGGTGAAGCAGAGCCTGTATGTTCCAGAGCAATATTAAATGCCACAAAAAAACGTTCCCAAGTACTGTTCTGGGGGCTTGATCCCATGACCACCTGAGGGATGCTCTTCTTTGTAAGAGTAAATAAAATCACTGTGCAAAAACATTAGTGCCCGTTGGAGCTGTTGAAATCCCGGTGGGTGGAGTTCCTCCCAGCAGTTACTCACCTGCCTTTTCCAAGGGCTTGGGAGTTGGGTATGAAAATCATCTCTGTGATGAGGCTTTAAAATCTCAGTCCAAACAAATTTCTTTGCTGTGCAAATTAGAAGCAAAGAGAAATTATATCGTAGAGGTGCCAGAAGTGTTTGAAAGTGACTATTTCAAAGAGTGATTTCATCAACTTAATTTGACCATGTGCGAGCGCGATGGGGATGCGGTACGGGTGCGTAGAGCTGCTAGCGCACGGGATGGAAACACAAACTGCTTATATCTGTCATTGACAGATGGTTCATTTCATAGAATACCATCAGGAAGAGTATTAAAAAAAAAAAAACAACCAAAGAAAAATAATCCAGAAAGTTTCTCAAGGGGCTCTGGGTTTGAGTTGCAGAGACCATGAATCTCTGTAGGGTGATCAAAATGACAGTGGTAATTGATGCTCCTCTCTAATTGCAGAGCTGGGGAGGAGTTGTGCCTGTCTTACTCACAACTCTTTCCTTTTCTGTCTATTGCTTACACTATTATTTACACTGCTCTCTTGGATTTCAATTATTATTCGTATGCAAGAGTGAACAACTCCTTTCGTGGAGAGGTTGAGAGAAAGTCAATATGGTGATGCACCTTCCTGTTATGCTACAAGGGAGCATCAAGCAGCACTGACCCTCAAATGTCAAGGCTGTAAGAACGAAACCACACCAGGAGCAGTATCATCTATCTTTTAAAAGATACAGAAATTTGTTTCTTTTACTGTATGTTGGAACTCTGGAGTTCCTGGATGATGTTTCTATTTGCTCACCTATTGATGAGTGTAACATCCCCGCCAGGTGCCTGAAAGGCAATCTTCTCCAGTGCTGATCTTGTAAAATTGTTAATTAATGGGTTTGATACACGAACATACCCAATGTTCCACTTCCGTGCTATAACCATTTATTTTTCCTCCTTCAGGGGAAAAGCAGTTGTGGAAGAGGAATGTCCAAAGACACATCAGAGAGGAAGGAACCTTAAACCCCCCCATCGATATCAGCTAGGGATCATCTTTTGCTAGAAAACAATTATCTTGTGTACAAGTTATTTCACATCATGTTGGGTTTTTTACAGAGCTTTGTAGTTGTGGGTGTTTTCCCATTCGCTCACCCTGGTTACCTCCTCCTGTTTCCCAATCTCCAGGCTTTGAACAACCTGGTCTAGTGGGAGGTGTCCCTGCTTGTGGATGGGAACTGCATGCTTCTTAAAGTCCCCTCCAACCCAAACTGTTCCATGATTCTATTGATATAGCGAGAGTTATATTACAACTTCAGAGATTTATTACAGCTGCAGTTTTCTCCAGAAGTTTTAATTTCTTCTGTGGAAATGAGCCCTGGCTGCCCAGCGGGATGGTCTGCAGGGGCAGAGCAATGCAGGGCAGCACTCCCTCACCGACTGGGGAAGCAGAAAGGGAAAGGAGCTTCAGACAATCTTTTCTCCTGAAAAAGTGGGGAAAAAAAAACCCACTTCTCTAGCAAACTGCTTTTAGTCTTGAGAGCGTTTCACTGTACCGAGAGCTCCGCCACTGCAATCTCCAGCAATTGTCACGGATATTTACAGCCTGTGAGCAAGGAAAGCCTGGCGAGGGGAGGAGGAGGAAAGTACAGATGTGTAAATTTAGCAGCCACACATCTGCCCGGGTGTGGGTGCAGCTGCGGAGCGTGCTCCTCCGAAGGGAAAGGGAGGAGCAGTCGGGAAGAGATACGGGGAGCAATAGTCTCTCGTGATGGATGCAGTGACATCACTTTTCGACCACAATTGCTTTTTATTTCACTTTGAGAGACTGTGGCTTGGCTGCCAATGGGAAAAGCAGGGATTTTTAGGAGAAAGGTCGTGAAGATGCTGTGATTAATCTCGAGAGAAATCTCAAACTGGGCTGACGAGGTCTCTATTAAGCAGGATCCATATATTACCACTTCCCATCTTTTCCTCCTTTTCCCTTGAGATATAGTCAGAATTTCTGAGTGTTAAATAAACCCTTGTTTTTCCAGGTAAAGGGAGCAAACAGCACTGCCCTGGATGGATTAACTTCTATTGGATTCTGCAGGAGTCACTGTGAGCGTGAACTCCATCTACGTAACACTGCCAGAGACTTAATTTATTGCCTAATTGATAAGAAATATAGCATAGAAAGCCTAGACAATGAAAGCAACTTCTGCAGGACGTATTTTACTAAGAGGAAGCTGCATGGGAATGTTCTGGGGACAGAAAATTGAGTTACAAATTAAGAAGGTAAAAATATATAACAGAATTTTACTGTTGGGTTTTTTTTTTCTTTGTTTGTTTTTAATGGAACTGGGGAAGGCCTGGCATTATTTATTTGTAGATGGTGAAAAAATCAGGGCAGTGACTTAGGCAGAGAGGGAGAATACAAAGGGAGATGGAACTGAAGGGGAAGGGCAGGGGGCTGGGAGGGCTGGGGGAATTAGGGAATGCAGAAATGGGTGGAAAGATGGAGAGTGGTTTGGGGAAGAGGGAGCGATGGCTCTGCTGAGCTCTGGGGCTGGTGTGGAGAACTGGCAGATGCTTCATGCTGGGCTCTCAGGGGCATATCACCTGCCCAAGGGCAGAGCCCAACAACATCAGGGATACGTTTGTGCCCCTGAAAGAGGCGCTTCTGCTGCACCGGAGAGTCATTTCACTTTCACTCGTACCCATCTTTTTAGGAGTTTGAGATCATCTAAGAGCTGCTGCTCTCTGGAAGTGTGACTGCTGAGCACATGATGATTTCTCACCTCCGAACGTGCTTTGTAAATGTAAGGAACCTGTTGGTGGGTGAGTTTCTGTCGCTCACATGCTGTGACCAAGGAGAGGTTTGATTTCCCGGCTGCTCTTTTGCAGTCTGTCTTTTGCCATTGTTCCCCCAGGGGATCACAGCCCTTCCCCTCCCCTGCCCTCTGCCAGGAGGCAAACCTGGTGGCAGAAGCTGCTCTTGATTTAAGGTGGGCGGAACAAGAAGACACAATTTAAACTATCAAATATTCCATGCTTTTACAGCTTTGCCCTTGTAAACTGCAGACAGGAGGGGGTGATTTCTCTGTAAAACCCACAGGTGGTCACAGCAGACTCTCCACCTTTCTTTTCCTCACTTCTCCAGCTCTTCCCAACGTGTCCTCCCACACCGACCCACTGTGCTGTGCTTCCCTCCTCCTGTGTGCTGCAGCTCTCCTGGATGGGAACGCTGCAGGTCCATTTCAAACAGTTCCTTCCTTTGCCCTGCAGCTTCAACAGTCACGCTTGGCTTATGGAAACTGAGGCAAAAGCCCAAAATTAGGGAAAGGAGAAAAAGCAGGAGAGGGGGAAAACCCCTTCAAACCCTTGACAAGTTGCCAAGGCAACTTCAGGAAGATGATGGCCTGAGTTTGGAACTAAGCAGCAGGTACCAGGGAGGGCTGAGCTGAGCCACGTAAGGTCCAACAGCCTGCAATTAATTCAAAGTCATCAGAAATGAATTGAATGCAGGGGAAACTTGAAATGTTTTCCACCCCATAGGTTTTCCAGCCTTCTGTAAAACAAAGCTTTCACCCCCAGTTTCAAGGATAGTTTCCAAAACTGGCTTTTTTCCCTCCTTAGATAGACCTTTGCTCTATTCTGCATCTACTGCTATAAAATATGGCAGATAGTAATGTTTCTAATTAAGTTTTTGAAGCTCTATGCCAAACCTCTGTCTTGGGGATGAGAGAATACAAATCACTTGGTGATTATTTCCAACAATGGTCAACCAATTGGTTTGAGAAATTCAGATCAAAAGGTTGATTCTCAAATATTTATTATAATAAGCTGAACAAGCAGCCGGCTGTAACTCACACAGTAGAATGAAATCCTTGCTAAATCATCACATCATAAAGAAAATTGCTTTTTTAATTTAATATTTCTCTTTCAGCTGTTTCTATAGAGACATGCTAATTTAGGAGCTTAATTTATTATCTGGAAGAATATTATGCTGGATACAAGTTTTCCCCAAATCGCTTTCAAGTGAAACCAAAGGCTCACGTAAGCGAAACATGTGAGCAGAGGCACAGATTGCCTCCCTCATTACGGCATAATGGGAACCCGTGTAATGGCTCGTCCTTCCTCCAGCAGCAGAGGGGTGGGAGGCCGTGCCCTTTGCTGTCCGTCTGCTCACCGAAGCGCCGTGAAGCCAGCGGTGAAAAGCCAGCAGCCCTTTGCCTGGAGATGTAGCCCAGCAACGCGGGAGAAAACCCTGCCTTTCCTTGAGCTGAAGTTAGTCCCGTCTCAGAGCTGAAGATTGCTGACAGTAACTAGCCCCCTTTGCCACAAACCTGCTCCTGGAGCCTCATTAGCTTTTCAGCAATTGGATGAAAACCTCCAATATGCGTTTTCTCTGTAATTTACCCAGCATGAGAGGGCTTTGGTCCACAAGCCATACCATAAAGAGGGAACATCTACATCAGGCCCCTTCCCGTCCCTCACCGTGCTGGGATGCTGCGTGGCCAGGTGTCAGCCCAGTTCCACCCTGGCTCAGCAAGGGCCAGGATGAAGCACAATGGGTTTGGAGGAGTTCAGCTTCTGGCCCTCAGCATCTCACCTCCATGCACCTCAACTGTGGCACAGCTCTTGGTGTGAAGACCAGAGGTTCCCACTGGTTTTCCCAGACAACCAGCGCAAGGCTGTGAGAGGCGGGATGGGCCCCCCATGAGGGATGCTAAACAGACACACTGTAGAGCCCACGAGCACCTTGTTTCCAAAAGCTGCCTGGAAAAGGACCCAAAAGACCATGATGGCTTTGTGAAGTTTCTTCTCAAGCTATCGCTTAGCTCTTTTCAAAAATGTTTTATCGAAACCACAGCAAATAGAGGGCAGCTTGAGCGAGCTGTTTAGCTTTAGGTTGAGGGACCGGGTTTTTGCCACCTTGTTTTGTTCTGTGCCTGTCTACGTTAGAAGAGATCGTAAATTACCAACTGATACATATTTCATGAAGTGTGTCAATGAAGGGATGGTAATTCAGTTCAGTTCAAATAGAGATGTCTCTTGGTTAAGAAACTGCCACCCAGTTGCCATCTCTATTGAATCACAGAAATAAGAGATTTCTTTATGTACTTTAAATGTGGTCTATGCAGAGCACAAACTATGTGAGAGATTCTATATTAAAAAAAAAAACCCAAACAACCCAAACAACAAAAACCAAAAAACAACCACAAAAAAGAAAAAGGCTGTTCTCTGCTGTCAAGTAGAATATAGATACAAGGAGTAGAATATAGATACAAGGACTGGATTTTTTTGTTGTTATTAACGTTAATCTGTCATTTTTGTACCACAACCCGCTGTTACTTGTTGTTTGCAATTGATTTCCCTTTATAATAACTCTTTTTTTTTTTTTTCCTAATTTTCCACAGGTTGATTGTCAGCCTGACAAAGGCTAAAAATCCACGTTTTCTCAAGGGTCTGTGTGTTTCCAGCCCCTGAGCCTGGAGGGTCACTGCCACTGCCTGTGTGCTCTGCTGGTGGGGCTCTGTGCTGTGGTTTTCCTGCAGAATTGTTTGGAATGGGGTTGTTGGTTCTTTTTTGTTGCCTTCTACTTTACTTTGGACTTTGTGGAATTGTTAGTATGAGTTTCATCCCTCTACAAATGTAAGCATCCAGGGCAGTTGCCTAAAACCCATAAAGGGCACTGGCACATTATATGAGGGGAAACATTTTGAAAACATGGCAATAAAAGGACTCTGTGTGTTCGATGTGTGGCTGTCAGCAGGGACAAAGCAGCACTGGTGGTCTGCTTCTTCCAGATAAGCTCGGGGCAGTAAATTTATTGCTAATGGTTTTATTTTCATTTTCTGGCATAGTACTTGGATGCTGTTAATTTAAGGAATTATGTTATTTTCATAAGACAGATTTATAAAAAGGAAAAGATATCTTGGCTTCTTCAGGCTCAGAGGTGGAGCGGTGGCTGAGAGCTGGGAAAATATGGTTCATCTGAGCCCTGGAGGAGGGAGTCCTCTTCCTACCACTTCTCCAGGAGTTTGGAAGGTGAGAGTTTGGAATTTTTCTGAGGGAGGGAAGTGGAGAATTGTTCAATGGCTGTAACTGAGTCCCATATTGCAGCTGCATCCCCGATGGACTGGCTGCTGAGTGGTACCAAAACCGTGTTGAGGAAAATGCAGTAAAGGCTCAAAAGAGCTATTCAACTTCAGTTGCTGAGTATAAACATCTTGGCATTTTCACCTCTTTTGAAGAATTTGCTGTGATTCAATAATGGCATCTGTAACTGCAGAATTCCATTTTTTTCTATGAATTGTAATGAGTTTTTACCAAATAGCTCTTCTATTTCTGAGCAGCCTGTGACAAGTTACTTGAGCCGATTGCCTGGGATAATGTGGGTTAAACCTTTGGGCATTTTTCTTTGACCGTTTCTCTAAGAATTGTCAGATTCTTACTGTACCACCAAGAGTTACTGTTTTCACGAAGCTTCTCTGGGGTGAAGTGAAGCATGAGGTCGTTATGGAGAAGGTAAGGTCAAAATCCACTTCCGGGGCTGCTAATTTTGTTGCTCGGCTTGAGGCTTTTTTAGGTCTTACCCGCTTTATCGTTTTCCCCAACCTAAGTGCTGGTCCAGTAGGTGTTTCTGCAAGTTTACAGGAGGGTAGAGCAGCTCTGCAAACCTGGCTGGTGCCTCACCTCTGGCTGCTCAGAGAAGATGGTGCAATGAATAGTTAATCAGGAGATGCTGTGTTTAAGGAGGGAGCTCAGCATCAAAGAGAATTCTGTTCCCGGGCAGGATGAGGAGTTATATAGCACAGAAAATGTCTTTTTCTTTTTTATTTTGTTCACTACCATGAATATACTCTCTTCTCAGGGTGCCCTGACACACTCACCAAATGCTGCTCCCTTGGGCCAGGGTTGGCTGTGCCACCCTCACTCACCCCGACACCGGGCAGACCCTGAGGAACATGGGATGTTTAGAGCCTGAGAAGTGTCTCGGTGGGTCAGATGGAAGGTCCAGAAGCATCCTGGTCAATGCCACAAAGGTGCTGAGCCTCCTTGCCTAAAGACTTGATCAGCAGATCCGACAAATTGAGTGACTTTGCATCTGCATAAAGTCATGATTTGGGTTTTTTTTCCAGAGCGGTGCTATTTCTAATGCACTTAACAAAATCCACTGGCACCCATTGCCACCCCAGCCTTTTGGCCTCATCAGGGGAAAACAAGACAGGAAAAAGCACAACATTTCCCAGAACTTGCCCGTCGCTCTTTCACAAAGTGGGAAGATCACAGGGTGATAAAAGCATCTTCAAAGGGAATGGCAGATTTTAGCAACGGGCACTTTTCCTGTGCCTCCAAGCCACACATCAGCCCTCTCTCGTCCAGAGTGCAGCTCCTGCCCGCCTGTGCATTAGCTGCAGACCAAATGTACTCGCAGCACTTCCCCGCGCGGAGCAGACTTAATTGAGCAGCTGAGCACAGGAGGAGCAGGATTGATTTTCTGTAGCCTGGAGAGGCAGGGCAGTGGTTGGAGAAGGAATGTGGTCCTTGCCTGAGGAAGGATTACTCAATCTATATGAGACTGAGATGAAAAAACAGCAGTTAACCAGGATCAAATACAAGGACAGCATACAGATTTTATAATTGCCATGTATTAAATATGTTTTTATGATGCCCGCAAGCGTATCTAGAAAAAGACCAAAGAAAAAGGTTGTGATGATTTACCAATGAGAGTATGTAGACTCTCATAAGTTTTTTTGCTCAACCAAATAATCCTTTTCAGCAGGATCCTAAGCAGGAGAGGTCCCATAAAACAATGAAGTCTGGATCAAACACTTCATGCCACGAGGTTAAGTGGTGGTTTGCAAACAAGGTTCCTTGTTGTTGCCAATGCAATAAGTCATGGTAGAGGCTTAAAAAGTCTATGGTTTTGTCTGATAAGGAAGTTATTGATGAGTGGAGGAAAGGAAGGAGTAAGAGAGTGAGTGAGTAGAGGCTAAAAGCAGCTGAAAGAAATACAGCAATAAAGTATACCCCTGCATGAAAAAGGGGAAGCAGGATCAGGACAAATGACAGAAAGTCCAGAAACAAAACTGGGGAGAGAAGACTGGAGGAAGAAACACATGACAGCATTAGGAATAACTCTGGGAAACAAGAACAGGATTTGAAAACAAGCTCGACCTGACATGGTAGAAAGGAAATCCTGTGTTGAGGGGTGTAGACAGGGGCTAGAGACACAATGGTGGAGCAGTGGATGCTGTCAGTGGTGAGATCCTTGGTACCCCATGGGAAGCACCACCACCATGGTGGGAAGGTCCTGCTGTCCCACGTTGCTTCTTGCTAAACCCCTCAGTGCTTTCAAACCTTGCTCTTGGGTTTGTTTTTCCACACCCCCGAATGATTTTCCTGCTCTCCTCCAGACTCTCCAAAAGGCCCACTGGTTTGTTAAGTGGATGCAGTAGTTGCTGCTGGAATTTCCACCCCTGGAGTGTGAATGTCCACCTCCTGTGCAGAGCTCCAGGAGATCCAGAGCCCCTTGATGGATCCCACTTCACACAAAGTGAGTGATTTTGTTCATTAAAGCTTGAATTGGCTTCTTCATGACATTGCTGTTGCCATTGTCAGTATTTCAGTAGACCAGCACGTCAGCACATACTAAAAATAATTGAAGATATTTGTGTTTCTTTTTCTGCTGTAATTTCTATTATATTCCTATATCCAGGGTAATTTTAACAGTTATGATTGATTATATTTAAGCACTATTGAGGAGGAAAACATAATGCTTGAGCTCTTGTAGTTGAGTTTCCAACACTGAGCCTATGAAATAATTATTTTTCTTTCATGAAAAGCCATTTAAAGCTGCTGTATTTTATTAGAATGGGCTTTAAAAAAAAAATCCTTGCTCATAAAGTTTTTGCATCCATTTAACTGATCTTAAAATCACACTTTTTTTTTTTTTTTTGTCAGCATCATAAAACTGATCTTTTCTTTGGAAGTAATTACCTATTGACTGCTGGTGCATTCACTGCTGGATGTATTCTGAGGAATATACAGTTTTAATAAAAGTGGGGAAAAGTTCAACAAACTTGGTGGGAGCTTTGCTTTATGCAGCCAGCTTCTGCCAGAAAGGGTGAGGGATGTTGGGGTAGGACTAAGCAAAGATAACCTTTCATTGATTTTTCTGAATGATGACTTTTGCAAACGGGGGTAAGCGTTGCTTTGCAGAAGGGCAGTATTCAGTGCCCTGAGAACACCCCTTGGTGTTTCAGGGCTGACCGTAAATGAGACTTTTTTGCAGACTTCTGTTGCATGTTGTGGTTGGCTGGGATGGGTGGGAGCTGGAAGTTTCCAGGGAAGCTTTTCTGTGGCCGTGGCCACTCCGGTCCTTCCGCAGCAATGCCTGTGGCTGTGGGAGTCACCTCCCTGGAGCTGTTTTCCTTTCCCTCAGTTTGCTCTGCAGCATTGCTGTCCTTGGCTGAACGTGCTCCGGTAGATTAATATTGCAACTATTAAACCATTAAAGCCTGCCAATGAGTTAATTACATTAGAGGTTACTTTTAAAACCTGCCAGTGATCCTCTCCTGAAGACTCTCCTGGGGAGCCGCGATTCAAAGGCGCCTTTCCTGCACATCCCCTCTCAGGAGAGGGTTCCTTGACTAAACTGAGAGCAAAGAGGATGGAATGCTTTCAGCACTTCTTTAAATTGCTGTCTCTGAGAGTGGCTCTGGTGCCAGGTACTTGAGGAAAAAAGCAGAGAGATGCTGGAGATGAAATCTGAATAACCAATTTTAGCTGATGTTTGGGTTTGGGCTCTGCAGAGTCCTTGAGCACACATTGCTTCTCGCCAGCTTAAACGTGCTTTTCTCCTGTGGCTGGCAGCAGCGAGTGCTGAGCCTGTGTGGCAGCAGGGCTGTGCTTCTAAATACGTGGATTCAGAGTGCTACCCACAGGCAGGATCCCACCTGTGGCTTCCTTTGCATGGCTCTGCAGCCTGGCTTCATCCCCTCCAACCAGCAAAGAGCCCAAGAGGGAGAGTTGGGTCTTCTCAAAACCCAGTCCAGATTGAACTGTTAAAAGGAAAAAAAAAAAATAAAAAAAAAATCCAGCATTGATGTTTTTTTCTTCCAAAGAAGGTGACAGAGCAGGTAACAAAGCTCCTCTGAGTGTTCTTGCTGAAGAGAAAAATGAGGACCACCACAGCTAATTCCAGATAATTAATAAACACCTTCATTTCTTGTGTAAGGCAGAGTGAGCCTGGGCAGATCACTGATAGCAGCATTACTGAGTTGAAGGACTTAAAGGAATTTGAAAAGGATGAAATATTTATATGGATAATAAGAATATTCAGTTATTCGTTAAGCAGGGTGAAACACAAAATGCTTTTGTTTAGAGTGAAAAAAGCATCAAAGGCAGAAAATAGGGAGACTTTTGCTGTGATCTGTTGAATATTTGTCCATGGTAAGATTTTGAAATCCAGAACCAACAAAAGCAGGAGAAGCTCCCAGGGGAGCCTGAAAAGGACTCTTATATAGGTATGATGGAATCACAAATCCATGGAGTGCTTGGGTTGGAAGGGACCTTAAAGCCCATCCAGTTCCTGGGCAGGGACACCTCCCACCAGACCAGGTTGCTCCAAGCCCCATCCAGCCTGGCCTTGAACCCCTCCAGGGATGGGGCAGCCACAGCTTCTCTGGGCAACCTGGGCCAGGCTCTCACCACCCTCACACCAAAGATGTTCTTCCCCACATCTCACCTAACCCTTCCTTCTTCCAGTTTGAATCCATCACCCCTTGTCCTGTCACTACATGCCCTTGTAAAACGTCCCTCCCCAACTTTCTCATAAAGCCCCTCCAGATCCTGGCAAGGTGCTGTAAGGTCTCCCCAGTAAGAGTCCAGGAAGTGCTAACTAAAAAAGAGACTATGCATCAAATATCCCCATGTATTTAAATTAATGGGCGAACTTCTTTACCTAATTGATTAATTATGAAGTGGCAGGCTGCATTGAGTAAATTAATTATGGAGAAGGAAAGACAGAAGAAAGTGAAATACTGTCACTGTTGGAGCAGTTAATTGTTCTCCATCTGCCTGTGGAAATGAAAGTGAAATGGGAGAGACCAACCCTGAAACAAAAAACGTAACATCTCAAAAGGTTGGGTTTTAGTATTAGAAATAATCATTAAACTTTTGAAGGTTCCCTGAAGTTCAGAAAACATGCTATGGCTCATGAGGAATGAAAAACAGATTGGAAGCAAAACCGTATTTCCTTGGACTTTCAATAGGTGGGGAAAATTTCCTTAGAGGGGACAGTGCCAGCCCAGCTCTGCCATGATCAGTGACCCCTCCAGCTCCTCCTGGAGCGGTCTGGAGACCCCAGGAACGATGCCGAGCTCGGTCCCCATGGCCACCTCCCTTGGGCTCCTGGCTTGGGCAGCAGGTGTTTTTCCCTTGGATCTATGAAAGATAATACTCAAAATGGGAGCAAAACTGAAATTGATAACTGCCTTAGGCACCAGCAGAATTCATATTCATGCTTAATTAAAAACTAAAAGTACAAAAGTCCTTTCATCTTAGTAAGGGACAGAGTTCAGAAGCTCACTGAGATAACTCAGCGTTAGCTTTGTTAACTTCCTCACTGTTCACCAAAATGGGAAAACAAACAAAAAAAAGAGATGAGGTTTATTGGCTGTATAATGCCTTAATCAGACAGCCTCATTAACAGAGATTATCCTATTTCTTCCTAATTGCCTCCATTCATTTAAATGCCGGGTCTTTAGAGACAGAAATTTTATTTAATCCGAGAACTGAGGGGCAAAACCCTGACTGTAATGAAACTGTGTTTAATCTTCTCTTTTATCATGAAGGCGTAATGAGTAGATGGAGTTTGGGCTGTGGATACAGCTTGTGGTAAAAAAGTAGATCCCAACTTGTTCATAACTGGGTTTTTTCTTTTTTTTTGTCCCCTTCAGATCAGAATCCTCCTAAACGTTGCAAGGCATTTAATTTCCGAACAGAGCCGCTGTGTTTAATAATCAGTTCAAACGACGTGGTTTTCCTGGGGCGCGTGTGGCCACCGCACAAGCCTGGTGGCCTTTTGCAAGATGATTGTGCTCACTATTACAGCAAATAGCACAGTTCAGAAGTGAGGGAGAAGCAGGGTCTGCAATTTCTCTCTGCAGTGACTGAACAGGGGTTTTTCATTTCATACATCATTTACAGCTCGCCGCAGTGATTCTACAAAGTCAGTACACATCCCCCAGACAAAGCCAAGAGCAGAAGTAAATAGATTTGTTTTTAAGCTCGCTGTTGTCATCACTATGTGTGTTTGGCACCAGGTTTGTTTTACTGCCTCTCGCCAAATGGCCCAGAGCACTGCTTGGCACCTGGATATAGGATCCAGCTAATTTAATTTCTAAAGTCAGTCTTGTAATTGCATATTTTCCCATCGCAAGTGTGTGTGTGTGTGTACCTGCCAGCCTGCTGCAAGGGGCTGGAGGTCTGTCTGTCCCAACCTACGTGCCTCCCATCACCTACACACGCAGCAAACCTCCTTCTTTCTAACCTCCCTTCCCTCCCCTCCTGCTCTGCCTTGTCCATCTCCTCTCTTCCTTGGAAGGATGCTGTTTCCTGCCTTCTTGCTCTTTTTCATATGGTGTTGCAAGGTAGCAGTGCCATTAGCAGTTTTCTAGGTTTTATTTTACTGACTTTGGAGGCAGTGAGGAAAGTGGAGAAACTTCCTGGGTTTACCTGTGGTGAAGTTCTCTTCACAAACTGTCCACCCTTCTAAAACCCTGCTTGAGATTCAATTAGAAGCTGTCTTTTTGCAGTGAGCTTCCAGCAGGTTCTGTCTAATGGCACCAAACCAGGCACTGGGCTGCTTTGCCACCATTAACGTGTATGTTGGAACAGCAAAGCTCGAAGGATCTCCACACATGGGGCTTTGGTTTAGGAGGTTTCAATAATAGTGAAGGTTCAATGCTTGACAGTCCATCTTCGCCTTTGATTTGAAGCCTAATTCTGGATGGTTAAAGAGAATTGTTTTCTTCTAAGATTTTTTCTCGTGACAGTGGCAAGAGAAAGAACAGGGTCCATTTCTTGGTGTCTCAGAACTGGGTTTGCTCAGTGGAGACTGAAGAAAAAACAATACTCCATTCAGTTTCAGTAATTTTGAATTGTAAAGCATTCCCATTCTGCTTGCTGTTGCAGCTCTGTGCTCTCCTGCTCATGGCTGCTATTTCCCTGCTCCCAGGAGTGTCTTTGGTTTCTTCGTTCCTGTTCTTGAGGGCATCAGAGTCCGTCAGCTCTCAGATGAAACAGCATTATTATTATCATTAACATCTACTCTGACTCCATTCAGCACATCTAGATACCTTGTACTGTCAAATTATACAGTTTTTAATAAGTTGGCCAGTTTTCAGCATTCCTTTAATCAGATTTAATTGAACTTTAACTTCAGTCATTATAGACTTGATCATTACTTTCGGGGCATGTTAAAGTAGGTAGCAATTATATCTATATAGTGTAGTATAAGAATCCTGATGGGTTTTTAAGGCACTTTCCCAGTTTCTCCACTTTAATTAAAGAATTACATTAAGACTATTGAAGAGGCTATTATTTTTGAACAGTGATTTAGTATTTTGACCCTTCTTCATGCGAGCAATAAATTATTTGGAAGGCAAACATTTGCAGGTGAGCGAGGAAGCAAAGCGGGTTGAATCACTGTTCTGAAATGGAGCAGAAATTAGGAGAGCTGTGAACTGATTGGAGTGAATTGTCTGCCTGATTGCCTTTTCCATGTGCCTGAGAACTGCAATAAAACGGGGAATACAGCAAAGATTAGCAGTTTTGAAATGTTCGCTTTCTCCTAAAAAGTGGATGAGTCCTTGGACAGACAGACTCATTCTTGCTTTCATCCCTGGAGAACTTTGCTGGTGGGATTCCTAGGGAAGGGACAGCCATGACTAAAGCTGTAACAGCCAATCTGTGGGTGTGATAGACCAAAGGGCAGCTCGGGTCTGAGTTGAGCTGTGGCTGCGGCTCCTGTTGAGGAACCACAACCACCATTGGTCACGCTGGTGAAGCTTGATGGTTGGATCCCTGTCTTTGGCACCAGTGAGGCTCCACTGTGAGGGTTGTATCCATTTTGGGCACCTCACAACAGGAGAGACATTGAGGGGCTGGAGTGTGTATTGGAGCTGGTGAGGTCTGGAGGGTCTGGAGCACAAGTTTGGTGAGGAGCAGCTGAGGGAGCTGGGGGTGTTCAGCCTGGAGAAAAGGAGGCTGAGGGGAGACCTTCTGGCTCTTTACGACTCCCTGAAAGGAGGCTGTAGCCAGGGGGGAGGCAGTCTCTTCCCCCAGGGAACAGGCCATGATACAAGAGGAAATGGCCTCAAGTTGCACCAGGGAAGAACTAGGACGGATATTAGGAAAAATTTCCCCCTGCATCCTGGCCTTAACTTAGCTGGGGAAGTGAGATAGGGACACACCCCACATTAGCTAGCACTATATTATTTTCCTCATTTTCTTTTTTTTTCACATGATTATTCAAATTAATCCGAAGCCCAAATGATTTGCAGAAGGACCAAAGTGAAGCTGCATGGAAGTCAGTAAGGAAAGCCAGGCCTGGAGTGCAATGAGATAAAGTGCAGGGTCTGGGACATATCCCTACAAATTTGGGTGGTGTTTGGAACAACGCAGGGCAGGAGAGCAGGGTGAATAAATCAAAAGATTGCAGGAGCTCGGTGTTTCCATGATCTTCCAACCCTGACGGCACTCAGTAGATTGTGCTAAAACTGGGAGATGATGCTGATGGGGCTGTAGACTGCATTATTTATTCACAGGCTAGCAAGTCCAGACTTCTTTATTCAGTTCATAGGCCATTAATTCACGATCATTCCAAGAACGTAACCAGAATTAGCCTTAAAGGGAATTTTGCTGCCTGTGTGAGAAAACCACTCGCTGCTAAAGCTCCATGGAAGGTTTCCTATTGAACAAATAGATTTACACTGCCAATTAAATGCTATCTGCAAAATTTTAAGAACAGATCCACGCTTTTTTTTAATGCTAAAGTACGGTTTTAAAAGTAATACATTTCCAACAAAATCCTGTACTTCTATTTTATATGCCATCAGAGCATAGAAGTCATGAAAGCAATAGATGTGATAATATTTAAGTGTTAAGAGTTGTCAAAACGTGAGAAATTTTAAACCAGCCTTTACTCACTCATGTTGGCCTGTGAGATCCAGGGCATGTGTGAGAAGCAGAGAGTGCAGTAGCTGTGAAAAAGTCGTTTTTAAATGTACTTTTTCTTTGGAAAACAAGAGAAAAACAGGAGCCTGCATGTTCAGATTTCTATCTCAGGGATTGATGAATCCCTCAGAACCAGGAGAATTTGTCTAATGAAGTTATTTCTCTTCTTTTGTAAGAGCTAATCTGGAGAAAATTCAATGAACAGAAAGCTTTTTCAAAGATTTCTTAGGAAAAAGCCAGTTTTTATGTTTGTTTGGGAGGCTGTGTGATGAGGTGTATTTTATTCATCATTCATTAGAAACGCAGGCGTTAGAGTGTTTGGGTCCACTGGATTTTAACAAAGCAACAACTGAGGGGAACACTGAATAAGGGGTGTTTAGAGTATTAGTAGATGACATCATCTTTCCCTTTCTTTGCTCTGAAAAGAAAGACCTGTTTTCCCTTATTTCCTATAATCTTCTGTTCCACACAGAAGGAGACACCTTGTCTTGCCTTTAGACCTGGCCATTTTGGTTCCCAGAACGTTACTGGTTATTTTAGGCTTTTTAGCTTCATTTGCTCTTAAAATCATTACATAATAACTGTTTTAGGGGCAATTATGGAACAGGCATATGGCCTCCTGGTGGGAGGAGTAACACACGCAATAGGAATACGTCAGGAAGCTAAAGAAAATGAAGTATTTGTTTCTGGTTTCAATCTAGACAAATACATCAGATGTTTTCTCTGGGAGGCTGAGATTTTGTCAACCAAAGTGGTGAAATGAACAAGAGGGGAAAAAAGTTGCTGGTTTTGGATACTGAATACCTTCACTGTGTCTCCCAACTCTGCTCTCTCCAAAATTCTGTGTTTAATATTTAATCCCAGCTTTTGCCATTTTTCTTGAAGACATGAACTCTGATGACTGCTGAATTTTGAAGCTTTCCCTGTCCCAGAGCTCTGTCCCCCACTGAATTTCTAGCAAATAATAGCCACCAATATTATCAATAAACTGTCTTTATATTAATTATTTTAAAATATATGTTAAATAGACTAAGGACCACAACACATATCAGTTTTTCATGGATAACTTAACAACTTGACCATTGAAAAATTCCAAATATTTTCTGGCCGTGTCACATCTTGAAAAGCAGAATGGAGCCCCAGGTTTGTTGTGAGCAATGGCAGCATTTGCTATTCATCATGTTTCAAATTAGCAGCCCCTGTGAATGTTAGGATTGGCTTTCCTGAGGTCACAGAACCGTTGCAGGGGGAATCTTTGTAAGCGCATGGCTACGGGGCTGGAAAACGTGGCACAGAGCTGGGTAACGTGTTCGAATGGGTGATCCCTGGAGTGGTTAAATAGGCATTTATGAGACTCAGAAGAAATAAATTATGCAGCTTTTCCAGGAGTGCTCATTTGCAGTAAGTCTGCGTTGGCCCTGGCAGGGAAAGCCTGATGTGGAGTGATGTGAAGGAGCGGAAACGCCAAAGGAAAGGGGGCACTTACCGCCCGCTCCCCGTCCGGAGGCTCTTCGAGATAGAGTTGACGTGTCCTGCTCCCCACATTGATTTGTTGGGAGGAAAGTGATAATCACGAGGAACCTGCAGCTCCTGTTCGCTGAAAAGAGAATTAATCAAGTGAAATTGGGATTGCTTAAGTGAGTAACAGCTTTCCTTAATATCTAAAACAATGAAGAATACAGGTTTTGAACTGTTTTACTGTTTTAAATTAATAACTTCACATCTGCTTAGAGAGATAACACTGTCCTGAATAAAGCATGACTTTCTAGCTTTGTATAATGACTCTTTTTCAGATGATATTACAGAGAGCCATGGAATAGGAGATGAACCTTAATTAATATTCTTTCAATTACAATATATTTCAGTGTCATATTCTTCTAATATTCATGAACTAGTGAGAAGCTGGTTATAAATCTAATGACTAGGAAGCTAAAAGAATATGAGAGTGCAACTCCATCTCCTCCTGGAGAAGACACCTATTTAATTCCTACCTTCCATGTATTATTTAAATCTTTGCTTTTAAGAGTAGAGACAGCAATCCAAGTTCTGCCATCACTTCTGTGCAGAAAGTACATAACCATTAAAATTTCATTGAAAGTTCATTTCAGATTTGTTCCGGTTTCTTGATGGGAACCGTAGCCCTTGTGTGGATGACTTTCTGGGGCAGCATATACATGGTTTGGCCATTTCTTTTCAAGGCATGTGTTGACTGCATGTTGTGTCATCTGCTCTAGGGATGGTGGTTCCCAAGCTCTTTAGAAGCAGACCTCAGGTCACCAACATTGCAGGGGCAGGAGAGCTGGTGGCGTGGGGCAGTGGTGTTTGCTTCAGAAAATGCTCGTGCAGGTTTACATTGAAAAAAAAACCAAAAGAGTCATAAAAGCGATAGAAGTTGGTTTTGCCCAGCTCATTGGAAGGGATCAGAGCCACACACTCTCATTCTGGGGAGCACTCCTGATAACCTGGGAGGTTTGTGTGTGCATGACCTGCTGCGCTCCCCTCCTGCTGCTTTACACACCGCCTCTGTGTGACCCTTGCGCTGAGGAACTGGCAGCTGATCCTGGTGGAACTGATCCTGGTACGACTGATCCGCAAGCAAAAGCTGGATTGCTGGGTTTGAGATACAGCCCAAGAAAACTTTGCCTTAGACTGTGTTCAGACTGTGTCTCAGAACCTTGCCAGGGTGACTTGGCAAGACAGGAATTGGATCTTTACTGGTTTTTCCCCTCCCCTGCCAAGGCCAGTCGCATTTAGTCGATGCGGCTGGCCCTGTAGTTAGGGACAACTCACAGGATAACAGCCCTCGCCCTGGAAAGGCTGTTCACATGAAAACACACATTTTCAGGTTCATGCATTTGAGATGAAAAGCCCATTTAACAAAAGCTGGCAAGACAACACCAATACATACCTTCTTTTAATTAAAAAACACCTTTCCTTTGCTGCGGTGCTTGAGAGATAAGACAGGACAGTGCAGTCACAAAACAGAATAACTTTTAAAAATCAGCTGCATTGTGAGAAAATATAATTATTTTTAACAATGAATAAATCAAAAAGCATATCCACAGCTCCTGTAGTTTAGAAATAACAGCTGACAAAGGAAATAAAAGCTTGATAGTAACATATAAGTGTGAAAGAAACCACTTTTCAGTTGACCTACTGTAAAAGTCATTAACCAGCAATGTGCTGACAGCACAGGAATAGCAACCTCCCAGAGTATGTCATTAGTTTTCCTACCGAGCTTCAAGAAACATCAGAGTCTGTTTAGGAATTTGATGCAATAATTATGTAGCATACCCTTAATTATTTTATAGTGCATTAATTGGGTGGGTTTTGTTGACTAGTTCACAAACTGTAAAACTCGCTGTTCATTTCAAACATCAAGCGACAACTGCTTTCATCATGAAAGTTGATCTTACGTGTAATTTAAGATCAAACCAAGTCCCGTGCTCCTGAGGATTTTTGATATTAACAGACACTATAGGCTAAATTCTTTCCTCATTTCTAATTTTACTTAAATAGCCTATTCTTAGAACCACTGCATCCAAACCCCTGTGTTCTCGGCACAGATTCCCTGACCCCTGCCTGCCGTTGCCTGAGAGGACAGTGAGTGCCTTTGATGGAGCTGAAGTGATGCGACAAGGTGGAAGCTCACTCAGTACCTGTAACTATAAATATAACCTTTTAATTGGCATGCTTTATCTGGCATGCAATAAATAGTAAAAAACCTCTGCTGTTCGTTTGCAGCACCTTGGAATGACTGGAGCAGGAGCGAGTGGTGCAGCTTCATCTCAAGATGGTACAAACAAGATGGGCAATTCCCCTCCCTCTGCCCAGTGTCACACCACCAGCTGTGTGTTACCGAGAATAATCCATATGTTTTAGCAAGTAGGGAATGTTTTTGAGCAAAGGAAACACTGAACTAGATCAACTTTATGTAGTTTTGGTTTTAATAAGAGCATTTCTAACCCTTTTTCAGGATGAAAGTATTTGTACCCGAGCACTCTGGGGGCTCAGGCCATCAACATCCAGCGTGTTGCACCTTTCACCAGTCAGCAATGGTGGGGTACAGTAAAATTCTCACAGCATTTATTACCATTTCAAGTGTTTCAGTTATTAAGGGACAAGATCACACTATTTCTATATCTCTACCCCTTCCAAAGGAACATCACGTTACATCTGATAAGATTTATTGTCTCGTTGCATCTTGGACTAAATAGGCTCCCTTTCCACCATCCCACCAGATGGTCTTTTGAGGTCCCTTCCAGCCCGGGCTGCGGTTCTGTGATGACCACAGTGTGTCCAGACGTTCCTGGTGAGTCGGTTGTGAGCCCAACACCACTCTGCAAAAGGCTACCCCAATACAAAAGCAGTAGCCAAACACAGGCACAGAGAAGTGCTCAGGTGAACAGAGCACTTAAATGCTCTTCAAGACCCACCCAGGTTTGAAAGTTCCTGCCACATGCGTCTCCATGCGTGTCTCCACATGCATCTCCATGCGTGTCTCGGCCATGATACAAGAGGAAATCTCCACACGCATCTCCATGCGTGTCTCCGTGCGTGTCTCCATGCGTGTGTCCACGCTGCCCAAAAGCTTCCAGCTGCTTTTTGCAGCTTTTTTTCCTTAATGCCCATGGTCTTGCAGGCTTTAAAAAGGCGGGCGGGAAGTCTGAAACCTGGACATAGCGAATAATAACTGTTATCTTTTTTCTTTCTCCTGTGCTCAGGTCTGCTGTCGGTGCCGCTCAGTGTCATTGTTCCCAGCAGAGAGGTCTCGAAGGCGAGGGACACCAGGATTAGTCAGATTTGCCCCATTTGGGGATCCCGGTGCTGGGCTGACAGGTGAGAGCCCTGAGGAGCCGGGAGGGATGCAGGAAGTCCCTTCACAGTCCCTGAGTTTCCCAGGGGTCCCACCCTCAGTTTGAAATAACCCAGATTTCCTGACGGTTTTATTTTTTATTTTATTTCTGAAAAATCTTATTTTTCCAACTCTGAGGAATGAGCCAAAGAAAAAAAAGCTTTCCCAGAGGAATGAGCCAAAACATCTCTCTTCCATATGCCTGAAGTGAATTCTTCTACTGTTGTAACTTGGGCTGCCATTAGCACATTCTCCTCCTTGGCTAGCATTTACAATTATTGTTAAAGAACATGGTTGGGATGGTTATGCCAGGCCATAGGAAGCAGTAAGCAATAAAGAAAAATAGTTTGCTTATTTAAATACAAGACTTAACAATTTTTCTAGTTTTTTTTTTTAATGTAATTTAAAATGTGTGTTTACAGTTACGCTGTTTATTTTATTTGAAGATAAAAATAGGTTTTAAAATGTTATGGCTATTCCAGCCATCTTCCCACTGCTGAAAAAAAAAGAGCAGCCACCATCTGATAGAGGTTTGAGCCTTTCCATGCCCGAGTTCACTTCTTGGAGTTTTTTATTGAAGATATGATAATGTAGCTTCTACAAAGCTAACTGAATTAGCTCTTATCACCTACAAGTTTCATCATCTATAGAGCTGGCCATTCGGTGAATAAGGGCACTTGGGCAAAGGTAGACCTTTCTGCCAGAGACAATTCTTTGATGAGTTTTAACGTGTGAAAGTCGGCGCTGAAGAGACCGTCTGTGGGTGCTAATGTAACACCTGACCTGCAGCACATTGTAAATGAAACCCCTGAAACCCACCGGCTCTCCGGGACACAGATACCCGTGTTTCGTAATTGCAGAACAAATTGCTTTCCCAGGAGATGGTGTTAAGCTCTTGATTTCTTCCCTGGCACTCCCGAAGAGGTGAAGTGCTTTATACTTATCATTAAAACCCAGCGATCTATACAAATCGCCTCCCGACGTGACTCCCAGAGAGATAACGGGCACGTCCCGGCAGAGCTGCCACTGCCATCTGGGTGACAGATAAGAAATGCTGTTGGACGGGTTCCTGCTGTGATAGACAGAAGTAATATCTCCGGCAGCAGGAGTGCTCTGCCACCGCCGCCTTTATAAAGTTAATGCTTTTGGAGTAAACAGCTTTTTATCAAGAGAGGATGTTTGGAAGGGCTCAGGAAATACTCTACTGAGCGTGATCCCAAAGGAGTTAAGGTCTCGGTTGCAGGCAGAGATTGGGTGACACTTAAACACTGACCCACAAGTGTAGATGTGACCTGGAATTGTTTGTCTGAACTTTTAGGGAAAAAAAAGGTAATTAATTCAAAATCGGAGTTTTCATACAGAAAGTTCTGTCCGGGCAAATCCAGAGGTGGGGAGAGGGGGGAGGGAGCTCCAATGACTCCCCAGGAAAAGCTACTCTTCAGCATCACTTACCTGAGAAGTTGTGGCTGAAAGCTCTTCCAATTTGTCCAGATACTCTTTTTTTCATCTCTTTGAAAAAATGGAAGTGGGAAATCAGTGAAATAAAGACAATAAGCACCATGGGAAGCTGTGATCCCCCACTGCTCTCATAGGGTTCTTTCCATCTTTTCTACCCATGGTTACACTCTAGATATGGAGGAGCTGGATCCAGAGAAGATGCTTGAGCCACCGAGCACATCCTCTCCTGGTGCCTTCCATGATGTGTGTGTCCAGCTGAGGCAAAACACCCAGGTATTTTGGGTTCTCGGGGTGTTTCTGAGGGTTGGTGACAGTCTCTGGTGTGCAGGTAACTCCCAGGGGTTGAGCAGGGAGTGGTATTTTCACCTAGAAAATAAGGCAAGTGTAAGAAAAATGCAATGTTGGGCACTCCTTCTCTTTACCCAGCAACCACGAGATTAATNTGTTGGGCGCTGCCGCGGCCAGGAGCAGAGAAGCCAGACGCAATCCAGATGATTGGTAGATCAGCTTCAGCTTTATTCAGAAAGCTCTCCAACCAGAAAGCAGTACAATCCAGTCAGAAGGCAGAACCACGTTTGAATCAAAGTCACAGGTCCTCATTCGCTAAGCACTACATTTCGGATAGGGAGAGGGAAATTGTCCACAAGCTTTTCACGCACTTTCCACTCGCCTAAAGTTTCCCCATCATTGGCTACAACCCTTGTCTCATTTGCTGCTTCCTACACCCAGTTTCACTTTCACTATACTTACTTCCACTCATTTGCATCTGTGCTATCCCAGCAACCCCTCTTAAAGGGCCTGCTCTCAACAGGGTGCTCCTTCTCTTTACCCAGTGACCACGAGGTTAACGTCTAAACGCGGAGGCAGTGCAGGGAGGGAACGTAACTGTAGGACTGAAGATTTGAAACCTTAGAAGTGAATTCCAGACCTTATGGCTAAGGAAAGCACTTCTCTGGCACATTGTCACTGGATTTGAAGTTAAAGCTGTTTTAGACGTGTTTTCATGGAGAAATGTATCCCCCAGAGAGGACAAACCTTTAGGAGCTGGAAAAATCACCTGTGGGATTTCAGCTTCCGAGACACATTAGGATGCTCGTTGGATCTCCTAAAGGTAGGGATGTTATTTCTAGCCTTGCCTTGCAAAAAACCATTTTGTGCCCATGTCATCAGGAGAGGTTTTAGGAAAACAACCAGGTGTCACAACCAGAACTCAAGCTCTCCTGCCTCGGCTGCTTTTAGGGCTGCCCACAGGGAAGGTGCCGGTGTCCCAGGAGAGCAGGAGGAACAGCTCAGAAAGATACCTTTTTCACCTCATCATTCCTAGGGATGTAAGAAAGTTCCTGCAGAGTCGTGGTGGTCCTCATACGACCAACCCTTCGATAAAACTTCTTAGTTGTTAAAGAAGGTATTTACTGTGGGTATTTTCTTTTTATAAAGAGTAGGTTTTTGAAGTTTAGTTAATCCTTGATGCAGTCAGGAGTGTGGCTGTTCTCACACAATGAGGAGCAAAATGGCAGAAACTGTCTCTGCTAATAATGACAATATTGGTCCTGGCCCTCTCTGCACGGAACATGCCTTCACAATTAAAGGCAATATGGGCAGGAAACAGAACTGGCCTTTCAGCTGATCTAGTTATAAAATAACATGCTCTTTCCTTTAGAAAACAGAAGGTGATCTGCCATGGGTAAAATGATTTGATTTTTTTTTTTCTTTTTCTCTGACAGCCTCGAGGGGACCGAGCTCAGACACGCTCAGAAACCAGCCCTTGGACGTTGTGTTTGCGCTGGTGACAAATGCCATTGCACCAAAACAACATCCTGCATCAGTTTGCAGGGGGGGACGAGCTGGAATCGGGTACCTGGATGACACTCCGGATTGTGCTGGCATCGGGGAGTACATTCAGGTCAGTCCTGTCTGATTTATGCTGAAATACCTCGCCACATTCTGGAGGGCCTGCAGTTTCTTCCATGAGGATGCAACAACTGATTGAGAAGCGTTGTTGTGATAAGATATGCACTTCCCTCCCTCCCACTAAGAGACAAATTCCAGTCAAATGCTTTCTGCACTCAGAAGTGCTCTCTGTACTCAACAGAGCTTTGAACAAGATCAGCAGGCAGCACTGAAAGGGTGAGATCCGGTAATGGTGACACAAAAAAAGAGGGGCTATCGTCACTGGGGTCATCAGCACGGGCTGCCACAGCCCCTGGCCAGGAAGGGACAGAGACCTGGGGACAGGGAGCTGTGACCTTAAATAAAGGGTAATTAGAACTGTAGGAGGATAAGAACAGAGAGACAGAGTGCTTCACTGTGTGTATGATCTTCGTTACAGGTAATTTAGGGGTTGTAGGAAGGAGAAGTTGATGGGAAATCCATGTTAGCCCAGGGGCTACTCCCCCAGTATCAGCCATTGGACCTTCTCTGAGCTCAAAAGAGAAGATCAGAGTTTTGGAGAACACCAGGTTTCCCAGCTGGACACATGGGCTGTGGGCAGCAGCCTCCTCACAACATTAGACACAAGCCCTGTCTTTCACCAGGGGCTTTAGGACTGCAGGCTGTATGCAGTAAAGAGGGAAAGCAGTGTAATTTACTCAGGCTGAAGGCTTCCTCTTCCTCCTCCCCAGGGGAGCATGAAGCAGGGCTGGGTTCCATCCGGCTCTTTCCTCGCATCCTGGGGGCAGCCAGGAAACACCTTCTTACCGGCCCTCCAAAATCATCTTAGGAACAAACGAAATCAGATAAATAAACAAGCCCCAGACTCTTGCTTTCCCTTCCAGTGCCTTCTGAAGTACTTTCCAGATCTTTCTAAACCCACCTCCCAACACTGTTTTCCTGCTGGAAGGAGGAAAAGGGAACAGAGGAGTCTCTTGTTACATGAAGAGCGCGGGGAACCCAACGCTCCCCTCCCTGGCCCTCTTCAAAAAGAGCAGAGAAAGCAAGGCAACCTCTGAAGTACGAAGTACCCTCTCACTGCAGCCATAAAATAACGGAGTTTGGTGTGTGCTCTGCAGGGCAGGGAGGTTCTGAGCAGCAGAATTCTGACTGCCCCTGCTTCGCTCGCCCCCCCCACGCCATGGAGTTTGGCTGGGGCTGTGGTGAGCAGAGTGCTCCAGAGAGCCGTGTAACAGACAAACAAGCCAAATAGCCTCTCCCTGTATAAATAAAATTATAGTAATGAGTTACTCATATTCTATGCTAACCTATTTTTATGAATTCAAAAGATATGAAAGTATATAATATGTCTCTCTGAAGACATTTTAGAATATTTATGAAAACAATTCATAAAATTCAATCCCATTAGTTCTAGATTAGCACTTGACATTTGTCAGACTAATAACTTTTCTTAGCTAGAGGGGACACCCTGGCTTTCAATAATGCTTAATGGGTTTTCTTCCTGATATCTCTCTGGCGGTGTTATTCTTATTCTTACTCATACAAATGGCACTGATCCGACGGGATTGCATCTGTCTGGGATGCAGCCTTCCATCCTCCCTTCCCTGCCTGCTGCGTGTGAGCACAACTGCAGTCAGCATATCCAGCTGAACCCCTTCCCCTCTTCTCTGTGTGCCCAAATGGGACAATTCACACCCATCAATAACAGCTAAATCATATAGTATTATGTGACAAAGTTGTTTGTATGGGTACCTGCCTGTTTGGAGGGAAGATTGTCCTGGTTTGATTAATGCATCACAAATGTTTATGAGCCATGTCTGCTTGGCCGTCGCACTCCAAACCAGAGACAGTTTTTATAGAGGTTTCTCAAGATACGTATCTTACTCCCTTGGGCAAACAGAACTCAGGAAGCAATAACTACCTCAAACAGGTATGTTTTCTTGCCTGATTTAAATACTGTAATGGAGCGAGTTTCACGCTTTGCAGATGGAAAAAACTTTGATGTCTGCCAGTACAATATACTCTTTAAAATTACACAGAGGTGTTTGAGATAGCTGGAAATGGGAATTGGAGGGGATGTCTTTACCAAAGGCTGTTACACACCTGTGTTGCCACCCTGCAGGTTCCTGATTGCTCTGGTTGCACCGTAACTAGTGATTCGGGAGCAGCAGCTAATAAGAATGTCCTTATCAGAGACTTAAATCCCGTTATCTTAATTACTATAGGGTTTCTCCCTTGCTATATTCTCCTCCTTTACCTTCAGTCTCCTACCTGGTTACTCAGGCTAATTCTACAGAGGGAAAGCACCGCCATCCTACGTGCCTTATGCGTATTTTATTGTTATCATTGATAGACAAAGGAGCTCATCTCATCTTCCTGCTCTCTCTGCTTGGTCATTGAAGAAAAGCGTGTTTTCACCAGGGAGCTCATTATTTACATGAGCAATTGCACTGACTTTGACCACAGACGTGAGAAAATGCATCTGAGTTCCCACAAAAGGGCTGGAAACTGTAAAGGCAGACTAGCAGCAAGCAGAACACTTACTCAAGGCAGTAGAGGGTATGCCTCCATGAACATGCTCCAGGATGAGCACTTTGGCATCTGCCTTAAAATCAGCTCTGAAATGCAGAACTGAGAGCATTCCTGGGGAGAAAGGTGTCTGCTTGCTGCCCTGGATGGGTTTTCCTCCAGATAACAGGGAAGGGAATCCCATTTGCAGTGTCGCATCTCCCAAACCTACAAGCTGGGTTTAATTCAGGACCTGCCCGCAGTAGGGCCGTGCTAAACGGTGGTGGATTTGCAGCACATACCTCTGGGCACGGTCTGCTGGCTCTATCCCATGGCTCTTCAAAACCATTTGAACTTGAACTTTGGAACTTCTTCCGTGGCCTTAGGCCATTTTTTCATTTAAGGCAAATAAAGGGTTAGTTGGCGACAAAACCTCGCGGTAAGAACTTGTGCAAATCCCGTCGATCCCGTGTGGCCTCTCTGGGTGTGAGCAGGTGTCAGAGATCCCTGCTGCTCCCCAGAGCTGCTCACACACTGCACGAGAAACTGGTTACAGAGACGGGCAGTTCTGGTAGAAATGTGTGTTTATTGCAAAAAAAAACATAAAAGCCTTATTTTTCTTGAAGAATCAAAACAGAAATAGTGTCTTATCTCCCCCTTCTGCAGCCTCCTTTGGGCCAAGGCTCAGCTCAGAAGCTCTTTTGTGGAGATTTTCCTGTGATTCCAGTATTCCTCTCTTTTTTTTTTCTTTCTGTTTCCCTCCAACTTCAAACCCAGCAGCTTGCACATGTACCTCCTACATGGTATTTTGGGGAGGGTAAATATGTTTATCTTTAGACTGGAAAACATGATTAGCACCACTCTCTGGTTCCGTAAGGGAACACAATGAATTAAGCCAGCTCGTTTCAAGCTAAGACAGAGGCAATTTCAGTGAGTTTGAAGCTCTTCGGTAGGTGAGAAAAAAGGCTACGAAAGAGCAAAATGGATAAAGTGGAGTAGATAAATCTCATTAAAAAGACCAGCTTTTATGCCAAATAATCATTGCATACATAGTAAATGTTTTCTTTTTTATATTTTACCTATCACTAAAAATCCCCTGTAAGAACATTTTAAAGGTTATTAAGACTCATAGCTGTGATATACACTCTTAAGTGTAAAAAATGCAGCAATCATTTATAGTGCTTATTACCATTCCTGGAATAATCCTTTCAGGTCTCTGGCAGGTATTTCTGCTTCTTGGGATGCTTTTATTGGAAAGCAGCCTTCTCTTGAGCCTTTGGCAGGAAAGTGAGCTTGAGGGGCTTGTTAACCAGGGAGGTGCTTGGTGAATTTAGACACCCTCAGGTGGAGCAGAAGGTGCATGAGATGGGGCTTTTGTGCTTCACTGCTTTAGGTTCTTACTCCCATGGAGGAGCATCTATAGTTGAGCATAGAGAGCATGAAATGAGTAGGATAATCTACAGTATATTCACTAATTTCCCATCAGACTGTGGAACGTTAATGGAGCATGTCTCACCCAGCGTTTCCCTTCTCATGGATGTTCTGGGGGGGAAGCAGCATTGGCTTCAAGTGCAATTACTGCTTAATGAGGGGATCCGGTGAGAAATCCCCCCAGAAATGGAACTCCTGTTCTGTGGGCAGTTCATTTCCCTCCTCGTTGTGGTGGTTATTGTCACCTCTGTCACACATGGTTCATTCCAAATGCAGGTACCCACGGAAGGCACTTCTCTAGGAGGGAGCAATCCACGCACAAACTGCCTGGAGAGGGGCAGCAAAACTGGGAAGGGGTTAGAGTGAATTAATGTCTACAGACAATGAGACAAAGGACAATATGAGCTAGATATTGCCCTCTTTATGTTTCTGAGGGATCCCATTGTCATGGCAAGGAGCTGAGGAGCTCTGGAGAGGACATGGTCTGGATCACAGCACTCTTGCTGGCCCTCGCATGAAGCTTTGGAAGAATTTTCTAAATGTGTTTATTGTTTGGTTATTCACTTCTGAGTCTTTTCATGATTTCTCGCATATTCCTTGTTGTGAAAAGGCACGTTAGTCGGTTTCAGTACTTTACAAAATTAGCCATATCTCAGGAAAAACATCTAGGGGTCATTGCAGCTAGATTGATAAATACTGCATGACTGCTGAATGTTCAGTGGTGGTAATTAAAGCTAATGGAAAGCTTGCAATTAGTAACAGGGAGAGGGGAATCATAAAAAGTCAAGCTACTCAAATTATTTATTGCAGACGTTTAGATCTTGATCATCCAGAGCCCCTTATGTTTAATAGGTGGGCACTAACGAGCTGGTTTGGGTTTGGCTGTCGTCTGCAAAACGTATCATTTTTTTGTTTATTTATTTTTTGGGGGGGAAATGCATTGTCTGTGAGCAAATGAAGACTCTCCCACACCTTTTTGTGAACTGCTGGTGGTGTGGGTACCACTCTTCATGCCGTAACTGGGCGCTGCTTACACCATGGCTGTTGCTCAATAGGAAGATAGAGACCTTGCTAATTATTGCTGCCATCAGGTAAAGTCTATCTTCTTTTTTTTTTTTCTTTTTCCAGTCAGTGTGGGGAGGTTTTGATGCCTCTAGCCAACGTAGTGCATCTTGCTTACTGAAGAGAGTTCTTTGAGCTGTAGTTGTTAAATGTTTGTGAACCACGAGAGTGTCTGTGGGAGTGCCAGGGCACTCGCAGGAGCCAGGGCAGAGGCTGGGGCAGCCGGCAGCAAGGAGAGTGTTCAAAGGACTGCTTGACTTGGCAGGGGATAAGAAAAAGGAAAAAGACAACAAAGATAGAATACTATTAATTATTATGAAATAACAGTTTGTTTCCTGAATGAGCCATTGCTCATCCCTGCCATTGTGCAGTGCCAATTACAGAGAGAGCAAACCTGCCCGGACCTGGGCTTGAGTGGGGATTTGGGACTTCTGCTGCGTGGAGAAAGCCCCTGGGTGACACAAGAGCCCAGCACAGGGACTGGCTTTGCCCAGTTCTCCCCATTCACCAGCAGCTTGTGAAGCCTGGTCTTACCCAGTAACTCCACTTTTGAGCTATTTGCGGTTCCAGCAATAACCCCCGTTGTTAATTTGGGGACCAGCTCTCTTAGCAGTTTTTTTCTGGGACACATCTAACACTGTGAAACCTGAGCGTCTGCAGCCATAACATCTCCAGCAGCCTCTGCCAAACCCTCCTGCAGGTGTGGTGCCACTTTGGCTGCGTTACCTTCCTCTAATTTTCTATCCAGGGCAGCACCAGACCCCCCTGCAATCCAGACCCCAACGCTCAGGTTGGGCACACACAGAAAACGAGGAACAACATCCGTCGTTACCACCCTGAATTTTAATCTTCTCTAATAAGCATCACACTCCTGGCAATAGGAACGGAGCTTTATGTTGATATTTAATACACCCATCTGCCGCAGCAGCCCAGAAGGAGAAATAATTATGGATGTAGGCGAGAGATCTTGTAATGTGTTGGAAAGATGCCACAGCAAACAAAAGGATGTTTTCTCTAGTCCTGAGATCTTGGCTTCTGTCAAGCGAAAGGCCCTCGTGTTTGTTAAGCGTTACAAGATTTCCACCGGTTCGTTTTTTTCTCATCCACTGCACAAATCTCAGATTCACTGGGCAGAAAAACAGCACTGGGTGCTGAAGTTTGGTGTGGAAGCAGATGATTTACAAGAGGGAAAGCAGAGGGAGGAAATGTAAATGCCTACTGGCATGCCACCAGCAGGCTGGACCAAAAATACTGAGCAAAACTCAGTTTTATTGAAAAAGTGGGTGGTTTTTTTTCGAAATGAAACCAGGATGGTTCCATTAGGTTGAGTTTAGACATGACATCGTATCCATTCGCTCCCTTAAATTTCACATCCACGCTGAGGTTATTACACAAAGTCACAGCTTTATTTCAGCATAATTCAAATTAACACTATGTGGGGAAAGGATGATGCTGAAAAAATCATAGGAATGTTCCAAAGATCCAGGCTCCTGCCTGCCTTTGGGACCGTAGTTGTCTCTACTTTACCTTCCCAAACTTCCCTCCTCTGCCTCCCCTTTATTGACCATCCCTCCTTGGGATGGTCAATAAACAGGTATTTGTATTGACCATACAAATCGCCAATTTCTGTTTTTATCAGTCTCTCATCAACACCTGGCGGTTTATTACCGTAGTTACCTTAGTGTTAGTGTTAGTTAACCTTCATCTTATTTAATATGGAAACCAATTTTACCAAACAGCACAAATTTTCTGACAAAAATGGTTGCATTTTCCATCTAAGGCATAAGGGATTGAATTATGCCAAGCCAACGACTTAAGCTTATGTTTTACTCCTTGCATTTTTGGAAAGCTGAAAAGTATCTTAACAGGATTGCAAGGAACCTTTCCAACAAAGAGATGTGTGCGTTGTTTGGAAGATATCAATTATTGAGGATAAATGGACATGTCCCCCCCTGAGGAAGCGCTCAGTTGTGGCTGAGCTGAACTCCTGCCCCCCAAGTCACCACTCCCACAGGGCAGTACTCCTACAGAGAATTATAAAAAGGTGAGAAAAAGCATACAGTTAAATTCCTGGGCTGAGGGGAAGAGCCCCGTGCTGCAAGGGAGTCTGGGCCAACATTCACTCTATTCGGAGAAGTCTATTCTGTATTGAGCAGTTCCCCCCTCAAGCCCACCACAGGAAAATTGTGACTGGACTGCTCTGAATCTCACTTTGGTTTTGTTCTGCTTTTTGTTGTTTTTTTCCCTTTTGCAATCAAGTTTCTGTTAAATGAGAAAGGAAAAAGTTATATATATAATTAAAATGAAGCACAAAGTCAAGGGCAACATCAATTTGCTTACCATCTTCCAGGAACAATTAGAACTTGCCCACGTGCTGCGGATATTCAGATGTCGTCTCAGTTGTCATAGTTTATGGTAATTTGATGATGAGAAAAACTTATAATGTGGTTTTGCAAGAAGCTTTTACAGAGCCAATTTGTATGTTTAGTTCACCTGAGGGAGGGAAGGGTTGCAAAATCTGGTAGATAATATCTCTGAATATCTGATAATGGAAGTTGCTTTTTGAAGCAGGTTCCTGGATGTACATGAATTTTTCATATCAAGTGAGGTGGATACATTTTTATCATTTTGGCTTGAAGGACCAAGTCTCACTCGGATTGTTTGTCCGTTATCTGAAGCACAGCCCCATGGTGGATGCAGCTGGCAGGGGCTGGGGGTGTGTGGCCCACCCTCTCCCAGCAGGTCCCCACAGAATGTTGATCAGGGATGTGTCCAGGCAGATTTCAGCATCTCAAGGACTGAGACCTCGTGACCGCTCTGGGCTGCTTCAGTGTTTGACCATCCTCATAGCCAAAAGCTTTACTTATATTTTAGCTTTTTCAGGAATGGAGTTTGGGCCTTCTGCCTCCTGTCTGGTCACTGGGGGCCACTGAGAAAATCTGGCTCCATCTTCTTAATAGACATAGATCGGATCTCCCTGAGTCATCTCTTCTGTAGGTTGAATCATCTGAGCTATCTCTCTGCTCCACCCTCTTTCATTGTCTTCATGGTCCTTTGCCAGATTAACTCCAGTATGTCCTTGTCCCTCTTCTGGGGAGACCAGAACTGGTCCCAGTGCTGCAGATGTGCCCACCAGTGCTGAGCAGAAGGGAAGCATAGCCTTACCTGACCTGCTGGCAACAGTTTGCCTCATGCAGCTCAGGGTGATGGTGGTTGTCTTTACTGCAAGGGTGCTTTGCTGGTTCATAGTCACGTTTCTTGCCCACCAAGACCCTCAGGTTGTTTTCCGCAACACTGACTGCTTTCTAGCCAGTCAGTCCCCAGCAGGTCCTGGTTTTTCCTTCCTAGGGTGGGACTCAGCATTTCTCTTTGTTGAGCTTCATCAGGATCCTGCTGTGTCTCCAGTTGGTCCAGGTCCCTCTGGCATCACAGCCACTGGGTGCATCAACTGCTCCTCCCGCTCTTGTATCACCTGCAGGCTTGCTTATTGAGTAACTCAGATGCATATAAGCTATTTGTTACACTATGAGTATGTACAAGAAGCAGTTCCAAAGATAGAGAAGATCAGAATGTTGGCTAAAAACACACGTGGTAAAGTAAGGTCATAGAATAGTTTGGGTTGGAAGGGACCTTTAAAGGCCATCCAGTCCAACCCACCTGCAATGACCAGGTTCTTCAAATAGGTTACTTCAACTAGAGCAGGTTGCTTGGAGCCCAAGCCAGCCTGTACTTGAATGTTTCCAGGGTTGGGACATCTACCACCTCTCTGGACATCCTGGGTCACTGTCTCATCCTCAGCATAAGAAATATCTTCTTTGTATTGGGGTAAAATCTTCAAAAGCGATCAACTGATTTAGAAACCTGAATCAGCTTTCACAGAGGCATGGCAACTCATTCTTCAAACTGAGTCTTGGGTTTCTGTGTCACCTACATGGTGCTGAAAGGGTCACCTTTGGCTGCTTTCACATTTTGCAGAATTTACTACCTGGATGGGAGAATTTGTGGGGAAAATGAGATGCCAGTAAAATGGAAATTAAGGAAATGAACTGTAGAGAAATGTCAAGTGAATTGTTTCAGAAATTTCTTCCATTTCACAGTTACTTATCTAAAAAATTGTATCAAATGGAACCTTTAATTATTCATACTATCTTAACTTTCATCTGACAAGAAGCAGGTTATCTAATACTAGCAAATTTAGTATGCAGGAAAATGGAAGATGGATTTAAATAACAAATGTACGCAAGAATCACCACAGGAAACATGGGGAGAGATGTTTTTATGAACTCTGCTCCAAGTTTTATAATCAGACATGTACATAATTCACCCAGGACTGCTTTCTGCTTGGAGATGGCACAGTCTGGGGCATGGAGTGAGGTTCCTGGTTCCTTGGGACCACAGGGTACTCTCTACCAGGAGTTGCTTTTGACCCATGACATTGCAGGTGTCTGTAGGGTCCTCTGGCGGCCACAGAGGCTCTCCAGCATCTTCAGCTTCTAGAGCTGATAACACAGACCTAGAAATTAGGTGGGGTTTTTAAAATATTGATCTCGAGTTATGCAAGGGAATGGGCCCAAAATTGCAGTCGTGCCTGAAGTGGGTTCCCCCCATTCTCCCAAACCAGCAAAACTGCTGCCTGTTAAAGCTGCAGCACATCCCATTGCCTTTGGGATCTCCAGCAGTGAATGTTTCAGACCTGGGAACAGCAGCCTGGGCTCCTTTCCTCCCAGCACGGATCAATATGATGCTCGTCATGTCTTGTCTGTCTCCCAGGCAATGGCAATTATGAATCCTCAGCACGTTTCTGGAAAAGGAAAAAAAAAAAAGGTAGCAAGCCATTAGTATAGGGCACAAGCATTCCTAAGCAAATTAGGCTGTAGAGAAGGTGCAGCTTTCCTGGACACGTACCATAACTCCCTGCCTTCCAAGATCCTGCAGGTCCCACTCAGGTTTGGTACGTGAGGTTTATTCCTTTTTTGAGAAAATAATGGCTGTCCCTATGTATTTCTGCAGTAAGCTTCTCGACATGGAACAAGTGGATATATGAACACATGGAGCAGTGATTTACATTAATTACTCCCTAAGTGAGTGGTTTCCCCAGGATGCTCTCCCACCGGGCGATGCACATAGATGCATCCGGCCCTCACTCGAAGATCCGCTGCTCTTTGAGGATTTGTCATGTTGGAGGGCATCAGCCTTTCAGGAGCTGCTATGCTGGAAAGAGAAACAGTATATACTGGGAGTGCAAACAGGCACCATCATATCTGAGGGAACTGCTGGTGACAAACACGTACAGAATGAGCCCCTCATACACTACGAGCTTGACTACTTCTGTGTGTCGGAGGCTATGTTGATTAGCAGTGAGACGATGGAAACTAGTGTACACAAAAAGCTCTTTTTTTTTCAGAGCCTTAATATAATTCACTATTTTATCTTATTTTTGAAGGGAGAAGGAAAAGGAAATTTCATCTCATCTAAACAGAGAAATGGAAAGCTTAAGTCAGAGTTGTATTGAAAGCATTGCACTGACATATAGGAACAGATTTCCACGCCAGTCACATTTATTGTCTCTTCATTGTATTTGGCATATTGTGTGTGTCCTATTTTCCATATTGTGTGTGTCCTATCTTCCATTTTCAACAGGCAAAGGAGACACTCAGCTTTTCCTCTCCCAGCAGTAAGGGCAGCAGCTCATGGACTAGTTTTCTGCCAAGATCCCCACCAAAAACCCTCCTGAGTGTTTCCGGTGGCCATGACATGCCCTTCAGTGGGAGGAGGTGGCATGGCCATGCTGGTTGAGTGCATTGGGACCCAGGACAGGCAGACGGGGTCACCCCTGGTGCTGGTGCCAGAGGGCTGTGGGAGGATGAGGTCTGGGCACCACAGGAGTTAACACCACAGTGAGTGGCAACCAGCAAGTTCTTGTCAGGATGAAACATGTGTCAAATGAAACTCATTTTCTTCTGTGAAAAAGGGAGAGACCTCAAGGTCTGAGGAGCAGAGGAAGAGGTCACAGGCTTTGACTCAGTGGTTTGTTGGAAAAGAGCCTCCGTGGAGCAGAGACCTCGTATATCACCTCCGCAATCAATGGAGCATCTCCTCCAAGCATAAGCCCTTCTGGCTCTTTGTTTCCCTGGCAGAAGGATATTACTCTTTTCATTGGTGATGAACAAACTAGAAAACACTTTAGCTTCCTCTTAGAGCGCAAGGGTATCATTCCGCTTTATTTATGTATATTCAGAAAGAAAATATTCATTGAAGAGCCTTCATTCCTCTCCGTCGCTGTTAATAGTTGTTGTAAGCCCCATGCACTAGTGGGCTCACACAGTTTTTACCTTTGTTCCTATTACACATAAACCTCCAAAGCCTTTTATCTTCTATATTGATGTTCCTTTTTCCAGAGATGTGTTTTCCCCTGATGGCACCAAGCTTTGCAGCCTGCTTGGAAAGGGGATGGGCACTGTACTGGAGAAGTGTGGGATCCCTCTGCATCCTTGCTAACACCACCCGTCAGTGTCAGGGTTCACTGCTCTCTCTGCTCTGCATCCAAGATGATAAACCGTGCTTTGCTGGGACTTTTCCGCTGATATTTGATATTTATGTGTACATATAGTTAGTTATATATACACACACACCTAGTGGATAATAGCAAGTGCTACATTTGCTCTTTAGGGTCACTATTCTATTGTCCTTATGTTGGGTTGGTTTTGGTTTTTTTATTACAAAGGCAATATTATCTAGATAGGAAAAAAAAAGAAAAACAGAAATTGAAAAAATAAGATTTTACAGCCATTTTAAAATTCTGAAGTGGAGAAGGGCAAACTCGCCCATCATTTCTGTGACCTTGGCGTGTTCAAGCTGTAAGAGTTCAAGGCTGTGGAATCAAGGAGGTGTATGAAACAGAATTTTAGACGTATTTCTGTATTACTGTTAGCTGTGTTGTCCAACAAATCCGTCTGCCCATGGATGTCCCTCCTGGCTGGCTGGAGCAAGTCAAAAAACCAAACTGAATAATAATAAGAGTATAATCCCCCTCCCTCGCCCATACCCACTGACGTCCCACACGTTGGAGGCCTGGAGGATCAGAGCTGGAGTGGGTTTTGGTGTGTTTCCACACTCTTTCACTAAGAGATGGAGGAACGATTTGCTGAGGGATGGAATAGTCCCGAGGGAAGTCTCTCCCGTGGAAAGTGACTCTGTTTTGAATACCTCCATCAGAAAAATGCCCACCGGCCAGATGCAAAAGCTAGTTTACATCTCTTTTCCCCGGAAACAGGCTCTGAGTTGGCAGCTGAGTGCTGCCATGGATTTTTTCCATCCCATTGACGTCTCTGGGTCTGCTGCACATTTTTATGTTTTCTCTGTCCAAGTGTGCAGGGCCCGGTGAAACAGGCACTTTGTAACTATGACAATGCCTGAACGCAGCAATGTGCCTTCATCTCCGAGAGTAAATAAAGAACAGATGCAGACCTTGTAGATGAAAACTGCTGTCATGGTAGTTCAGAGAAGGCAGTAATGACTGGCTAAACAGAATTAAATCATTGAGCTTTTGCTTAAACTGAAAAACTAGGAAAAAAAACCAAACCCTACACAATCAAATAAACAAGAATAAGCAGGCCTAAGAAAGCATAATAAAACCCCAAACCTGTAAAAATCCCAAAGACAAGGAGCTGCCACTCTCAACCTGTCACTGAAACCCACTCTGTGCAATCGGGTGACAGTGTCCTTTGATGTGAACCCTAGTGCTTGGTATTCTGAAAGAGAATACCCTAAAGTTAGTCCAAAATGATAGTCTTAAAATGTCTTAAAAATTATTGAGCCCTAAACTAACTTATGTGAGTTCTAAAATTAGTCCTAAGTTAGTCCTAAAATGTTAACCCATCATCCCTTCAGTGCAACAGCAAATTTTGAATGTGGATCATAGAAAAAAACCCGTTATTTTAACTTAGGGCATGTTATAGAACAGGTGAATTTGGGAGAGCAGGACAGACCAGAAGGAACCCAGAGAAACTCATGAGTTCAGTCTTTTCCTGCCCTTTAAAGGAGCTGTATGAAAGGAGCCCTTTTTTTTGCATAAATTCTGTTTTCCTTGTTGCTCTTACAGAAGCTTCCAGTTGTGATGGATCTGGATGCACGTTGTTGTCGGCAGGACTGGAGCACTGCAGGCACCAGAGCCCCTCTTTCCCTTCGTGTTAACAGAGACCTCGAGGAGGTGTGTGCTTATCTCAGGTAATAATTCTGCTTGAATCAAAGCACAGAAGTACCTGGGCAAAGTCTACTGCGAGTGGGACTGGCAGCAGCCTGTGTTGTTATTGCCTTTCACCTGCAGAGATGGTGGTTAAAACATGGCCTCGTTAACTGTCTGCTAATAATTATGGGGCATATTAATAGGTTCCAGTAGATGGTTTAACTGCTTCTTCCCTCAGCAAAAGAAATTTTACAAACCTCAACCTGTTATTATTTATGACACGTTTAAAGCTTTTTGGGTGATCTCGGCAGTGAATTATTGCACACGCTTGGAACACGTGAACGTCAGACGTGCCGGTGCCCATCATTCCGACACCCCACTGAATAGACACCCTAGTGCTTCTTTCTGCCACAGTTTGTTTTCCCTCTTGGACATTAAAATCTGAGAGGGGCTGCAATAATCTTTGAATGATAAAACTAAAGCTAATGGCATTTAAAATAGGGTTTCATGAGCTTCCTTCTTTTATCTACATCCCTGCTTGCTGGACGGGTGGGATGTGCCGGGCTGTGGCGAGGCCAACTCGCCCCACACGGCTGGTGGTTTTCTCCCAGACCATCACCCAAACTGATGCTTTTGCTGGCTAAAATAAAAAGAGGAGTTGGGAAGGCCAGAAGGGGTCTCAGGCGCCCATGCTGGAACAGCTAACCATGCAATCACTAAACTGGTTACTTTGGACCCAAAGCATCCCTAGGTGAAGTGAGATGTAGGGGAAGAGCCTGCAGGAGGGAGGATGGGTCAGGGATGGACAGTGCCTGGAAAAGATCATGGTTTAAAGCCTCCCAGGGGAAAAGAACACTTTGTATTAACACCATTAATTGTGTTTAATTCCATATGTACTCTGGTATAAAGATCTAAGCAATTAGTCACATTTAATTCTGCATGTTCTCTGATTTAATGGGTTTCCTTCTGGCCATCCCTGGTGCTCCTTCACCCTGGCTGGGCTCTCATCACCTTCTCACCTCTCTTTGAGGACAGGATGCTCCTTGTGCTCCTTGGCTTGGAACCACATCATGCTGACCTACCTCACCCCTGGAGAAGGCTTTTCCAGTGTCACAACCCTCGCAGTGGGAGGAAACCAAGCAATTTTTGTGCACGGGAAAAAGGGGTGCAAAGAGGGAAATGTACAAATGGAGCTGCTGCTCTGGCCCCTGGGTGAGGTGTCCCTGCAGCATGTGTCTGTCAGAAGCCACGCTCTTCCCTCACTTCTCTGTGCTGCTCTACTTGTTACGAATTTTACTATGTACTACTCAGAGCAGAAACTTTGCCCACTTGACGCAGCCTGGCAAATCAGGCCACTATATAATTAACCCAGTTTTTGAAAGGCTGTGCTCAAAGGAAGCTATTTTAGATTGTAAAGGCAAACACTTGAAGGTCAAATTCATATTTGTCCCTGCAACCTTAATGCCTCTCCATACATTTCCATCCTGTGCATTGAATGGAAAAGATATCATGTGAGCATGTAATTACAGACTGTATTATAGCCCAATAATTCCCCAGCAAGACAGCTCAAGACTGACTGAGAGCTAATCTATCCAAAACCAATATACCAGTCCCAGCACAAGCTGGACTCAGGCCAGGATGGAAGCCAGGAGCAGCTTTCATGACACTGATTAATGTGGTTTAGCTGCTGATGGATGGAGAACAGACATTGCCTTTTATCCTTCCAGGGCTCTCCAGCGTTCCATCCCGTACCACCATCCTGCCTGAAAGTGAGGGAGGAATGTTCAAGAACATACCAACCCATTTTGGGCTTCTTTCCCAAGAAACAGGGGCACAACATTTGCATTTTTGCAGCTGGAGCTGACCCCGGAGCTCCACAAGACTCAGCTCCAGCCCGGGCTGGCCAGCAGCAGAGCTTGAACCACCCTGTGTGCCATCTTTACCCTATGCATGGCTAAAACAGTGAAGACAACCCTGTCCAAGGAGAGGATCAACTTGTGCTTCCACAGAGAAGAGCACCAGGGGGTGTAGGAGGAAGCTGCAGCTGCAGACTAAGGACACAGTGGTTATAATACTGCCTTTTGTATTATTTTAAGAACAATAAGGCAAGTGCTGCACTCGGGCAGCGTTATCCACACTCAACGGCCCTGTCCTGTCACTGGTTTTGACAGCTTCCTAAAGAGCACAGCTGAGAGGAAGAAAACAGCAATTTGGGGGCAACTGATGGCCCAGCCAGAGCTGAAAGCAGCGTGTGGGGACGGGGAATAGACATCACCAAACGGCAGGGCTTTGTTCTCACTAAATTTGAAAAACCTGCTTGGAAAGAATGGCTTTAATAGCTTTTCTTAATCCCCCACCCAGCACTGATAATTCTCACAATGGAAAATAGGAAGGAGTTTAAAAGAAAGTGCTTATTATGCAATTTCCTGTGTTTCTTAAAGTCTCAGACTATCAAACCAAATTCAAAGCAACTTTGGGAATGTTAAGGTACTTTTAAAATAAGTGGATGTTGCTGCTATATTTCTGTCTACTGGATCAGCAAAAGTGACAGCCAAACAGAAAATCCATTAGAAAATTTATATGTGTACTGCTGCTTGGAAGTTGGAAGAAAACATATTTTGATGTTTAGATACAAGAAGTATGATGTTCAGGGACTGGAATAATCCCCACAGGACACGGTTCATTCGCAGTACATCATCCAAGGACAGTCAGCTTCAGGCTCCGCTTTAATTTCCTGGTGAGCTCCACAGTAATATTTATTGTGCAGACAAAAGAAACTGCATCTAGTGAATATTTATATTGGAAAGGGAAGGATTTTTAATATCTGATAGTACATAAATCCAGGAATAGGAGAATAGGAGAACTGAAAGGTCTAAGTAGGCGGATAGTTTCGTTGTAATTTCTAATTAAAAAGGAGTCTAGAAGATAAGCTTCATAGTCAGGATTCATTTTTATATAGATGGAAGAATAGGAGTTTCAAGCCCATATTTTGCAAGATTTTCTACCCAACACGCCTACTGTAAATCATGTCGCCTACTTTAACCAAAGCACGTTCAGTGGTGTCTGTCATAGAATCATAGAACGGGTTGTGTTGGAAGGAACCTTAAAGCCCCCCCAGTGCCACCCCCTGCCCTGGGCAGGGACGCCTCCCACCAGCCCAGGTTGCTCCAAGCCTCCTCCAACATGGCCTTGAACCCCTCCAGGGTTGGGGTTTGTATCCTATGTTTATATATATGTTGATTTATATCAAGAATTCCACCCCCCACCCCCAGCTTTCCTGAAGGCCCTTTGTCCTCGGGAGGCTGCAGCCACCAATCTCACCTGGGCACAGAGGGGTCACACAGCATCCCTTGGGGCTGATTTCTGGAAGCAAAACTGGAGGCTATCAAGGGGGATGGGGACAGGCAGGGAGCAGCACGCCAGTGAGAGATCTCTTCCCTGCGCATGCCTGCACCAGGAAGAAATCATGTCTGGTGGGTATCGTTTTTTTTTAAGGAAATAGATTCAGGATACATAAAAAGATGCAAAGATTTGCACTTCTTTGGCAAAAATTGTAGTACTTTATCCAATTTGACAGCATCATGCAGTACCTGCTGCCTGATATGTACACATTACTCCAGGACACAATCAATGTAAAAAAGCCTCTAGTAAAGAAATAATAACAAATATGCACGTTGAAAGGCAATTTAAATCCCCTCTGAGTATTCAAAATGAGTTGAAAATGCAGCAAATGGCAGTATCTGTGGTGTAATTTTAACAAAATTACTAGTTGAGAGAAAAGTTTTGCCAGTTGTTAAGGAAAAAGTTAATCATGGGCTGATGTGGGTGGAAACAGATCTCCAGAGCTCCTCCCGTCCAGCCTCCCGCTCAGAGCAGGTCAAGCAGGGTCTTGTCCTGTTGAGTTGTCAGCATCTCCAGGGATATTAAAAGCACCAGAAGGTGCTAGAGGTGGAAATCACTGTGGTTTTAGCACTGAGTGTCATCTAAACCGTGGGTTGGGAAACCATAGCCTGAGAGCACAAGCTACTGCTGAAAATGTACAAACCCACCAAATCTGCTTCCCGTTGGCGGCTGAGATCCACCAAGTTCTCATTAAACAAAGGCCTCCTTTATGGATTCAAAGGGGGGGGGGCAGAATGTGTATTTCTGAGCAACCATCTCAGAAAAGACAACAGGCATTATGAAAACAAAAGACAACAGGCGTTATGAAAACAAAAAACACAACTGAGAATTTGCCAATATTGGGACTGTGGGAATAAAACGTAGTGGATGGAGAGATCTGGCAGAGGGAGAGTATCTTGTGAGCAGCAGCACTGGTGATGGGCAGAAGCTGCCTCAGCACGAGTGACCCCTGCACGGCAGAGACAGATGCAGCAGAAATGAGAGGTGTGTATTTCAGTGAGCTCCTGATCCGGCTTTCACTCTGTTCTGGCAAACCCAGCACGCGTTTGTGCATCCTTGTCAGGGAACAAAATCTTACCTGCGTCCAGAAAGACAGTGAAAAGCTTTTTAAATCCTTACCTCACGCTCTGACAAGTGCCAGCCCGGGAAATGAGCGGGAGCACGCAGCGTGGGGATGAGTGATGCCACCGCTTGGTCTTGCTGGTGGAGCAGTTGAAATGTGAACGTTAGTGATTGCAAATAAGGTGCAGTTGGGAGCTCGTTGGTGGAACAGATGTAGGAATGTAAGTTACTGCCTCTCAGCTATTAATTTCCAGGCCCTCAGCCGAGGCAAAGTGACTAAGGAGCTCGGCATCACTTGTAGCTGTTGCTCTGGAAAGTAAAGCAGATTGCTTAAACCTTGTTCAGCAGCAGCTTGGGCTCATCCGATCCGCTCTGCAATGGAGAACTTGGCAAGGTTGGTTCCTGTGTCCTGGTGGATGGATGGATGGATGGATGGATGGATGGATGGATGGATGGATGGATGGATGGATGGGTAGATGGATGGACCCATGGATTGATGGGTGTATGTGAGTGGCTGGAGAAGGGCATCTCTCTACCCACTGCCACCCCTCCATTGGGGAAGGTTTGGTGATGTCCCGGGAAGATGCTCAGGCTTGTGAGCATGTGGGTGTCTCCTGTCCCTCCTAAGAGTAATGCCCAGAAGCCATGACTGGAGTCTGGCTCTGGAGGCAGAGGTTGGGCTGCGAGGGGTCTCGGGCTGAGGGTTCCCTCAGTGCCAGCCCACCTCATCCTTTCAAAAGAGCCTCGAAGGCAATTTTAAACAACAAAAAAAAGAAGATAAACAAACACACTGGCAAATACTCTCTCCCCTTCTCAACACCTGCAGGTTTTTTATAGAAAAATGAATTGATTGTAGGACAGAATAATATGATAAATCAAGTTGCATTTCTATTATAACAACGAAGGGAGAACACACTTTCTATATGCTAAATATATTCATGGAGTTATATTATAGTAACATTCCTTAAATTGATGATATTTATCAGTTGGGGAAAACAGATTGCTATATACGGAAGAAAATAATTAAAGGAAAGGGAAGAGTAATAGCAGCATCACAGCAGTCAAGTCTAGCAATGTCTTAACAGAAATATTGATGTTCTTTTGGATGCACGTCAAGGAGAAATGGAAAGATAGCGGGGCAATTTCTGCTGCAGTTACAACTACAAAATATCTTTAAACACTTGCAGTCACATACACCCAGGATGAAATTCTGTTTCCAGCAGACTGCCTTGTCTTTGCTTTCTCTGATAGGAAAAAGAAAAATGGGTTACAAGGGAATTTTTGTTTATTTGTCTTTCTGAAAACTGGTGAGTGTCATCTATGCTGTGCTTAACCTAATGTATCACTGGGAAAAGGAGGAAAAAATACAAGCTGCAGGTGGAGGGATTGCTGTGGCGAGGCCCAGTGGGGCTGTTGCACTTATTTAAGGGGACCATCGGCTCCTCCATCATTTACTCTCCCTTTTATTATTATTTTTTTTTCCTAGCTGCTAATAATTCCTCTGATGTTTGCCCAGGGTGAAACTTCGGGTGGAGATGCAGAGGTCAGACTCGTGTCGTGTACGTGGATTGAACTCAATTCCATGTTCTTAAGGCCAGGGCTTGCTCATCACAGCAAGGGAAGGCACATCTGGGAACATCTGGAGCACAAGAGGAGTTGCAGCAGCCACATCTCAGACTCAACAGTAAGGTGTGGAGGGGGGTGGGGGTGGGAAAGGCACATATCACCTCCTTGTCAGCCCCTAATTGCGCCGCTGCAGCCCCCTTCCCTGTGCCTTCCCCTAGGACGTGCACACATCCCAGGTGCTTGATGGGCCTTTTATGACGGTGCCAGAATATAGCACCCTTGCTAAAGCTGTCAGGGCTTATATTGCTCAAGAAATAATTGTCCAGTCTCTGAGGGGCTGTTAGTGCTTAACACAACAGTTTTTTCTGGGTCATAATATGCAGCGTGACATTGATGTGCTGCTGCTGCTGCTGCACCTCCCGGTGCCCAATGCCGAAGCTGACTTCCCAGGCCCCTGGTTCCCCGGCTTTACTGGGGACTTTCCCACTGAAATTGTAAATATATGTGCAAAACTCCAAAGCTTCCAGTGCTCCCTCTTGAAGGAGACAGCACTGATTGTGTTTCTCTTAAGACTCTGGTCCCAGCAAACTTGCACCCATGGCAGACATGGGCATCTCCTCATGCTGCCCACTGTCCCCATCCTCCTCTTGAAGAGCAACCCCTCGTTCTCCAGAGGTGCCCAACAGGCAGCAATTGGGCAATTTTATACCCACGTTGCTCTGGAGCTGTCTCTTAACCATGGCTTTGCCCAGTAGGGGCCCTCAGGAGACTCTTAAACACAGTCAGGGATGGGGACTCCACCACCTTCCTGGGCAGCTGATACCACTGAGTGGTCAGTCAGTGGAATCAGCTGCCCAGGGAGGTGGTGGAGTCCCCATCCCTGACTGTGTTTCAGAGTAGATTAGATGTGGTGTTGAGGGATCTGGTGTAGGGGAGAACTTGTAGAGTAGGGCTGATGGTTGGACTTGATGATCCCAGGGGTGTCTTCCAATGTAAATGATTCTGTGATTCTATGAGACCTGATATACTGAGGCTTATGTACTAAGTAGGAATAAGTGATAGAGAACTTCTCTCAAGTTTTTCTAAACTCCACATGCTTATTTTTAACTCCAGCTCCCTTTTACAGATGTTCTTATAAAGAGAAAGCAGCTTGGTAACAGTAACAAAATGGAAATTTCCTCGGTGCAAAATAAATTTAAGCGATATACATTTATGAATGTAAAATACTTGGTGTAAGCCTACGCTCTGTACAAAAAGAAATGTGCCTCTTTTTAGACAGGGAACTAATACATTGCAGCCATTAAGAAATATATAACGTTGACATTAATTGAAGTGGAACGAGGCTGTGCTCAAACTAATAGAACTGAGAGAGAACAGGTGAGTTGGGTTTTGTAACTGATGGAGTGTTCTGGAGGGGAATAATTTCTGGGCTCACTGTGGCTGTAATCCATCAACAGCAGGGTAAGAGGGTGGGATTTTGGTAAAAGCACCTCCCCAGAAGTAGGTTTTTTTGTTGTAGATCATCGGGAATGGCTGTGCTCCCTCGTTACAGTTAGCACAGAGCAGCAAACCCAACTTCTCTGGTGCTTTGATGTTACCCAGGAACAGTCCCTCACTGGGGACAGAGAGGAAGGAATGACATGTAGCCCTAGGAACAAGTAACCGGTACGGATTTCTAACTTTCCCATTTTTTGGCTGTGTAGCTAATACGCTTTTCTCTTTTTCTGGCAATACCACATTTTTTATTGTACTTCTGCCCAGTGCCACATAGTATCTAAACCTTCCACTCACCAAAGGAGAGCTAGCTCTTGCCAAACAAGGCAGCTGTTATCAGTATCCCGAGTGTAAGGGAAGTACGACAGGTCAGGAAGGAAATATTTATGAACTCCAACGTTTCTAGTGCGACATTTATGTTACTTTTCGTACATGTGAGAAACTGTCAGCCTGACATTAAAGCAAGTCTTGTATCAAGTGAAGTAAGGCTATAATTTTTTTGCTAATGGATTGTTACGTTTCATTTACATATCTTTTCCCAACCGTTTTATGCTTAAAAAATCATTGCCCTTTTGAATTATGTGAGGCTCTTTTTACGGTGAGGCTCCAGCAATTTGCCAGCCTCATGTGTGTAATTAGTTTAATTAGCACTACAGCTTTAATGAGAGCCTCAGTGTCTGCTGTATGCACTCTGTTCTTCACTGGACAAAGTAAAAAATTGGGTTTCTTAATCAGCTGCAACTGAAGTGCTCCCGTCCTCACAAGTGCTCACACAGTGCCGCAAGAGAGATTATCTCTTTTGCCTTTTCTTAAAGCATCACACTCTGTTTTGGCTACAGGGTCTGCATCCCCCTGGGCTGTGCTCAGAGACTGTACATACGCGTTGGGTATGTTCAGTGAACTGTTCTCACAGCTTTTGGAATAGGTTACCTTGGCCTTTGGGGTAATCCCTACTTACAACCAGCACATAAAGAGCGCTCTTGCTGCTGCCTGTGAGCGGTGCCTGCGTAATGGATGGGGAGAACGAGGCGCAATGCATCTCCTTAGTACAGGATGAGGATATTTCACCAAACCCAGTGAAAGCTTGACATTGAAAACAACTCTTGGGGAACTGTCAAAATGACAATAGAAAAAGCATTAACGATTTATCAACGTGCCATTAGCCCCGCGTGTTCGACCTGACAATGTACGAAGTCTGTAGATCATTTTTATTGTCCCACAATAGAAATATTTGAGTGGGAATGGAGGCGGGTGACCTCTAGGCTACATTAAACCAGTATCAAGAAAAAGATCATTATCTGCAAGGTACAAACTCACATGAATTCTCTCCACTTGTCTGGCTGATTCGGTGTCTCTGGTTTGTTTATTCCCGTGTCACCTGGCTTATCGACGCAGAAGCGCTCGGCAGAACCTCAGGAGCTCAAGCACAGCCTTGAGAAAGAGAATGAATTCCCCAGTAGGAACATCATAATTGTANGGGGGAGGGCAGGGTTTGTACTTCAAACTCCGCTTTCTGGGGTCACCTTTGAATTCAGGTTTCCTCTTATAGAAAACCCTATTTTATGTCTTCTACTACTTTTAAGAGAAACAGTTTTAAGCAATCACAACACAAGCACGCCCACAAAAATCAACCTTTTCCTCCTTAAAAACACAGTTCTTGAAAAAGGAAGCTTTCAGGAAGGAAGCTCAGCTGTTGGAGCTCAAAGGACCACATTTTCACTCACCACACAAACACCACAAGCCTGTTACCCTCCCTGCTTCGGCCGCACGGGCCAACCTTTGTGCGGAGGCTGAGACCGGCTGCTTTCAACCCCAAGCTCCACGATGGGCCTTTTCTTATTGCCATCATCACCATTATCATCATCAAGGCACCGCGGCGTGTCTTCTTCAGTTTGCCTCTGGAGGCCAAAGCACTTTGGAAGATTGCATTTTACCTGCAGGTATTTGTCATGAAGAGTATCCCAGCGCGTCTCTTGTTCCTGTGCCGACCGTAGCAGAACCCCTGTAGCTCTGGATGTTGTGCTTCCTGCTCACCGCGGGGTTGGGACCATCAGTCCGGGAGCCCATCAGAGAGAGCTTTCATTTCTAGACTCACTTACAGCTCAGGCCCAGACAATAACTGCTGTTTTCTGTCACACACAGAGAAATGGGGGACGGGCTCCCAGGCTCTTACCACTTTGGGTTAACATCTCTGCTCACCAGCGCTTCCCGTTTATTTTATTGTCATTTCGGTTTGGCTGTATTACTCCACTGCACATTGCTTCCTAAGCACCTGTTTTTATTGATTTAGGACAGGGAAGCTGTCAGAGTAACGCAGTAATAACGTGATAGAACAACAACGGGTCTTTGTTTTGCTTGGCTGCAGAGGAGCCTGATCCTGGGGCGCGCAGCAAGAAGTGCTGGTGGTGGGGTGACAGCCCAGCACAGGAACGGGCCTTCAGACAGCTCACCCCATGCTCTGATCTCCACAGAACGAGAAGACTTCAACTAACATAAATACCAGCTGTGCCTGCTCACCCCCTGGTCAATCAGGTGGCGGCTGAACGCCTAATGAAGGGAATGAGATAGGAGAGAGAATTCCCAGGGCTGCTCTCTGATGTGAAAACTGGGAAAACTTCCCAGGTGCTGCTGGATTAAGGTGGTGTGAAACCACCGGGGAGGGGGAAACCCGGTGGAAGTTTACCCCTGCCTCACCAGCAGGGAGAATCACAGGGAGTGGTTTTCCTCTTTGCAAGGTGGTTGCCATCACTGCGTATTCCAAAAACCCAGACTGCTGGGGTTTTGGTTTAATTCCTAATTTTAAATTTGGATATTTTAACCACTGTTTCTTATCTTAGTTCCACCCAAGGATGATAGTACTCTTGTTTGAAAGGGGAATGGATCTGACCCGGGGGGTTGTTCTATCCCATAATGACATTAACCCATTGCAGACCGCAGTGTCAGATGCTGGGAGAAATTAAATAAGCAGCAGGTTTTTGAATCAGAGCAATCAGGGTTCGATCCAGAATAAAGTAGCTGTTTTTACAAGTGCTGTGGGACACCAACACTTTGATTAAAGTTCCAGCAGGAAGCAGCACTAAGGGACCAATGACCAGTTGAGCCAGTGACATTAATGGTGTGTTTCACATGGCTCTGGTTCCTATAAATGCTGTTTAAAACACAATGTTTGTAGCAGTAACCACATATATATATATCAAATGTTGTGGGGAAAAGCAAAACTAATTTACCCTTAAAGGTTAGAATTGGAATTATTACTTTCTTTTATTAAATGATATATATTATTACATTTTTTTCTCCCAGGTAGGTAGGGTAAGATGCAGACAGAGAGATGCTGTGAGGTGTGTCAGGGGGTGCCAAGGGTATCTGTTTCCCTCCCTGGGGAGCCACACTCCTCCAGTGATTCAGGGCATAAAGACAGGGGATCCCTGAAAGTGGTTTAATAGAAGCAGCACATCTGTGAACAGCTAAATGAAGATTAGAGTCTTTGCCAATCAGCCAGTGAGTGACAGGCTGCAGAGAAGACCCAGATGCCCGGACGCCCAAGGAGTGAAGCACAGATGGCGTTCTGTCAGTGCCTTCAACCACCGGTGACAACTTACATATTCGTCAGGTGTTACAGAAATACGAATTAGGGGTACAACCAGTGTTTTTCCCTTCAATAAGCAGATGCAGGAAATGTCTTTGTCCTTACACTTAGTGATGCAGGTAAGGGAAGTGGTGGTATTGTCTAGCTGCAAACTAGTAGGAATGGGCAAATAAATTTAATTGCTTTATCTAATGGAAAACAAGAAACTTATACCAGAGTAAATGTAGCTCAATGGGTATTTGAAAACCCAATGAGATATCCAGTAGACCATGTTATAGATCAACAATTTAGTTTTAAATCATTTAAACAATAACTGTAGTTAAATGTATTCAACAGAACATGGAAAACTGATGTGGGGGCTTTGGTGGTTGCTGCTGCTGTGAGACCCATGGGTGAGTCCCGTTTTGAATCAGGGTGGCTGCCCACACTTCATAGGCAAGAAAGGAATCATTCAGGAGTGTCCATACTGAGTAAACAAGAGGAAAATATTGAGGTGGTTTGGTTTGTTTGGTCTTTTCCTTTTTACAGGATTAATATATTTGTTGAACAAGTATTATCTTAATCCAGTAGTTTTTCTTCAACAAGTTATAAAGGAGAGCAATGACTTTCTGTCAATGGATTTTATTTAACCAGCTCAGGTTATTTATGAGATGTTTGCAGTTCTGAGCCCCTAAGAGTAATAACTTCTCCAATTAAATTAACATGAAAACTCCCCTGATATCCCCCAAATAATCAAATTCTTTTGTCAACAACGTCCCCAAATAATTTGCATTTACTTTAGCAAAACTTTGTTAGAATCAGACCTCATTGTGAGGCAGGGCTCTTCCCCTGCCGTGGGAGGGCTGGTTATTTCAAAGTTAAATAATTGGTCTGTTTTGCAAAGATCTTTCATCAAGTTCTTCCTACAGCAAAAACCGCTGAGAAGAAGCAGAAGGTTAAAGCATGGGATGCATCAAATGGGAAGCACCTTTGCTCTCACCCTCCTTGGACTCGCGGCTTCGGTGAGTAACATCTTAAACCTTCCAGCAGCAAAACCCGAGGACTTGCCTTTTCTGCTGAGGGTTTGATTGTGGGGTGGGAGAAACCTTGTGAGACGCAGAAAGCCCGTGTGACGGCGATGCGCAGCGGCACGGGGCTGGGCTGGGGGAAACCGTCCGGCGGGGCTGGTTTGCTGCGACTCCACAGATTGCTCAAAACACTACCAGATGGGTTTCCCCCTGTTTGCCTTCAGAGATCCTTTGGCATACCAGAACAGGAGATATTTTATGCATGGGAAAACACTCCAAAGCTATTTTAATAAAATATTTGAAACTCCTAGAGGATCTTTGAGCTGAGCAGGCTGTAAATAATTGAAGCATTAAGGATAATTTACACCCCTGGGACGAGCCGAAGAGGATTACAACCTCATGGAACCATTTACCTTGAGAAAAATGACAAAATTTCCAAGGACTGATGGTTCCTTGAGAGAAGATTTGAAGCAGAGTCTGCTCTTGGCTTGAGCCTCTCTGCTATCAATTCCAGTTCATACAAAGACATTTGCTCCGATTATTATTATATCCCTGCCCTTTCTTGCCCTTGAGGTATCGGCATTGTGGCTCCAAAGACAGATTCAATTAACAAACCGGATAGATGCTGACCTTTCCCAGATTGTTATTCTATCCTTGATTTGCTTTAGGGGAGAAATATTTCTTTCATGTAGAAAAATGAAATAACAAATAAATAACCAACAATTGATTTGTAGTTAAAAAAAAAAAAAAAAAAAAAGAGAGAGAGAGAGGGAGAGAGAAAGGAAAGAAATGAAGTGGTGGAGCGTAGACACTGCTATTAGCTGAGTGGCGTCAGGACTTCGGGCTGGGATCACTCAGCGAGTGAGCTGCCATCCGTCACGATTAAAGACTTGTCGGAGGATTTCTGGAGTGGTTTCTCCAGGGAATCAGGTAACTTAGGCAGCTCAGTGCTTTTTTGCGTTTTTGTTAACTTTGTGATTGATTTTCTGCAGGCCAACACGGAAATTTTCCTTTTGTTGCTTTTTCACAGCTTGCAGAGCGCTGTCTCGCACCCTCAGGGGTCGGTGGTGATGCAGGGTGGCAGGGCTGGGGCAGGAGGGGGGACCAGGAGGAGGATCCTGGGTAACAAGTGCTTGTAGACAACAACTTTCTTCATTTATATTCATATTTCAGATTGTAAATGTTCTGAGTTCTACAAAAGACTGAGACCAATAGGTTTCTATCTTGGACATTTCCTTCATGGTAGATGAAGGGAAAGGTCAATTTTACCGTTAATTCATAAAAATCTTTCTTTCCAGGTGGTGGAAATTGTAAAACTTTATTATACCTACAAGAAACTGAGACCAAAAAATTCCAATCTTGGATGTCATTGTCGATGAAGGAAAAGGTCAATTTTACCATTAATTCATAAAAAGCTTTCCTTCCAGGTGGGGAAATTGTAAAACCTTATTATATCGTATTACGGTAGCCTTGGGTTCCCCAGCAACCTCAGAAGAGGCTTTGCTGGAACAGGAGGAGCTGGGTGTTTCGGCCCACTCTGCTTTGTGTGGCGTTAGGTACTGGCAGAGGGGCACTCCCTTCCAAACAGTAGTATAGAGTGCCTTGTAACTTGCAGGTGAAGTATATAAACTGCCTTCCCACTCCCTAATTTATCTGATGTTGGATCAAATAAGGTTTATTCTTAAACCAGCCACCGGGGAACCAAACACCACCGTCCCTTGAGATATGTGATGCTGCCAGTCCAGCAGTGGGGCAGCCCCAGAGGGTGGCGTGCAGATGTTGGGAGCCCTCCCAAGTCCCCTGCTGGGTCCTGGGTTGGGGGGAAGTGTCCCCCTGGGCCTGGCAAATAGATCCTGGGCCACCAAAGGTGGAGCGAAGGGAGGCGTTCCTGCGGTGCTAATGACCTGCCACAGGAACTGTACATTTTCTTGTCATTCCATCACGGGTTTAAGGCACCAACCTCTACTAAAAAGCAGAGTGACAGATGTACAGTTATGCTGTTTATACCAATTATAATACCTAGATGATCTTTATTTTGTGTGCTGCCGAACAATCTATTGATCACCTGGTTTTTTAACTTGATGCAGCCTTACAGATTTGATTTATAAAAGAGATTTATTTTCTCTTTTGACAGAAACTGCAGACTTTTCTGCATAACTTATTAAAGTATAGATTAAAACTGACATGTTGATTTGTTACTGACTTTGAGGATTTCTTTCTGAGCCGTTTGCCTCCAGCATTTAGCAGCCCACTGAACACATAGCTTGTGCACGAATCCTTCTTTCTCCAGTCCTGGGACTGGCTCTGGTATCGTGCAGGCTGTGCTCAGCCAGTGGGAAGGTAAACAGTGAGACTGGGTTTATGCCAGGAAGTCACAATAAGCTGTGCATTGGCAAAATATTTAATCACACTAAAATGGGATGCTGGGCCCTCCCACACGGCTTTATTTTGGCACCACACAGTGCACATTTTTAAAGGTCAGAGTTTCCAGTTTCCATAGTCTGCTGTTGCCCTTTTTTTCTTTTTTTTTTTTTTTTTTCAAACCCAAGAATTCAGTTCCTTTTATTACTCTGTTATCTAATATTTCACAACCAGTACTTCTGACCTTTTCTGTAATATTTTTACCTCTGTAAATGAGCTTCCTTGACTCTGTATCAGTCCCATACGCACGCTCTCATATACCCATCCCTGGCCATCCGGAGAGGAGAGGAGGAGGCAGGTTGTCGGGGGTGCCAGGAGGAGGAGGATGCTGCACACCCGAGTGCATTGACACAGCACCAAGATCTGTCAGATGTGCATTTACAGGAGTCAAACTCCAAGTGCACGGTTCTGTAGCAAATTCACAGAGTTTAGCTCCTCTGAGTTATGAGCGAGACAGAACCCAGAGCAGATTCAATCATATTGTCTCGGTTCTGCTCTCTGTTTTACTGGCTGTAACAGATGCTCATCAACAGGGCAGGAACTGAGGAAAATCCAGCTCGGTTGCTGACTTGTCTCACACAGGAATATGACTAAAAACCTTGATCTTACATAAATTGCAAGTCAGTCTTGTGTAAATGGCAGTTCTAGGGCTCTGCAACGAGATCAAATAGCCACCAGCCACCATGGCATTGAAAAAATTCTCACAGTTAAAAGGGCCTTTGTTATTTTCTGTGAAGTGTTAAAGTCGTGAGCAGATTTGGAAATATGAATGGATACACAAATGATCTAATTTGGGATCACTGTACCCAGCTGTCTCTCAGGCTTTTCTCTTTAATGGGGTGGAGGGTATCATTATTTTTGGTTGTTCATCTTGTAGTGTATCCTTTTATGACTCAGCTGTTTGATCGCCAATCGCACGCTTGATAAGCATCGTACTGAGCAAAGGTAGTTTGATAATGCTTTTCTTAATTTGGCTTGTAGTTTCTGTTGCCAAAGCGTTCGTGAAATTCCTCTTCCCAGCACCAGCCTGTGGTCTCATGTAAATGCATCCGAGCGTGCGGCTTCCCTGACCCGAGGCTCTGAGCCAGCGTGGTTGAGCCGCCTGCTTGATGCTGGAGGCAGCGGTGGGTTTGGCACGCTGGGACTGGGACGTCCAGCCAAAGGCTGATGTGAAACCAGATGGAAAGGTTTTCCTTGCAGTTTCCCATTTCCAATTCACCCCGGCAGTAGCAGCAATGTTCTTGCTTTCTGTTTAACCTATACAACTAACGGGAAGCCACAAAACTCCAGCCTGAAGACGTGTGTGTTGCCCATGGATGGCCTCTGTTTCACTCACAGAGGAGAAGGAAGCCTTATTTACAGCAGATGCTGTTTAGGTGACCAGGGGCCATTGCAATGTCGCGCTTACTAACAGATATAGCTCAGCACAACTGTTTCTTCTCTCCCATCTAGACAGTAAAAGCCTTCTGTGTTGAGCCTGGGTCCTCTAAAGCTTCTGAAAGCTGATTCTGCTCCGGAAATAAATCTGAAGGCAGAAACCTCTTCGTGATTTTTGCTCCTGATGATTCCAATCTCTGACAGCTAGAAAATAGAAAAACCTTTGTCCTGGTCTGAGGTAAAACAGAACCAATTTTCTGTTCTGCACATTGTGCAGAAACTGTTCACTCTCACAGTGATCAGACCTGATTATTCCAAGGAATGGTGTGGAGAGAGGCCCTTGCTTATACTCATTGCTAGAACAACCAAGGTCAGGTAATTTTGTTCTTTACCCAGTTGGAGGCTTGGAAGTGGAAAGTGTAGAGTGGTCACATCTGTAGGGAGGAGCAGCCAGGACAGATGACCCAGAATTGACCAACTGGGGTATTCCATCCCATCTGCATCATGCTCACTAGAAAAGCTGAGGGATCAAAGGGGCAACTCCCTTCCTTCCATGGCTGATGTCCAAGGAGAACCTTGTCTGTTCATCTGCCTTTGATCCTGATCCGAGCATTCCTGCCTCCAGAGCTGGAATCCAGATCCTGTTGGTCACCCAGTCCAGGATGGGACTTTTCCTGGTGCTGCTGGTGACGTGATCATCACCCCGTGAGCTTCATACTCTCTTGTATATACTGTATCTATTTCATTATTTTCTTCCTTTTGTTTTTGTTTTAATTTCAGTATTATACTTCATTAAAGTAGTTTAGTTCATGCTAAACTTGTAAATCTCTTTATCCTCTTCCTCTGCCTTTTTTTTTTCAGGGGAGGAAGGGCCATCTCTCAGTCTGGCTTTGGTAATTTTGGGTGAAACCGCAACAACCTTTTTGGTTTTGTTTTTGTTTTCCCATTTTTTAAATATTTGGGTTTGCTTTAAGACCAGATGGATGTTTGTCAGAAGACAAGTCGGTGTGGTCTTTCTTTTCAAGGTACAAACGTTAGCATTTAGGCAATCACTGGCTCATTTCATGTTTCTTTTCAGAAATCCTCTTAAAACGCCTCTTGTCTTGACCAGCTCCAGTCCAGAATATTCTGTGATTACCAGTTCCAGTCTCCTGGTTTTCAGGCACTAATGCCACGTTCAGACCCTTGGTGCTGCCTCACCCAACAAGGCCTGGGCTTGAGTTTTGATACTGGGTTCCTCTCTGATGCCTCACTGTTTCGGGTGCTGCGAGTGTCAATAGCCACCACCCTGGTGAAGTCACGGGCAGTTGAGAAGATCCCCATTTCAGCTGTTTCTAGAAGGTAAAGAGACGCTATTGGCTTCTACCTTACATCAAGGAGACCTCAAGGAGAGTCAATTTATTTTGAGAGGTTTGGCTGGGGAAGGTGACCTGGGGGTCCTGGGGCACAGCAAGGAACGCATTTCCCAGGTCCCAGTTGACAGCAGGGTGGTTGTATCCATTTTTCTCGTCATTTGTCACCTGCAGAGTCTCTCTATCAGCAGGACAGTATGATGGGGAACCACCTTCTCATTTTCTTCTCTTTCTTTTGCTTCCCATCCTCCCCACCAAAGCAGGCAGTTGTTCACATCTGTCTCCCCGGGATTTCTGCAGATCTCTGAAGTAGTGAATAAGCTATTCACAGAAATTAGAGACAGAAAAAACGAGTATTTATAGATCATATAATCTGTTCTCAAGAAAACAGAAAATAAATTACATTTAAGTAATTTTCCATTTCTCAGATATAACAGAAAAACTTACAGGTATTAAGATGACCATTCTCAGCTCAGAGTGACTGACACTGCAGTACTCTCACAAATGGGGTGTTTTCCGATGAATGATTATGAGCAGGAAGGAAAATTAGAAATTTGACAGCCTAACACCATCAGTGTTAATTTTCTACAGTTTTGTCATTTACTTGCAAGAACTTAATATATTTCTTCTATAGCTTTATCGCTCCTTCTTCTATCAAAGCTCTACAGGCTGTAATATTCTGCTCAGTGAACTGAAATACCCGTCAGTACAAAAGCATCGTCTCATAAAAGCATTGGGAACGGTTACGGTACATTGTTATGTACACTAGTATTACCTAAGGAAACATTTATAGATTTGAAGAACAGACATTTTCTAGAAGGAGTGGAAAACAAAACTTCTAAATTAAAAATCCCCCTTTCCTTGATTTAACTCAAGAAGATATTTCATCCTCTAACAAAACTCAGTGTCTGTAAGAGCGGAGCCTCCTCTCCTCGACATGATTTTCCACTCCCTGGACACGGCCCAAGGATCCTGCACGCTCTGTCCAGGGGACAGTGCCAGGGGACAGTGCCAGGGGACAGTGCCACTCTGACAAACAGGGTCTTAGGGTCAGAGAATCACAGAATTGTCCGGCTTGGAAGACACCTTTAAGATCATCAAGTCCAACTATCAGCCCAACACCAACAAGCCCACCACTAACCCATGTCCCTTGGCACCACATCTTCTCATCTTTTAAATCCCTCCAGGGATGGTGATTCTACCACTTCCCTGGGTAGCCTGTTCCAAGGTTTTACAACCCTTTTGGTGAAGAATTTTTTCCTAATATCCATCCTAAACCTTCTCTGGTGCGACCCGCGGGAGGAAGAGTGAGTCAGGTTAAATGAAGAAGCACAAAGAGCTCTCCTGTCACTTTTTTCCCCCCAAAATCACAATTTCTTGTTTGAACACTGGTGTCAAACATATCCACCTCCTCTGTGACATCTGCACCACCATCTCTTGCAAGGTGCAACCCCAAGAGAGCTTCACCTTCAGGCAAAGAGCTGCCAGTGCCAGGAGAGCTCTCTGTGCAAAGCAAGCTCTGAGCAGCCGAGCTGAGGTTGCCTTCGCCACAATCACAAAGAGGAGGGAACTTTATCAAAAAGTGATGAAGGATGAGGATGGAGAATAGAGCGTGTTGGGGAAAAGCCTGGGGGGAGTAAGGGCCACATTGACATTCATTTCAGTAGAAATTGGGTTGCAGCTTGTATTTTGATTCTGCTGCCTGTGATAACACAGTGCACACTATTTCCATCCTCTTTTTATTCCAGTTCATACATTTCCCAGTTTTTTGGGTCATTGAGTTTGTTCATGAGTTTAACAGCAGACGGTACCGTGCGCACTGTAAATATTGTAACTTCACCGAGCAGATAGCTGCTGATGTAATGCAAGTATGCTTATTGCTGGTCGGACTTCAGCCAGGGAAAACTCCAGACATTACCATTTTGAGAAATGGGGTTGGTTTTTTCCCATCTTATTTACACCACACGGTTCACTGGCAAAGACTGTTAGGGCTGAAATTGCTGAAGGAACTCAACCTCAGATATGTTTGAGGCCATTCCCTGGATGAAGCAGAGCACACTTGTAATAACAGCAATAATAAGTTCATTGCAAGGCGTCTTCTGGAAAACCTGCCAGTTCTACAGAAATTATGAGCAGAGGCTGTCGGCACTCGTGCTCCTTTCTGTTTTGATGGCAGCATTCTCTGCTTCATGACATGTTTGTGGAGAGGGGTGTAGAGACAGGTATGTGTCTGGCTGTCCAGCCGGGTTTTCAGCAGGGGTTTGGGGGCAGCTGATTGGGACACACCGGGGGGGCGGTTGCAGGGAGCAGGGGAGCCTGTGCCTGTGTCAGCTTCAGCGCCTTGAAAATGTCAAATCCAGGTGTTTCCATCCGAACTGTGGTCTGACACTGATCTTGGTTACCGAAACTGCTAAGCAGTTTAATTGACCACTGTTTCTCCACGCTGTTAAACACAAAGAATGACACCCACGTGTTACAGCTACTGAGCTCAGGGACCTGTTGAGAACCCACTAAAATGTCTGTGAAGGGTGTTTTTTCCATTGGGGAGCTCTGAAAAGAATGTCTTGTCTGTACAGGGAGTGACAATTATTATAAATATATGATCTTTCTAAAGTAAGCTTGAAAAACTACTTATATCTCAACACACTGGGAATTAAATTAATTTTATTATACATAGTGCTGTAGATGTACTTGCAGCAATACATTAACAGACCATTAAAGCACTTCAAGTGGATGTGACCCTAAATGCTCAGGTTGGTGACCTGGAGTGTTTTCATCTTTAACTTGGCTCAGACTACTGAAGTCTGCTTGGAACGAGGACATTTATTAGTCCTTTGCTTTTACAACAGGTTACTTCAAATCATGGAAAGAAATTGAAATAGACAATTAGAAAACAAAGGCAAAGAAATTGAAATAGACAATTAGAAAACAAAGGCAGCTGAAACAAATCGTTTACAACAAGCCACAGGCTACAAGAAGCTATACAGGACCTAATGAGGACCAGAGCATTTATTCCTGGTGGCCTGAGGGTACCTGGAAGGGCACTTATCTGATGCCATACATAGTTGGGGATTTAAATTCTGCCATCAGCACAGTCTTTGGCTGCAATTATGCTTCAGCATAGTTGCTGTTGGTCCCTGGAGCAGAAGGTGTTCTGCAACATGTAGAGGACCTGGTCAGGAGGAACCTGCCAGAGCAGGAGATGGAGCACCAGGCAGTGTTGTTGGGTTTTGGAGGTTTCTGACATGTAGGAGTGAAGCTGGAGGGATAACGTACCACGTCTGCTTCTTCCAGCTTCTCCAGGAGCCCTGAACCCTTGTGCTGAGGAGCAACTCTGATTCACAGGGGACATGGAAGAGGAGGTAAGCAAGGCCAATGATTATTAATATTTTTTACCAAGATCACCAGTCACACCTAGTTCAGCCTGGGTTTTTTTCTCCTCATCAGTGGCATTCAGAAAAATCCCAAAACAACAGGAAAGTGCCAGAGAAGTGAAGAGTTGTTAGATATAGAAAGCTGTTTGGGTCATTGGAGCATAGGAGGAAGCAGGAACAGTCCTTATAAGAACCTGTTGGCTTTTAATTTTGAACAGAGCTATCAGCTAATCTCTTCTTCATTTGAAATAAAGCTAATCATCCCAAATGTAAGAAATTAAACACCCAGCTGGCACTCGTTCATACACACCCACCTGAAAAATCATCCCCAGGCACGTCCTCCAGACCTTTGCTGGGCTTCTGTGTGCTTTGGGGGGGGCTGTCTAGAGACATGGATTTATGCCCATTATTTACTAACACTGAGGTGTAAACGTTGAGCCCAGTGTCCCCGCACAGCATGAAAAATGGTGGCAGAGGAAACGGAGGGAATGGCCTGGTGATGTCCATGGATCCGGGCTGTGCATCAGCGCTGCCCCGTGTAAAGAGAAGTGCCTGCAACAGCCAGGTTTTACTGTTTGTTACCTCTCAGTTCATGTTGGATGTGTGTTACTGAGTTTAATCAGGGAAAGGAATTTGCTAATGAATTTGTTAATAAGTTCCCCATAGCTTGGGATGTTGGGGTTTTTTTTCTGTTCCCTTTTTTTGGTTAGTTTTGTTTCCATATTATAAAAAAGACAAAAGCTGCTGCAGCCGTTTGGGGTTTGGGTTTTTTTTGTTTTAGGCAAATGATGAGAACAAGTTCAGTTACAATTGCTTTGATGTAAAGAGAAGTTAATAGAAATTTTAGTAGCAATATCAGCTTAAGAGAATTTGAGCTCCTGTCCTTCACATTGCAATGAAGCCAGTCTATCTGCCAGGCTGGTGGGCGCCCATTCCCAGTCATGGGGCTATTCAGTTACTGGGACTGGGAGCACAGCTTTGGAAGAATTCAGAAAGGTTTGCTCCAACTCATTTATGTGCAGTTCTGTGTGTCCATTAGACACATAGAGCCTTATGGAGCACGTGTCCTTGGCATCGGTCACAGTATCAGGTGCATATAGAAAGACACAGGCTTCATACACAGTGCAGGAGGGACATGGACCTGCTGGAGCGGGGCCAGAGGAGGCCACAGAGGTGCTGGGAGGGCTGGAGCCCCTCTGCATGGGGACAGGCTGAGAGAGTCTCAGGGCATTCAGCCTGGAGAAAGAGAAGTCTCCAGGGAGACCTCAGAGTCCCTTCCAGTCCCTCAAGGGCTCCAGGAAAGTTGAGGGGGACTCTTGATGAGGGAGGGGAGTCACAGAACGAGGGGGAAGGGTTTGACACTGAAAGAGGGGAGGTGGAGATTAGAGAGTATGAAGAAATTCTTGGCATTTCTTGGAACTCTGTGGTCTTTAAGGTCCCTTCCAACCCAAACCATTCAATTACCCTGTGATTCTCTCTGGACAGCCTGTTCCAGAGCTGTGGCACTCTCACAGTAAAGTTCTTCCTCGTGTTTAGATGGAACTTCCTATTCTGCTGCTCTGTTACTTTAAGTAAACATCTTCAGTTTATAAATACAGGAAAAAATGGAGATGTTTATGAAATAAATAAATAAACTGGTGGTTGGGGAACAAAAGAGTTTTCACCTTGCAAGAAAGGAGAAGAGGAGATGGATTGGGAGCTCATTTCTGAAGGTTAGGATGGTTTTCCCTTTCCTTTTGTTTCTCCCCCATTCATTTCAATGAGAATTGCACAGAATAATAATCCACTTGTTTTGTCTGTGTGATAATTGCACTGATAATTTAGTATGATTTAAATAATCAAATTCAGAGTGTTTTGTATGTCAAAGTCTGAGAAAAGGTTTTCTTTAATCTCCAAAGATGCATATTCATGATGCCATTATATATATAGCTAAAGAAATTACAGTACTATTGTCTGCTTCAAACAAGCCATCCACTGCCTGCTTTTTAAAAAAAGAAGATGAAACAGTCAAAACACAAGATGATTGATTTGTACTTTCAAAGTGCACCTCCCCTTGCTTTGGTAATGGATTTCTTTATCTATCAACAGCTATCCTTGTCGTTTAACATCCATCCAGTGCAGCCTATGCTTGGGTTTAAGTGTTGTGTCAAGCAAATTCATGCCTTGATATTCTCCTGCCACCTCCAACTCGTGTTTCGCTCTGGCTGCCGCAGCAGAGCAGGTCCTTGGTGTCCTCACCATGGGTCTTGTGCCTTGCCCCTGTGATATCCTGGGCACCAAGCTCAGGACACAGGCAGGGGCTGCCCCTGCCCCGGGACACGAGCCTTGGGATGTCTCAGCAGCTTCCTCCCTGCTGGCCTTCAGCTGGAAAACGCAGGAGCCCCATTCTGTGCCTGAGGGTTCATTTTCCAGGCATGGCATATCCGTATTTTCTAGATTATTTAATGTGTGGTTGGAGCTATGGGTATTATTAAATGAGGGAAAATAAGGGCTGTAAGAAAGAAGGCAAGAATGGCCCCACTGGAGGCTGTGGGAGTTGCAGTGTCAGGGCTGCACACGTGAGTGGGCGGGAGAGACCTCGCTGCAGTGCACCGTGTAAGGAACCCATGGCAAGAAGCAGCTCAGATTTTTATGACAGTTTATTTTTGCATTGGATTTGAACATTTGCTGGATCAAGATTTAACTGATTTATTGTACGAGATGATGAAAATACCCCAAGAAGTGTCTTTATGGAAAAGTATTTGCCTTTGAAGATTTAAAAAAAAAAGCTATTCTAGAAAGATTAGTATTAACACACCACGGGTCAAATACCTGCAATTTAGCTGAGCTTAAGATTTAATCTGTTCCCCATTACCATGCATTAATGCTCAAATGCATTTGTTAAGGGCAGTAGCCACGGGAGAGCGACTGACACATGTGGGCGAGACGGGGTTTAGGAGCGGCCAAGGCTGTGCTGTGTGACACTGCGGTGGCCACACTCCTGTGAGGATGGCAGTGCTTGTGCCGCCTCCAAATCCACAGCAGGAGCTGGAGAAAATTGCAAGAGATGTGGGAAAATGAAATTATTTTCCATGAAAACTGAGTGATATTTGAGTTTGGAAATATCGTGTTGAAATCAGTTGAACCAACCACGGACAAAGTTGCCGTGTTTAAGACGGGAGAGGAGGGCCCAGCTGAGAAAACCAGATGGGTGTCTTACAGATGGGTGAATCATTTCATGTAAAAATCCTTAGTTAGCTGTTTTTCAGTCTTCTCTTCACAGATTGTCTTGAAGTAGCTCATGAATTTTCTCAATTTTAGGTGCTTTGGCCACTACACCAGTTCTGTAGACACCTTGTCGTACGCACTACGAGGCGTTTGCCCGCCTGGATCTGCAGGGCGTTTGCTGGATATTTTTCTTTCCATCCATTGGAAGGATGTAAAGTTGAAGCTTCCTGCCTGAGCAGTTCTACATATGCTTTCTAAACAGATTCACCATTACTGTTGGTTAATGTTTGCATATACCAATGCTCAATAGGAATTGGACTAGAGTGCAAATAAAAGAGACAGAACCAAAGCCTGTTTGCACAAGAATGTGCAATTTATGCCCCGATAGCGACCTGTGCAGTAACTGAAATAACAGCAGGACGGGGGTAATTTATTTATTCTACATGTACATATCTATATATATATGGGGGTTTTATATATATATATATATGTGTTATTGAGCTGAGTGTAGAAAAGCTTTTGCTAGTTTTTTGCCTTTGGACATAATTCCTTTCCAAACTGGAGCCAGGGTTTTTCCAGTTTGGTTGGTTGCAAGAGCAGGGTCGGCTGAAATGCAGGCAATCTCCTTTGGGCCTTTCTTTCTTTTCTTTCTTTTCTTTCTTTTTTTTTTTTTCTTTCTTTCTGGCAGAGCTTTCTCGGTAGAGAAGCAGAACACAAAATGCATTGCATAGAGCAGAGCCTTATTTGTACCTCCAGCCAAGCAGTCTGCGGTCATTGTACGAGAGTGAGAGTTAAACTGATGTTTGATCCCTGGAGAATTGGGTCTGTTTCAGTGAACTCTGAGCCAGGGTGGAACAATTCCTGTGTGACATCCAAGGGGTTTTAAATTCAATATTTTTTTTTATGCTTTATGGAGAACAGTTCTAAAAACTGTTGGTGGTTGAAATGAGAAGAATTAGATTCTTTCCTCACATTTTATCTGACTCAATTAGTTCATTAATTACCGAACACGGCTTTTAGCTGGGGCTGTGATGAGGTACCACATTTCCATTTTTTTCAAACTTAGCCTTCAAAGACTTTTAGTTCATGCTTTTAATGGGGAAAAGATTCTTCCAATGGTAAATACTTTGCAGTGTTTAGATTAAATTATTGTCTGTATTTTAAAGTGTTTAGGGTGTGTTTCAATAAGAAAAAAAACCAAAAGCAAGCAAAATGTTCAAAAGACACGTTTAATCAAGCTATGGTATTCACTAATATGAGTAAAACCATTTTAAAATATCACCCCAGGTTATTATAACATGCCTTTAAAGTCCTATTGTGTATTGGTTCCTGAGGTCTGCTGTTTTGTCTACCAGCTGTGTCTCAGGAGCTGAGTTTTGCCTGGGTCAGGCAAAGCACAGGAAAGAATTAGGATTAAAACAGAAGCTGCCCCTGGGTTAACTTTTCATCCTTCCAGTAACACATGTAGAGAAGGAAGAAGTCACTGGCCGCCTGGGAACCCTCCGCTCACCCCCGGCTCCATGTGTGTTCAGGTCAGTGTGACAATCCCAGCACTTGCTGCTCACACCCTGCCCAGACAGCCCTGTCTGCACCCTCTTCAGGCCACTGTGTTATTGCCCCTCAGGGTCCTGCCTTGCTTGGACCATGTCCTCCAGCACTTTATCAGCATCTCTCTTCTCGTAGTTTTTTTCTTGCTGTTTATGGCCAAGTCTTTTAAATTCCATTTTACACGTGAAAGAGGCAAACTGCTGCGTGGATCTGCAGTGGCCATCAGCCCCCGCCGTGGCTATCAGCCCCATCTCTCCGCTGGCCAGGCTGCTGCTGCCTCATGATTTCCTGAGAAATGTAGCTCAGCTGGGAGCAACTCACATTTCATCAGTTTTTACATGTAAAAGTCAAGAGCCCTCTTATCGCAGCGGGGAGACGGGAGCACGGGGGGGACTGGGCAACCGGCTGAAGCCCGGGAAGGCGGGTAACGCTCCTCCAGCAGGGCAGTGCCCTAGGAAAGGGAAAAGCAGGTTTTTTTTAGAAAAGGAAGCACCATCGTTAGTTTTGCCTGTGTATTTTGTAGCCCGTTCTCACGGCTCTAAAAGAGTGAAAATCTAGGAAAACAAACTGGAGTGTGTGTCTCTTGAGAAACCACCAGCCCCTTCCAGTGGGGGTGAGAAGCTGCAGAAAGTTTGGGTAAGGAGAGATGGTCACACCACGTGCAGTCAGTAAAGCTGAAAGCTTTCTTTTAAGTGGATTTACTCACCTAAAGAACAAAATGCACAAATAAAGTCACAAGCGTGATGCATTGGCATTGCCACAGAAATGAGACTCCTTGAGGCTAAGGTATAACTGCTGCTTGAGGTGCGGCGTTGAGGGGACGTTCCCAGCTGCAAACCTGCAGCACAAAGGGGACATGGACCAGCAGGTTTTATTTGAAAAAAACAGGTATTTTGAAGTCGTGTTCTGAGACAGAAACCTGGGTCATTTCTATCCAGCCCCAAGAGAAGAGCACTCTGCTGCCACCACACCAGGCGGGGTGGGAAGAGGCTTTTGGCACCATTTCCCCAGGGTTTGAGACCAGTCCTGGGATGCTCTGGGGAAAGCTCTGCTGGGTGAGGACCAGCCGCAGGCCAGTCCTGTGCCAACAGCCCATTACGGCACTGGGCAGGTTTTGGGGAGGTTTGTGGGCACATCTGAGAGGTGAAATCGCAGGCAGAGCCTCCCCAGACCCACTCCTTCCACTGCAGACACAAACGAAAGAAAAAGGCTGGCTTGATCCTTGTCCCTTTAGGGGAAAAATAATTCATTTCCAGAAATTTCTCTTCTTATTATTGTCACTGATCTTATTCTCTGACCACATTCAGTGAAGCTCAAACAATCTCAGCCTCATTTGTTGCTTAAAAATGCTCTGGTAGAACAGGAGACTGTGAAGAAAAACCCTTACAGTGCCAGGAACTGGAGCCAAAGGCTGATGTGCTGAAATCTCTCAATAACTCCATACATTGCTATTTTTTTCACCCTGTTCTCTTTGATGTCAGAGCAAATATTAATTACCTTTAAGTAGCTGATTATGGATCCAGGATTGAATGCAGGACATCAATTAAAAATTGAAAAAAAAAACCATAAAATTAACCTGAATTTAGGATCCTTTTTCCTGGCATGGCCCCACTTTATAAAGCTCCAAAGTCAGGCTGCAGCACTGAGGGCACTGTCAGGGGGTGCCGTTCCTCATCCCTTCTATTTGCATCACCCAACCCTCATTTACCTGCGCTGCTCTGGTGATTGATTGTGGTGGTGGTTGCGGGTGAAGGAAACGGCTGGAGCTGACACTGTCCATCATCAGATATTAAACTGCGCTGCCTGGAAATGTTGTGAGTCGGGACTTCAGTTTCTTAAGTACCAAAATTAATGATTCTTTTTCTTGGCTGATGAGAAAGCTGTGAGTCTAATTAATTTCCTGTCACACCGAGCGGCGCTTGCAGAAGAGGAAATAGTGGGGAAAAGCAGATGAAGCTCAGGTAAAAGCTGCATTAATTGAAAGCTCGATTTGCTGTGACCGTATTTCTTGCTTCTCCTCAGATTTCCCACTTACCTCATTTATAGCAAGTAAAGCCCAAGTCTGCCATTGTATTAACTTAGAACAGAAAACTGTGTAAAATCAGATTGCTATGAGAAAATACCATTTTTTTTCCAAGGCAATACTTGGGACAGTACACATCTTTAACCCAGCGTAATCGCAGGCTGAACTGCTGAGAGCAGTGCATTAGGCAACCAATTACCTGAAGCAGCCTTCAGAGTGGTGCCTGGTTTCCCGGCAGCGCTGCAAGACTCTTCTATTTTTAAGGCAGGAAGCAAGCTGGGCAGAAAGGAGAAACTAGAAGGTGTTGGACTTGATCAGACGTTGAAGCTCTCCTGCTCTTGCTCCAGCCCGATGAGCCCCTCTTCCCTGGATGGGGGACACATAGGGTTGACCAGTCGCCAGGTCCTTCTGAGAGCATCTAGTCACCGCCCTGGTCAGAGCATTGGTCCTCAGGTGTGCATGGTGTTGGGCTCCACCACCACTTTTCGTGGGATCCATGGAATTAGGATTGACCGTCTGCTTTAAGCTCTGCTTCGACATCCACCATCCCCTGTAACTCTGACAGATGGAAATATTTTGGGGGGGGTTAAGGCAGCAAACACATGTGCTTCACTGAATGAGCATATTTTAAGTGGGAGGAAGGGAAAAACATTAATATTTTAGGCAACTGAAGACAGATATTTGGAGAGGAAAGCAATGGTGATGCTCAGCCAAGAGTCGAGGTAGCTGCCCGTGCGTTTATATGATGTGAAAAACCCAAGCCGTGGATAAAGTCCTCATTTTGAGGTGTTTGCAGTTCCCTTACTGAACACCTGGCCCCTAATACCCTGGAAGGCTTAAAGCATGATACATCTCCTCAATGTACTTCAGGAGAAAGTCTTTCCCTTGGAATATTAGTGACTACAACTGAAGAAAATAAGTTCAGCTTTCCCTAAGTAACGCAACTTGTATCACAGATCTAACTCTAGATTCCCTCTGTCGCCTCTAAATCTTTGCTCTGTGTCTTTCCCAGCTTGATAGAAGGGCATATTTAATTATCAGGAGTCACATTTGTATGGACAGACCTTTCATCAACAAAGCATCTGTCTTTTGGTTCTGTAATTGTTGAAATCACGTTATTTCTCATCTTTGAGCAACTGAACACATAAACTACATCTGCAGTACGTGTTTGAGGCTGGGGATCTAAAGCAGGCAGAAGGAGGTCACTGCCTTTGCGAGATGTGGCGTGGGTAGGGATAGATCATAGAATCATAGAATGATTTGGGTTGGAAGGGACCTTAAAGATCATTGAGTTCCAGCCCCTGCCCTGGGCAGGGACGTCTCCCACGAGAGCAGGTTGCTCAAAACCCCGTCCAACCTGGTCTCGAATACTTCCAGAGATGCCGTATCGACAACCTCTCTGGGCAACCTGTTCCAGTGTCTCACCATCCCCACAGTAAAGAATTCCTTTCTACTATCTAATCTAAATCTCCCCTTTTTCAGTTTAAAACCATTACCCCTCATCCTGTTCTGACACTCCATCATAAAGAGTCCCTCCACCTCTTTCCTCTAGGTCCTCTTTAGGTTCTGGAAGGCTGTTATAACATCTCCCCTGAGCTTTTGAACAACCCCAACTCTCTCAGCCTGTTGATATTCCCTCCAACTTCCATTCCCAGTGCCTCAAGTACTGGGCAAGCCTTGCCCCTTCCCGTGGGGCCATCCCAGTTTCTGCCCTTCAGAGGGCTCGAGGCACACTGTTGTGCTCCATCTCTCGTTGTTATCAACTGGGAACTTGCCGTAACACTGTTTGTGCAGCCCGTGCCCAGCCCTCACCCCAGCACTGTAGCTGTGCACCCCTCATGAGCGTGCACTGACACCCTTTGCTGTCTTTGCTGTTGGCTGCTGCTTTCCAGCAAAGCTCACAGCAGTCTGTGCAAGAAAAGTGAGGATTTGTTCTTTGTCACGTTCTCTCAGCAATCAGACCTCAGAGGTGAACTGCTCCCGTTTTTACTTCTTCATTTGTGATTTGTAATGGAGAAAATGCTTTGGAAATCCACTTGTTCCTCTCTGGAGTGACAAATGAGACATTTTCCAGAGGCCACAGCCAGCCTTTTGACGCAGCAGATGACTCCAGCCTAATCTAGTGACCAGTTCACACTGTGCAAAGAAATAGTGAATAAACAAGTTACAAAGAGCTTGATACAGCTATTTAGATGGCCAAAAGCCTCCCACAAAGCATTGCTGCTTGGGAATTCCGTAGCACCAGGGCGAGAGGTAGGGAGCTTTGATGTTCACCAAGGAGAGAGCAGAGGGAGAAGCAGACGGTGCCAGGATGGGAACCCGGGTCAGAGCTCTCCAATTTGTCCTAAATTATCGAGGGGTGGGGGTGCCTGAGGGTGCTTGTGGTGAGCTGTTTGGGTTAGGCTGAGTGGGAAAACAGGGAAACTTCCAAAGGGTTTAATAAAGGCAGGAGGGAGGAGAGCAGCAGGGCGGATGAAATGCTACGCTGTCAAATGTAAAACAATGCCCATTAGGAGGAAAATATGAACTGCTGCTCACTGGTGAGTTCTAAATTAGCTTTAAAAGTCGGGAAAAAGGCTTGGGCATTACTGTGGAGAGTTAATAAAAATATCTGCTGAGTCAGCAGCAGCGGGCGAAAAAAGACAAACAAAACCTTCGGAACAGAAGATGGAACTGGAATAGATGGTGCCACTGCAGGCGTAAGAGGTAGTGCCTTGGTTCAAGGGTCCTGCTCTGGTATTCAACGTGCTGGGAATGGAAAAGCCTCTCAGGCTTTTCTGTGGCTTAAAGCCACAGAAAGGGCTGCACGAATCCGTAGGGGAAAGGCTGTGAGAATCCCAGGGCCTCTCAGTGTGGGACTCTCTGTGAAGAGTGCAGCTCCAGCCCCTCCAGCCCCGTCACTTCTTCCTGATCTGTCATCTCAGCTGACTGTGCCATGGTCCCATTAATCTGCAGTAATTTCTACTAGCACAAAATAGACCAATCACCACCTTTCTAATGTTTACACGGAAAGTTTTCACACTCTAAATCTGACTGGCTTTTAAAATTACTCAAATAACACTATGGAAATCAACAAGAAAGAGCCAAAGACTCTCAGGCTGAGTGGCACCTTGGGTCATAGAATCATAAGTAGCGTCTAGGTTGGACTTTAAGAGCATTGAGTCCAAAACCCTCTTGCAGCAGGGCCAGAGTCAGCTCACGCTGCTCAGTGCCTTGCTCACTCCAGTTCTGAATATCCGGCAAACATTACGTGCCACAGCTTCATTCCTGCTCTATTAAAAACCTGGTCTCCAGTCCATAAATTTATTTTATTCTGACTGGTACATGAGAAGTCATAAACCAATTTATGAGCTGAAAAATGCTCGTCTAACTGCCTCGGCAGCCTGACATATGCCAACTTCAATTCGTCTCTCCCTGAGCCTCCATGCAGCTCAGTGGAGGAAGGCGAGTGGCAACACGGCTGCAGCGGCTGCTCCGAGGAGCAGACCCTTGCCTCAGAGGGACGAGGATGTCTGATGTATCTGCTGAATTATAACATTACAGAGCAGGAGTTAAAAGGCTCTTCTGTCAGTGCACATACCGAAGGAGTGTGTGCTCAGAGGGAGAGGAGTCGATGTGCTGGTATTAAGGCGCTTTTTAGCACGTGTCCTTTGATCCCCCTGTTTTTGGGACTGCGCCTGCCGTGCCCAGAGACCCCTCATGGCTGCATCCCCTCAGATTAGAGGAGCAGCAAAGCGTTTGATCTGCAGCTGATCTTAGGGGAAATTATCAGCAGATCAAGAAGTTTCTGCCATCTGCTCATTGGGCCAACTGGAAGTGTGGGTTTGGCACGGCTCTGGCTCTCCTCCTAATGACGGCCACCTCGTTAGGACGCTGACAGCCCGGCAGGGCAGGCTCCACGGTGCTGTCTCACGCTGTGCCACAACCGCATCAACATCTTGTTCAACATCTAATCAAGCTCTGCGTGCCTCAGGAGGAGCAAAAAGCAAAAAGAAGGGCGTGGATGTGAGATCACCTTGCTCCCAATTAACACTCTCCTTTTAAACTCTTAATGAGTGCATGATTTATGCCTGGAGTCGGGAGGTGGTTTCTACCTTCTGTAAGGGCTTGGGCTGCTTTTGACATGGTCCTGTCCCTCTCCAAACCCTACTCCAGCCTCTCCCATGCTCAGTTCCCTCTTCCTGAAAACATGTAGGCTTTTCCAGCTGCAGGACTGAAACTTCTGTTGCCCCAAAAATCCCCTCAGGCACCCCCAGACACCATCATCCACGCTGCATCTCTGAGTTAATAGGATCTCCATCCTTTGCTCCTTTTCTTGATGCTTGTCAGCCCTGCCAGCCACTCTGATCTTTTTCCTCCTTTAGCAGCCTGCATCTAGCATTCAGCCTCATTCTGCCCCCGTCCATCCCAGGGCTTTGCCCTCAGGTCATTAAGATTTTATTCTTTTTCTGCTATTTAGGCCCGTCCTGGTCTCCCAGTGCAGAAATGTTAAGAAAGCTCAGGCAGGGTCATCACCTTTGAGCACTGTATGGTAATGCTGATAACCTGCTCGGTGCTGATGCTGAGGTCTGGGCAGTCTGCAACACTTCCCACCACACCTGAAGTCCTCTGCTGCATATCATTGCTTCATTTCCATACAATATCAAATGATAAGTGAGGGGGGGGGGAATAGAAAACAGAAAACCTAGATTTTGGGAGCTGTGTTATAGAAGGGAGATGAAGCAGAGCTTCCAAAGCCACCTCGGGAGCTGGAGACCTTTGTGGGTGCAGCTTGAGGCTTTTGATGGCGATCGTGCCTCTCCAGGGGCTGCTGGAGCGTCCCAATTGTGCCCTCTGCTTTCTGGTCTCGTGGGCTGAACATCTGTGGACTCATTTAAAAAGTCTTGGACTTTGGGCAAAGTTCAGCTGATCAGTGCTCGGGGACACCAGGCTGCTTGTGTCCACCACAACGCAAAGGGATTCTTTCTACTTACGCCGTCAGCTCCTGTAGGAGATGTCAATAGAGAGCTGAAGGAACCCTGCCTTGCTTTGATCTGAGCAACTCGAGGTCCTGTGCCACTTGGATATAATATTCTCAACATCGTTGCTGTAAAAAATGGTTAAAAAGCAGGGGAAGCCACCATACCTCATAGTATAATTTTGTATCTCTGATATTCTATCATTTCTGTAGTTGCTCACTGCATGTACCTAATTTGTCTTTATTACCATCAGCAAAGCTAATATTTAGATTTCTAGCACTGCATACAAGAGACACAAAATAAATGCACTTTTTGTGACTCATAAATAAGCCTTTTTCGTAGTCAGTGCAACAAAGACATCAGCGCTCTTATCGGCAACATACACATTGTAGGCAGTTAATAACATTGCCAATCATCAATAACAGCACTGGAGCACAGCATCTTGAAAAATATGCTGAAAAAGAAATTAAACAAATTAAATTGCTTCCAACCCAGAGCCAGTGCTGTGGGGGGTGTGAGAGCTCTCCTTTGTTTCTGTCGCATCCCATCCCAGGGAATAAATACGGGGTTTTCAGGTCCTTCAGCGTTTGGTTGTTGTTTATTACAGTTGGAATCAGGAGCCCAAATTCCTTAAGGGTTTATTATTACCAAACATAATTCAGTAGTCTGTGAAAAGATTATAAAATTCTGCAGATGAATTTCTGGCTGGTTTGGGGGGAGCTTTTTCTTCTGCAGGGCAGAGCCGCGGTTTGCTGTAAATTTTACTGCAGTGTGGGGAATGCTTTGTAGTGTGCAACCACAATTCAGGTGTTTTACACTCATCTTTCAACAAATTTCACTTTAAGAGCCCAAATTGCTGCCAGGTTGTTTTGCTTGATGGCTGGTTGTAAATGCTCAGGCAACAGAGCATGGCCCCAGTCCTGGTTCCCACCTTAGGTCTGCGTTTATGAGGTATGGAGAGGAGAGGCACAGGAGTCTCATGGATTTGTGGTTGTCTCCACAAACTAATAAATGGGTTTATGGCCATTGTGTCAGGCTGTAGGAGGAGTCCACATGATTTCTACAGTACCTGTTGTGTCATTTATGACACAACACCAGAAGATGGGCAGCTCTGCCAGCTAGGCATGGGCAGTTATTTGGCTTGAGATGGGTCCCCGCTCCGCGTCCTGATGGCACCACTCTCCCTGCCAGTCCCTTGGGCTGCACACTCCCTGCAATCCATAACCCTCCTTGTATTTTGAAGCCTGAGACCCGTGCAGTAAAAACAGAAGCATGGTCACCATGCAATTGGGTTGTACGTCACAGATTCCCACCACACATACTGGTTGGAAGAAGATCCTGGGGATGACGGTCCCCAGGACACCAGCCAGCAGAGGGTTTGCCACCCATGTCAAGGCACTAGAGAGGGAAAAGTTTCTTTCAGGGTAGTGACAGGCAATATCTGTGATAAATTGAGCCAAGCTATAATCTTAAATTGGGATTTATCCCAGTTTCATCAGACAGTAGTGAACATTTGTATGGGAAATTCCTACGGAGAACCAGTCACAGCTTGCAGAAGCTGCTGACCAAAGGGGTGGCTTTCCTCCCTCTGTGTCTGGGCCGAAGGGGGCCGTGCAGGCTGGGCAGTGAGGCACCAGGGAGCTCGTGACTGTCCCCTGCCACTCAATAACCTCATTATTTTGTTTCTTCTTAAAGGAATTAGCTGATTTAAGCAACGCTGTCACACTTGGAGACGTGCGCTTTTCTTACTCATGGCACCAAATGCTTTCATACTGGTGAGGTCTCTAAAAGGGAAAGGGAAAATGTCAATTTGCACTATATTTAAAAATCTCTAAAATACACATTTTACTAATTTTGGCCTTTTCTCTCCTTTTATTATACCACAAAGAAGAGGAGACATCTGCTATGCAGTTCTTTATTTGAATCACCTAGGAAAACTTCAATTAGTACACAGCTAATAAGCCTTGACAGTTTTACTAATATTAGGAGAAGAGATTGAAGCAATGTAAAGCAGGAGCAATTCAGGGAGGTATTCTCTAGATCTTTGAAATGTATACTTGAAATACTCTGGGGAGAATAGGACTGTGGTTTTAAAACCATGCCCATCGTTTTCTCAATAAGAGGCACGAAGTTGTCATTTTCTTGCCAGCAATTAGTCAATCACCGCAACTGACTGGCTCTAAGAGACACTGGAAAAGCGAGCTTGGAGCACACAGATGGCACACAGAAGCTACAAAACACACATAGTTGGGCAAAGTGCAGGAGTGAAACGTTTGTTATTGAAAAACTTGAGTGATGGGGGGGGCAGGTTAAGCGCATGAGCTCGCACAGCCATTGAGCCAGCTCTGCTTTGCCACCGCCAGCGCGAGACGCCGGGATCTTCAGCCGCAGCCAAGAGCCCCGGGTTTATTGAAAGCCAACACGAAACTCTGGAAATGTACTTTCCTACATGGCTGTGGCAATAACAGTTTAACCCCCTCCTCCCCAAACAAACCCATCGGTGCGCAGCGCTGTACGATGCACAACACAAACGGGGCTGGAGCTCGGCACCGCCTTCCCGGGCAGGCGTCGCTGGTGGGTCTGGGGACTCTGGGTTAGAGTCCATTTGGCTTAACTGCAGGGGTAATTGAGAATTACGTCAAATTTTCCTGTTTAAGTCATTATGCACGATTGATAGGGAGGATGTAACAGCAGAGAGATATAAGTGTATGTAAATTTTGGTGATTTCCTAGGGAAAACAATTATAAGGTGAACAATAGTTTAACATCCTAAAATTAGAAATTATTTTTAACTCAATGTATTTGGGGAATAAGCCATCACATAGCTTATATATCCATCTTGTTAGAAGCAATTTAGGCACCAGAAAGCCTTTCTGATTACTGTGAATGGCCTACTGTAAGAAAACCATTTTATGGCTGATGTACACGAGAGCCGTGTACACGCGGCCCAATGCACAGCCCATCCTGGCAGAGCCACGAGTCAGAGTCAGCATTTCCCACCGCTCACAGGAGGGGCCAGGCACCACTCCTCAATTAAAATGCCTTTTAACGAGCTGGCGAGTTGGGAGACCTTCGGGCCGTCCACCCACACTCCACCGGCTCGGCGTTGGAGTCCCCTTTGCGAAATCAAATTCCTGCCGCATGTTAAATGAGGAATTTTTACCCTTAAAGCCATGGGAACTCTCCTGCTCATTGGTATTCTCCTTGCACGCCGGCTGGGCCAGAATCACACAAGAATACGTGGAAAAATATCCCTGATAGCAACAGGAAGGTGTGTGGGATGGCCAGGGGGGGCTGCAGGGGGTTTGAGCCATCTCCCTTCCCATTCCTGCCCACGGGTCTTCTCCAGCATCTCAGTGTAATTGGTGCCCCAGGTCTCCCCTGGCTGCACCACGGCTGAACCAGGCTCCCACTTGTGCAATTTGGGTGCATAACAACCACGGGCAGAGATGATGGACAGGGCAGAGAGTCCACCAAAAAGCAGAGTCCGTGCTGTACAACGCGAGCTTTCCACGGTTGTAGCTATAGGCAAGAACAGAGAGAGTTGAAGAAGCTTTAGGGAAGCTTTTAATTCTTCACAAGCTGGCTGGATCAAGGGATGCTACTGAGACACTGCATTGAAGTCTGCAAATTGGGAGGGGTAGAGAGAGTGAAGGAGTATTGACTGTGAATTGTGAGATGCGTTTTTGTCTTAAGGAAAGATCAACAAGAACAAAATAAAGCCCTCGGAGAACATGCTGTCTCCCATGAGCAGGTTTATGCAGGTAACTGTCTCGTATCAAGCCACAAGATCCTTTCAGCAACGTGTGCACTTAGATGCCGAGATTTGCCATGAGCAGGAGAAGCGAGAAGAGCAAAAGCTCCTCTCAGATTTCCAGTCTGGTTTCCCCCAGCTCCTGCAGGAAATCCTCCTTTGTGAGGTCTCCATCAGAGTGCTCCACCTTCCACCGGCTTTAGAGGAGCCCTGACTGAGGGGTGGTTGGGAAAGGAAGGGATGTAGGAACCAGATGTGGGAACAGACAGGCTTTTAAGCAGAAATCCCAATTCTTTGGTCTTTTGAGGGAAGGCTCTGATGCTCACTGTCATTATCAGATCAAATATCCATCCAGCCCCAACCCTCTCTACTCCCCACGCCCAGGGACAGCAGCAATGCAAGAAATGCAGATATTTTTATTTTTTATTTTTTCCTTTTAAGAGCATACCATTATGGGCTGGTGCTGGAATAAAAATACTTCTGATCTGCAGGATAGATTTGTCCACTTATTTAGTGTGAGATAAACTGTTACTTAGAGTTGAGTTTAGAGGCTTTAATCTCTCAGTGCCAGCCTGAAGAAAGATCTTCCTGAGTTTTCCTGTGGAAGTTTATTTTTCCTCCTGCACATCTCGATAGTGTTTGTAGGAGTTGTGCCATGTCCCTCACACCACTGTCCGGGTGGATTGTGTTGCTCGATGGACGCGGTTTGGCCTGTGCAACACCAAAGATGTGCTTCCCTTTTCCACAAATGACTATATATATATATGTATGTCTTCAGTTTTTGAGTCCAAACAGCAAGGACCAGGAGCTGGTTCTATCCAGGCTCTCGGGCTTGATCTCGCCCAGGAAAGGGTTGGACTCAGAACCTGGCCCAGACTCCTCGTGGAGCTGTGCTGCTGAGGTTGCCTGAACATCAGGCTCAGAAGAGGGTCTCCTCTGTGCTCTGGAAGGAACTGTAAGTAAATTTAGAAGGATAACTGACAGCTAAATTTGCCAATTCACTTTGCTCCTGTGTATTTTAGTAGCCTCATTTGTAAAATGGAGCTAATGTGTGTCATCATTTCCCATCAATGGACTGAAACGGGTTTGCGAGATCTAAATATGAGGACACTTGTTCTCTCTTTGGAAAGCAGGCTTCGATTTGGGGTAGGTCAAGTTTTTATTATTATTGAATTCTTATGTTTCAGAAAGCTAAGCTCCGAGCTTTTTTTATTAAACTCATCTGTCAGATGAGTTTCTGGAGAAGAACTGGATTGTAAAGGACATATTCGATGAACGTGTGCATATTATGTCCATAAATGTTTGTTAGAAAAATTATTCCCAACTGATATGACAAAGATATGAAAAATTAGATCACAAATCTCATTAAGGATACAGACACTTAAAGAGAAATGAAGCCAATTAATGTTGATAGTACTTGTCAGAAGAATGTCATGGTTCTCCTCCGGATGCCAGTCACATCGCCCAGAAACGACGACTTTCCTCTCCCCAGGAGCAAGCTCGGGTGGATGAGGAAGGAAACTTCTGGTTTTCTGTATGTGTATGGAATTACCTCCCTTGACTGGATAGATGTGATGTTGAAGTTATGAAAGGAAGTGGAGGCAGCAGGGACAGTGCTCGTTGACCTCACAGCCCCCCTCCTCTCTTACCTTCTGCGGGTACTTAAGTGGCATTAAATATCAGGCTGCTCTGTTACCATGACAACTTTGCTTTTCATGAAAAAAAGTAGTATATGGTTTATGACTTGAGCACTCTGTAAATGTGGCTATTGAGCACCATCCACTTTGTCACTGGGAAATGCAAGAAAGCAAAACATGTACTTTTAAGCTTGGGTAAAAAAGCACCTATTTTCCACCTGCGAACCAAAATAAGAAAGTGGTGGCAATGGTTAAAATGATCAGAAACCTTATTTAGGTATGCAATTACATATGAGACTGTACACACCTCCACACACACATTACGTGTGTAAGTACAGAGCTATAGTATTTATATAGATACACACACATTACTTATATAATAGATAAAAATGTATTAATAGATCTATATATAACTATATTCTTTATCTTTAATAAATATATATTTGTGTTGTTCATTATAGCTATATGTATTATTTAAATATATTATCTGCATTATTATTACTATTTATATTATTATTTCTATTAAAATATAAACCTGTAGGATTGCTACATCTCCTAGTTACGAGCACGGCCCTTTGTCGGGCGACTGAAAGCTTGACCTGGACATCCAAACCAGAGACGTGAAAGGCACCCACTGCTCTGGAAACGTGGACGAAAAGCCTACTCCATATTTATGCACATATGCAAAACTACTTTTATTTTAATGCTCCTTTGTAAAGCAGCGCTACAAGAACCTGGTGACCGGTGGCTTTTGGAGTGCTGGTATTTGGCTCGGTGACAAGTGCTTGGCCTGGCCCTTGCCTGCCCCACCACCCTGCGAGGTGGCTGTGAGCACCCTACTGGGGGCCAGCACTTCTTTTAAACTGGCTTTGACACCGATTAGAGGAAATGTCATCATTTTCCAGCGCAGCCATCTGCAGGGACTAATTACTCAGCACTGAAGCCGCACAGATTTCTCAGTGCCCCCCCTCCCTGCAGGTGTGGATGGAGAAGAGCCATCTCTCAGCCCACTCACAGCACCTGAAGGTGCCGTCTATCACTTGGTGGTAGCATCTGGCTCTTTCTCCCACCCCAGCAGGGAAACCACCAGAGAAAAACGAGCAGCCTGACCTCCACTGGGTCACCATGAGATGCATTTTTGTACTTCCAGAAGAAATCCTGAAAGGGGGGGCAGTACAGGAGAGGTGGGGACTAACGCTTTATCAGGGCCTGCAGCGATAGGACAAGGGGTAGTGGCTTTAAATTAAAAAGGAAAGATTTAGACCAAATATAAGGAAGAAATTTTTTGACATGGGGTTAACCCATTCCTGCCATACCCACTCAACTCGGTGCCTGCATTCACCAGGAAAAAAATCAGGGCATCTCACAGGGTCTCGGAAAGGAAATACACATTTCTCTAACTTCAGTACCAAAATAGATATTAATGCAGGTGTTCTGGCCCAAATACTTTTGTAATGGCTTTAAGTTGGTTGTTTTCCCTCCTCGTTTTACAAGAGCCTGGATGAAAATCGGGGAGGAAATGAATGATAACCTTGTAGAGCAGCTGTGGAGTAGGGGGGGGTATCAGTTCAGGGACACCATTTGGTTTGGGTCCTTCATGAGGAATTAGGGTCATTACCGTGATTTAGGAAGAAACATATGTGCAAGTATACACAGAAACTGCAGAAAATATCATTTGCAGAGCTTATTCAGCAGTGGAATGCAGAATACGGTTGTTGGATAAAATATACTTGCACTAAATTGGATTGTGGGTGAATAAAGAAGTTGATCTTAAATTCAGCAGCAGAGTCCTGCTCTCTGCTCAGTCACGAATATACAGACTTTTTTGTTTCGCTTTTGCAACTTATTCAATAAATATTTTGGCATGCCTGTCTGTTGTGCTGCCTTAATCCTCTCTTTTGCTGAACAGAAATTAGCATTTGTAATTTATTCACGGGGGGGTGGGGGGAACAGCAACAAAAAAAGGCTCTGCACAGATTTGAAATGTAATGCCTAACAGATAACCAGTGCTGAGTCAGCACAAAGTAACTCAAACAAATAAACTCATTGCCTGCCTATAATTTAATAGAAGATATGGCAAAGGAAGGGGGACATGATGAAAAAGCTGTAAGACTCTAATGGACCTGTGGATACTCGTTCGGGTAACAAGCCGTGGTCCCTAAAGCAGAGGCAGTGGCAGGGACACACTCTGTCCTGGGCAGCAGGAAGAGCTCCCAGAGCTGTTTGGTGCCTTAATGGGGCAGGGAAGGGCCTGTTCCATGTTCGAATAATATTCAAGCTGACAAAATTAACCGTAACTCACCATATTTCCCTCTTCATTTGTCTCCATTTACTCCATCATCCAACTGAGATCACTAGAGCGTGTCGGAGATGAAGAGGCGATGTGCCTCCGACGTTGCCAGTGCTCATCTGGACCAAGGCACCTCCTGTGAAATAGCTGTACAGTTTCTGGGGTTTTTTACCCCTTGGTTCATTATAGGAATAAATAAATATTTTTAGCTGAAATTAAAAATTAAAAAAGAAAAAAATACGGCTTGAGATATGGAGCTAAATATGGAAAAAAATAGTAAATGGTTGAGTGCTTTAAAAAGGCAAAGGTAAAAGAGGAAAAATGGTCCATTCTAATTGGAGACATCAAACAAGGTTATGGTTTAGTGGGATTATGCCAATGGTCCAAAGTGGCTACAAGGGCTATAAATTGGACCACCCTGCACTGGTGCTGCAGTGCCCACCCCATGACCAGGGCTTGGGCATGTGCCAGTCTTGGGGGGAGGAGTGGTGTGTCCTTCTTGTCCCTCCCCTTGCCCAGGATGTCCCCAGCACCCTGTGATGCTGGGGATGAGGACATGAGTACCAACAGGTACCAAGTGGAGCAGACACAAGACAAGTCCTCACCGGGGTAGAAGCAGTCCCAACCTGAGTGAGTGACTGTGGTGGCAAATCAGCTGCAGTTTCCCCAATCCTGTGTGAGGTTTAATGGCAGACCAATCTTATTCTGTCGCAGGAGCAATTCTGAGAGGGCTGTTACTGGCACAGCCACCTCGGAGGGGGAAGAGCGTGTCCTGACTGATAAAGCTGTGCCACTGCATTCAACCCCCTGTATTTTTGTATTAGAAAAAAATGATAATAAGATGCCTATTTTGTTTTCTAAATGGCAGATAGATGAGCTTTTCAAACAATTGTAATGCTGAGAAGCATAATGACAGTCTCTAATTAAATTATTTTTTCCCTAATCCAACCCCATGCAGGTTTAAACAAATTACCTCTAAAGAAACAAAACCACCACAAACCCCAACCAAAATACCCACTCAACACTTTTCAATGATTGAACAGCAGTTTCATTTGCTTGCTCGTCATTTTTTCACTCTTGGGCAGAGTTATATATCTCTTTATTAGCTTGAGATCTGTAGCTGCTATACAGTCACTTAGATTAACCAGGGACAACTGAACTGCCTGACCCCGTCCATGAAGAGCTAACTCCATGGCCCATGATGGGCAGGAGCTTTTCTTCCCAGGCAGATTTTGGGACACTGTCTGCCCATCTGCCCTCAGGGGGGCCTGGCCACCCTCTGAAGCCGAGAGTAGTTATCATTAAAAAAAATAAATAAATCTCACTTTCAAAAATATTCCTTTTTGAAAACGGCTTGCTCTTTTGGGGATATTTGCACCCACTTCTGCTTTCTGGTCTCTGTTAATGGCATTGTTTTCATTAGGCCGCAGCCCCGGGGACAGGCGCAGTGTGCCAGCGAGGGCTGCTCTGGGTTTGCGTGATCAATACTTGCTTTTCAGCTGAGATAATGGGCACTTTGCATAGAGAATTTACAGCCAGGAGCATCCGTCCATATCGGCACACGGAATGGGCACGGCTCTTCTTGCGGCAGCCTCTCATTGATTTTGCAATGTGCCGCTCAGCTCCAGGAGAGAGGGCTCTAATCTTGCCTGACCTGGGAGAAGTTTTCCCCCGACTGTATTGCCCTGATTTCCCAGAACCGTTTTGCCTGATGGCGCCTGACCTCCAGGGTGGGTTTGTGCCCATCTGACTTTGTTAGCACAGCCCAAAAAAATCCAGAATAAGGGCAGGACGTGACACAAAGGGCTTTACATGGATGTTTCTCTGCAGGCTGGCTGGACAGGGCAGGGCTTCAGCAAGTCCAGATACACGAGGTCAGGTTCATACACTCTGCATCACAGCTGATGTGATGCCTCTTGAGTTTGGGCTCTAAAGTCAATAAAGAATAAACTGTTCTTTCTTTGATGTGGATCTGCACACACCTGTGTTTGCAGAACAGTCACAAACAAACAAATATTTGGTTAAAAAGTGGGGAGGAAAAAATCTCCAATTATGCAAATATATTTCTGCATAAGGAAATTGAAGGAAAAGCTACCAGAAATGAACTGTCTGCTGGCAGTGGGCAGATTAGTAGTTACTCTTTCCAGTATGAATTACTTCAGTTCCTTCCTTGCTTTTCAGTTTGTTACACCCATAACTTTATTTAAATGTAGCTTTTCTTTCCAGTGCAAGTCTAATAATTTCTTAGAGAACATGTTTTAATAGCTTGACTATATGCTCAGGATTTCTGTTCGGTTCTATAATTGCTTCTTAATTATTTTCCAATTGCTGAAACAACAGTTTTCACAGTTTATTAAAAAGCATTTTTGAAAGCATTACCCTAAGGCATTGTCAACATTTTATTACTATCACTAACAGCCAGCACAAATGAATAATCATCAGCACGGGTAGCTTGTGTCAGAGGGATGGAAACTGTTGAGGCTTATGTAGGAACTGTAATAAAATATAATGTCAGGCTGGAGCTGTTTTCAGGCAGGAACAGGGGTAACCTTCTGCTACCGAATGGCTGGCCCAGCTCTGTCTCCTGCAGCGTCTCAGAGGGGAAGCCAGGGGAGGACCCGGGTCTGCGATCTCAGGAGGAGCTCGCCTGGGCAGTGGCCAGGCTGCTCCCAAAGCCTCCTCCTCTTTTATCTTTGCCACTGATTTAAACTCTCTTCAGCTCCAGAATCACCTGGTTTTTGCCTGGATCCTCCTCTTGGGGGGCTGGATGGCTCAGTGCCATCCTCCAATTACAGCATCCAGGTCACAAATCCATCCTCCAACTACAGCATCCAGGTCACAAATCCCACATGTGAAAAGTCACGGTGTTGGAATGGTCAGAAATACATCCTGTAATCCCTTGGTCTGAGCAGGAGAATCCCACGGCCAAAGGCACATCCCTGCCCCCTGCCCCTCCAGTGCTCCCAGTGCTGGTTATCACAGCAAAGCCACGAGCTTAGAATCGTAGAATTGTCTGGGTGGAAAGGGACCTTTCAGATCACCCAACCCAGCCATCAACCCAGCACTGACAAAAACCCTCACAAATCCATACTGCCAAACACTACATGTACACATCTTTTAGATACCTCCAGGGAGGGTGACTCAACCCCTTCCCTTGTGTGACTTTATCACAAGCAAACACCGGATTTCATCACCTTGCCCTTTCCCCTCACTCCTGCCATGCCAGAGCTGCTGACACCTCTTTGCTGCTGCAGCGCAGCCGAAGGGCACAGCTTGCCCAGAGAAGCTGCAGATGCCCCAGCCCTGGAGATGTCCAAGGCCAGGCCTTTAAAAGTTGTGTCTTTAAATTGGTTTTGAAGTTTGGGTGAAGATCTCTTAAAGTCTCCACTCCCTTCATCCAGGTCAGAGTGAAATGTTCAGCATGAGGCATGCTCTCAGCAACAAAGAGGTCTTCTTGAATAATCTATTATTAATCTTGCATGCAAGTTACACATTTATACTATACATACATGCATAGTGATCCCTTACATGCTGTAATGTTACTTTATACACTATCTCAGGGTCAGACACAATTCCCAGTGTCTCTGCACACAAAATGCTGGAATTCATAGTTGGGAATTTCAGCCCAAGACACTTCTTATTCTGACTTTTCCTTGTGCCACTGTACTTATCAACGAACAAGGCAAGTCCTGACAGCCCTATTTATGTGAACAGTCTCACCGAGCTGCCCGCAGAATTGTAATTCATTATTGATTTAGGTGAAGTATGTGGATAATTACAGCGCTCTTCTCTGAGGTCAGCTGAAAGGAGCAGAACCATTCGGAGAGGCCAGGATTTTCAAAACAGCCCGATATTTCTGAAATTGGAGAAGAAGAAGAAAAAAAAAAAAGAAAGGGAAGAGGGAGGCAGAGGGTGTAGTGCTCACAGATCACTATGAGGAACTCTCGAGGGCACAATTCCAAGTCACACCCACGAAGGATCTCGGTGCCATCAGAGGCACAACCTGGCACAAAAGCTCAGCCCAACACCCCATAGGAAATACAGGGCTGGAAATATTCACCTGGTACCATTCAGTACTTTTGTACTGGTGTTTTCAGGCTGTTTGAGCCTATCCCATAATAATTAACATGCTGAAAGGGTACTTTTTTTCGGTATAGCAGAGGATTCCTGTGCCTGCTATGAACAACACTGAGTCACGTGGGCCCACCTGGAAGAAATAGATGTGTTTTGGCTTCACTTATTCAAAAAGGTGTGTGGAAGCTGTTGGAAACAGATGGAAAATGCTGATTAGAGAATCCCACGCTATTTACTAAGACTAACTGGAATCATCTTATTACTTGATATCACCTGCTACCAGTTCCCTGTGTGACAGAAGGGATGTACGAGGTCAGTGGGCAGTTATCCCACTGCCAAGACTTACCTGAGGGTCCAGGCTGCTTCTCCACCTTCTCGACAAACAGCAAGTAATTCCAAAGACAGCCCTTTAAGAACAGAGATGGGGATGTAAGATGATGGGAAATGTCAGAAGGAAGACTGAAGAACTCCTCCAAAGGCCAAAACGCGATCTCCAGCAGCGCAGCGGGAGACGAGCTCGGGGAAGGTGATGCAGAAAACTCCAAGCCAGACAAGCAATGGGGCTGAAGGGTACCCAGGAACCCCCCTGGTCTCCCCTCCAGCAGCACACAGACACTGCCATCTGGCTTCTCCTAACGCCTCTCCCTGCTACCGAGCAAAAGCACATTTAGAGCTACAGCTCGAACTTTGTGTGCCCAACGCTGCGCTATTCCCTCCATTGTAACTTCACGTGCAATCATAGAGGGGTTATTTTGGCTTTTCCCCTTGGCCTGTGACAGGGAACTACAGTCATTTCTTCTGCAGCCCCAGGAAAGAGCTCTCTGCCCCGCCGAGTTGTTGACTCACGCAGCAGCTCTATCTGCAACCAATATTGTAAGTGAAAGCGTTCTCGCTGTATCACGATCCCTGTCAAAGCAGCAAACACCTTATTTACCCAAGAAGGGCTCTATGGAGGAGCAGGGATTTCACATCAGAATTCACTCCTGACATTGATGTTGGTTAAAGCTTATCGCATGAAACATTGAATTATCTGCTAAGGCTGCAGAACTGCAGCAAGATAACAGGGAGTGCTGAATAATAGTTGATAACTCCGTGCTGAAATCAATGCTGTTAGACTATAGCCATGTAGATATTTCTTTTATCTACAAAACACAATTAAAAATTCAACTGAGTGTCGATCTTAAAGGATCGGTTTCATTACCGGGTTTGTGGTTGTCAGCGCCGGAACCGAGAACAGTGAATATGCAAGCAAAAGTCTCCCCTGTGAAAATGCCCAGGAACTCTTTTTACCAAGTCTATTTTCTATTAAACAAAACAACAGGCTGGGTGTCAGCTCAGCCCTTCTGTCCCCAGGAAGGCTGTATCAAACCAAGGGTGGGCAGACTCGCCCACGGGGCTTGGATGAATGGATATTTGGGGCAGGAAGGAGCAGGGGGAAATGGCAAAGTTGTGCTGGTATCTACTCCAGTTCTCAGAGTTGAAGCCTCGGTGTTACCTGATGTAACTGGTTCCCATGTCTTCACTGAACTTATTCACCCATTATATGACTGTTTAAGAGTATTTTGAAATTACTCTGTTGGTACCAAATTACAATTTATAGCCTTATATTAGTTAAAAGTCACCCATTAAAAGAAGCCTTATATAAAACTATAACATGGTTTGGGTTTTGGTTTTTTTTTCCACCCCCCAAAAAAGGGTGGACTAAAGCAACTATGTAATTTGCCATGGCCCAGCTGTCACAGAGAGGGCCTGCACATTTTCCAGGAGAAGTGCTCTGGAAGAATAGAATAGAAAATATTATCATTGGGTCGGGGGCTGTTTCGTGTGACGTGCTGCTTTCCTTAAATCTAACACAAGTTTCTAACAGCTACCTGGGAAGCCAGCACCCATCTTTTGGGTATATTTTAAGGTCTTCTCTGGATTTGCAGGATGCTAGACCTGATGGAGCTGAAGATGGACTTAAGGAGAGGACATCACAGGTTCACAACAGCTTCGTGTGCGCGCTTCTCGCTCTTACCTCGGAGCGAAGAGGGCTCTTGAGCGAGTCTGGTTACGGTGCTTATTCTCAAAACGTTTAAGAACTCACCTCAAACAGATCTGTAAGCTCTCAGACTATTCACAAATTCAGTGTAACATTTAAGCCTAAGTACCTTGTTCAGCTGCAGTTTATGGTCTTCTCTTGGTAGTAACTCATCTTCCAAACACAACAGAAGCTGTTTGTTAAAAGTCATTTAAGTATTGAAGTAGTGTTATCTCATTTAAAAAATATTGTTATATTTTTGCTCTTACTTTTGCCTCAGCAAGAGCAGAGAAGGGGGCAGACCTGGTGCTGAAACCCTCATGGAGAAAGAGCAAACACCACTCAATGAGCTCACTTCCCTATGGTAATTCTTTGAACTTGAGATAAGGCAGAAGTGTCCCCCCTCTGCTAGAACGGGGAGACAGAGGAAAAAAAGGTAAAAAAGTAATAATAAAAATCTTTCCCTGAAGCAACAGAGAAAGGTGATTCCCATCAGTATTGCTTAGATCTCAGCTCTCTTTTCTTACTTGCTTATCTACCGATTATTTCTTGTGTTGAGAAGCACAGAAATCCACAACATCGACATAAAGTTTCTGACAGAGGGGTGTTATTTTTTGGTGGGCTCAGAATGCCCTGTTTCAAGAACAGAAATATAGTCACAGGACACTGAGGTGAACATCTCAAGATGAGCCATGATAACCCTTGACTGCTGGCTGGAGACAGGACTAGGGAAAGACCTTCACCCTCGTCATCCAACTGGGCTGGTACACACCAACTCATACCCACCAGGTGCGGCATCAATGCAAGCAACACACATTGCTTCCCCAGTAGCAGATCCAGAGGCTGGTGACCTTCCATCCTGTCAAACTGCTGGAAATGCCAGCATTAACTAATAAAGGATGGGGCAAACAGCAGAGCCCGGTTGTCAGAACTGCAACTCCAGGAAGACAAGCGCGGCTTTGATGAACTGGGAGAGTTTTCCTCACCAGCAGATCACTGCACAGCTGCCTCCGAGCGCTTCCCAAGACCCAGAATTCATTTTCAGGTTTCAAACTGAAGACAATGAATTGACTTACGACTCAAACACAAACTACAGCCAACAGATATGTGACTGCTGCTCAAATTCAGGACTAATGAAGAGCAAATGCTAGTTACTTGAATGGATACCAGTTACTTAAAGGGTGTTATTTGGTCTGCCTGAAGGTGACAGAAACAAAGGGTAATAGGACATGTCAATGTGCTGTGAGCTGTAAGACGGATTGTAACCCTACTCTGCTTTTATTTGAACAAATGTTACAACACCTCCCAGTAATTTGATTGTATCTCTCCATTTTTTGTGTGTTCTACAACACGATATTGCTTCCCGTCATCCTAGGGATGGGCAATCATTTATCGTCGTAAATAAAATAATTCCCTATTACTCTGTGTTATGAAAATACCATTTCTTTTAATTTGATGAAGTGACTACTGTTTAGCATCTTCCCAGAGCTGAATGAGTGATGGGGTTTATCCTGTGCTTATTTTTTCCATGCCTGACTGTACCTACTTAATGTAAAACCACATATTTTTTCAGAATATATACTCTTTTGAGGACAGTGGCACACCGTACTGAAATACAGCAGCCAATTAATTCTCACAGCAGTTCTGTAAAGGGATGAGAAGGTATCTACCTGCATAACTGCTTCTTTGAATGATTCATCTACGACAGCGTGCGTGCGGGTGCCTTTCTCTATTTCTCTCTATTTCTCAGTGCTTTACAACAAACATTACCTGGAACTCCACAAAACTAAATTTCAAAACTTTGCCAAAGGGAAGATCAGCTGTGCCTGAAGAACAATTACATTGTTTGAAAAGTCTCAAAGAAAGCAAATATGAAAACATTTAAGACGCGTGACAACAGTTCTCAGAAGTGCCACAAACGCCCAGCACCGAGGGCTCGGCAGTTTGTATTGCCAGCTTTCAAGCCTGAGCTTTCCCATGGCAAAGCTCTGCTTGCATTATCACATCCTCTCTGTTCCTCAACTTCCCTCTATGAAACCAGAAACGTAGAATCAGAGAATTGTCCAGGTTGGAAGGGACCTTCCAGATCATCGAGTCCAACCACCAACCCAGCGCTGACAAACCCACCACATCCCTCAGCACCATGTCTGCCTGGTGTTTAAATACCTCCAGGAACAGTGACTCAAGGTGTCCCACATCATTCTAACCTTCACAGGCAGCACTGGGAGAGTTTATCAGGCCTCGGGGAAGACTTTTGGGGAGGGTTACAGGGTCCTTGCATACAGTGAGAGAACACAAGGAAGCACCAAACAGCTGCTGCGGGATCTCAAGGTGGAGTAGATGATAACCAGGGAAAACACAGATGCACAGCATCATGTCTGGCAGCCATTTGCAGTACAGGCTGACTCATTAAAAGAGATAATTAAAGACAGCTGCCTACATAGTTAATTACCGTCAACAACTAAACCTAGAGGTACATTGCAATAGATATCCAAAGAAAACTGAACTGACAAACAGCCTCATCTGGGCACTCCCTCTTCCCTGGCCTCCTTGGATCCCAGAGTACTCTGCTCCAGGACTTTTAAAAAGCTGAATTTATTTTTGAGGGCACTATTTTCATCTTCTTGTGTAGGAAAATTACTGACTCTAAGCCCAGGAGGACATTTTCTGCCAGGATAATTATCCTCCTGCAGTCAAAGGATGATGCTCACCCTTTCCTGGTGACCAGTGGGATGGGGATGGGGATGAGGATGAGTCCCTGCTCTCCCCACAGATCATCCCAAACCTGCCCTTCTGAGCAGCGGACTGCAGTCACCAAGACCCCGATCTGTGGTGGGAATAAATCATACAACTTCAAAGAGCTGTTTGTACAGATGGTGACAGGACAGGAGATCACATCACTGAGATGAAACACACCCATCACACGGGTTAAAAGCATCGCAGCTTATTTTTTTTTTGTATGGGAGGAAAACAAGAAATGTATTCTCTCTAACTCAAGAGACAGGGGAAATAAAATAAATATAACAGTCTTAATATTAATTCTAACATTTCTGTTATCCACAAAAAGCTTGCAAAATACATAGAGACCTTAAGAGACCTTGAATGAACGCATTCATGAATCTGTGTCCAGCTCATGAAAAATTAAAATGCCACCACTCGATTTTTCTGATTTAAAACCCTTGAAGTCTCATAATCAGTGGCTGAAAAATCAACTGAAAACCTTTTTCATCTTCAAATTGTCTTAGATTGCAATTTTCAAGTCACCTCTCCTTCCTTGAGACTCCCCCGAGGAAGGCAGAGCAGTGGTAGCTTGCTCAGCAGAAGAGCCACAGCCTCCTTCCCCGTCCCAAAGCAGGGCCCAGCTCAGCTTCTCCTGAAGATTCTTCCACCAAAACCAAGGCAACAGATCCCACATGCTGTCTGGAAAGAAAATATTCAAATTGACAGAGATCTTTGCAATCATTTCCCAGTTCTAATCATTTCCATAAAAAAAAATTCCAAAGAACAATTTTTTGTTGTTGTTTTTAATATCCAAACACCAGGCTAAGGTGGAGCTGGTGTCCAGCCTGGCTGTGGTGAGCTGCAGACACACCACCTCACAGAGACTGGTGCTCTGGGAGCTGCTCGACACGTGCCACAAGGTGTGGTGGGCACCCATCAGCCAACCGGCACAGGGACGGATCACCGAGGAAAACGATCATTTTCCCCCTAATACACAAAAACTACCTTTACATTTTGGCTCTGGAACTTGCAGTGCTTCTGCTGCTGCGTGTTGGCATCTACTGCCAGCTCCTGACAGGGCAGGATAATAGATTTTGAGCTTTTTCCAGAGTGTACACAGAAATCCCTGTTTGCTGCCACTGACTCCAAGCGGCGCCTGTTTCCCGGTCGTTACCCAGTACCGGAGCTCCCCACGGGGAACCCTCTGCTGCTTCTTTGCAGAAGAAAGGTGCTGCAGGCCCCCACAGTGCCCAGCTGAAAGCTGTGCACAGCCAGGACACCCCACTGGCGTTCCCCACGTCCACATGCCTGGTCCAGAGGGGCAGCGGGGGCACCACCGCAGGCGTTTCAGCGGGTGACGGTGTTTACCCTGGGAACACTCTGCTCCGTGCCTTGTGCAGCTACACAGACTCTGAGACCAGAGAGCTGCGAATGCTCTGTCTCCCAAGAATAACAATTTTTAGCACTAGAAATCCTTAATTTCCCAGTAGAAAATAAAAGGATGTAAATGGGATTTTATTTGAAGGAATCTTAATAAGTTTATTATGAATTATTACTTTATATGCATGTTCTGATAACATTTTACGATCCCTGAACTATTCCTACAGTCGCCAGAACAGACCCTGCTGCTTGGACAGGAATCCACCAAGACCCCAAAATCCCAAGGGATACAGAGGAGCACGTGCAGCCTCTGCACTTGCTTTTGAACATGACTTTTAATCAGAATTTCCACTGCGTGGAGGAGCTTTGCATTTTCTGGTTTTTCACTTGACATGTTTTCATTCTGGATTTTGAATTAATGAAGTCAGACATGTATCATCACAAAATAAAGAGAGGACAAAAGGCAATAGTCCAAAGTTGCATTTATGCAAATTCCAAGTGGACATAAGGGAAAAAAAACCACTCTTGACAATCAGCAACCAAACACTGGAATGAGTCACCCAGACAGACAGGGCAGACTCGGCACCTCTAGAGATCGTCAAAGGGGAATCAGACGGGATCTGGGAAAACCTCACCTGCCCTGAAGTTTGCTTTCTGTTGAGCAGAGGGTTACAGCTGGCTATCAGCAGCTTCCTTCCAAACTTTGTTCCCCCCATAATTTTATGGTCCTTTCTTAAAAAAAACCCAACAAACCAAACCCCCAAAAACCAAAAAGTTCCCCCCAAAAATGCCAGGGTAAGGTCTCTGACTCGGGAGCAGGGTGCCCCAGGCAGGCTGGGCTGCCAAGGATGGTGCCAGATGAGCCAGGCACAGGCAGGTTCCCCCCTTCAGAGCCCTGGCTTATTTTAGGGTGAACTTGGCCAAAAGGGAAGAATGTCCCCAAAGCACTTTGGGTTTGTCAGGCTGTCAGGGTTTGATAAAATGCTGCTCCAGAACATGTCCTTTTTTTTCCTTGTAACTGTAGAGTTATATCTGTATTTCGTTCGCGTGGTGCGAGACGAGTTTCCAGGTTATTTGGGGATTTGGATAGGGGAGTAAAAAATTATTTTACTTGTTTGGAGATTGCAGCAGACAGAGCTCTAGGAAGAGGTGATATATTGCCCTGCTGCTGAGAAACCCCACCGAGGAAGAATTTGCAGCTACTGGAGCCCCAAATCCCCCACCTCCTCTATTGCTTTGGAAACCCGAGTGCCCAGCACGCTGCTCCCGCTCTCTGGCAGCTGAAGCCTTCATTTCCAGAATGGCAAAAAATAATGCTAAATAATGATTTATCTAGATTATTATTTTTGGTGACTCTGTTGTGTTCTATCTAGACCTCAGACAGTAGTTATCAGTGCATCAAGGATATTAGCTACTATTTGACACTTGCGGTTCTTTAGTTTCTTGGACTTTTAATGGAAGCGTTTATCCCCAGTATGAAGTTTGAACAGGGTTTACTTGCTCACTTTTGTGCTTTTGCCTCCTCCAAGAAGCTTTTTTCTTCCTAAATCTTTTCAGAGATTGATTTTATACTGTGAGAGACACTGAAATACAAAACATTTCTTAGCAATATCTTGTCATTACCCTTAAAAACTAATAGCAAACATAAATCGCCCCAGACGTGAGAGACATATAATATATATAAATACAGTTTCTATGCTTTTGCTCTTCACATTGTTTCTCCTGAATAGAAAAATATTTGTTTTTTTAATCCAGATTAGAGACCATTCCTGTGCCTTTGAGATCAGCCACACAGCCCATGTACACAACACTGGACAGGACAGAAAAGGGCAAACTCTCTGGTTCACACTGGGCTGGAGCTGACACTTGCCCCATGCTGGGGCACGAAGCATCTCTCTGCTCACGTCCTGAGCAACTTCCACAACGCAAAAGGAATAGAATTGTAGGACATAAAAGCCACGAAACACCTAATGAAGCAAGAGGCACCATCAACGGACCCAGTTTTACATCAGCTTTTAAGTTTGCCCAGTTTAAACGTGAGCTGGCTTTCTTATTTACAAGGAGAGGCAGAGAGGAGAGTCGCAGCTCTGCATTAAGGCCTGGCATCACTACTCTGGGAGGGAAGAAAAATGACGCTGTTTTATACAGCCAGCCTGCTCAAACCACTTATTATTTCCCTGGATACAACCCAAGTGTGGTCCTTCAAGTGGGTGGTGTTCAAATCACTCGAAATAACCCAGGCAGCAACGACTGCTGTGGGGGTGTCAGGCAGGGGCTCAGGGACACCAGCACCTCCTCACCCGAGACCCCACAAGGTACCAATCCTGCTCTCCATCCCCCGGCACCAGCACTCGGGGACTCACCAGCAGGGAAGGGTGAAACAAGGGTTTTCAGGGGGAATTTGGCTCGGGATATTGGGATGCTCCCTGCCAGGGGCTGGACAATCGCACCACAGGGACCCACAGGAAGGTGCCCAGTGCCGGGTCTGAGGCTCTACTGGAGGGAAAAGAGGGGGGGGGGGGAAATCCACTCTTCCCCTGTCTGTTTTAACTTGTGCCACTGCTGAAGCTGCAGAGGGGGAACGTGTTAAAGGAAAAGCTCCAAGTTCACAAGGAATGAACGGTCACCCGCAAACTCCGTTGTTCTGCCCTGGTAATAAACTGGCCTTATAGACTGACTCCCAGTTTGTCTTCTCAACACACATTTTCCCCAGACTACTCTTAAAAATGTATGTTCTGTACATCCACATGCATATGTGATTAGGAGGGATCTTGCCACACTTCACATTTACTCCGATGACTGATGCCAGGTTTTATTCCTTTGAATGCTTCAAGCAATCAGCCAGGAGGTGCTCACAGACACCCATCAAATAAAAATGCCAGGCCAAAAAAAGTATTGTTGCACTTATCACAGCTGTGATACCACTTTCCTTTATGCTGCTGCTTTATCCCCTCCACAGCAAATGCTTTAAACATATGACACCAATACCAAGTGGGTTTCGCTTTATTTCAAACTGCATTATCGATAATTACACGGTTTATATTCCAGCTTGATCTTTTCTGACCAAGGATGAATTTGTTATGAAAGAAAGAGGTAGCTGTAACTTCCCCGCGCTCTGTGCTGGCAGAGCAGCTCCCAAACCCCCCTCGTTTGGGCAGGATGTGTGCAGAATGAGAACAGGACCCCTGCGGAAGGAGGAGCTGCCGCCCAAGAGAATTACCCCTGGAAGCAGGAGATGCAGATTGACAGATACAAACACAAGCTGGGGTGAAGCTGAAGTTATACTAAATGAAAAAGAAAGGAATATATCCTACCAAGAGGGGACTCAAATGGACAATATGCAAGTGCTGTCGTCTCTTACGTCCCGTCTGCAGGCACACCAGTTACACCTTCCAAAACTTCATTTCCCACACACCCTTCACGCCAAACCAAGCAACATTATCCTCACCTTGAAAAACCTGAACATTGAGGATATCAAAGCTTTCTGTACCTGCTTTCTCCCATCAATGTGTGTTAATCTAACAACAGACATAGCTCCAGCACGGCTTTATGTCCTTAGACCACGGCAGCTCTAAACACCACTGCTAAAAATGATACCAGGAGAAATGGTTTTAAATGGAGAGAGGGGAGATTGAGCTGAGAGGTGGGGAAGTACTTTGGTGTGAGGGTGGTGAGAGCCTGGCCCAGGTTGCCCCAAGAAGCTGTGGCTGCCACATCCCTGGAGGGGTTCAAGGCCAGGTTGGAGGGGCTTGGAGCAACCTGCTCTGGTGAGAGGTGTCCCTGCCCAGGGCAGGGGGTGGCACTGGGGGTATTTTAAGGTCCATTCCCACCCAAACCACCCCGTGATTCTAAGATCTGGAAGAAAAAGTTAATATATCCAAATCTTTCAGAACACATGTCAGTTGCAGGTTGTGAAGAATACTTTCCAAACCCAAGGCACAGCATACTATGAGGAGAAAAGCATGCAAGACGGAGCCAGAAAAGTGATTAGGTTGAGGGTTGAAAGGCAGTGATAGTGAGTAAATCTGCAAATCCATCAGAAAGTGCGGCAGAGAGGGAGCAGACAATCCATTCTCCATCTCCCCAGGGGCTCCTGCCAGAAATAATGGCCCAAAACCACCCAAATACACCACCTGGGGAGCCTGCAGGATTGTCATCTCTGGAGGTGTCCAGATGGCCATAGCTCTGGTTTGCACACACAGACCAGCACAGCTCAGCTTGTGCGTCCCATCCCATGGCTTTATGATTCAGAGCCAGAATTCCCATAGCTCTTGGTGAGAAACCAGTGCTTAACTTAGAGGCTGGATGCATCCTGAAACTTCTCAACACACTTCTGCAGCTAAATGGCCAAAGGCTGATTAATCACCCCACCATGGACTCATCAGGTGATGAGAACAAAGCCCAGAGCAAGGTGGCTGAGAAAGCAACTCTGACTTTTTTTCCCCCTAAGCAGTGTAAAACCAAGCAAGGTAACCCACCTGCAGCCTCTGAGCTCCTACAACCCAGACCACAACCTGCTTTATAAACCCTTTCGCTGTCACATGAGATGCAGTTGCTGGAGAAGCAGATGCAGAAGATGCTGATGCCAGAGCAGGGTCTCCATCTGCCCACCCCTTGTTTGAGGTGACACAGATTCCTCTTCAGCATGACACGTTTACGGACCCCACAGTGTCACCTGGCAATTAAACCTCAGGGAAGCAGCAAGAGGGAGACGGCTGTAAGGGCTTGTTATACACGTCAAAAAATATTGTCCAAGAGAAATGAAAGCTGTGGTTTGTCAGTGCAATAAAGGCAGATGGACCAGGGCTGAGAGGATGCATCACCTTTGCGCTTTATTGCATCCTTGAGTATTAAGCTCACTTAGATATTAGACCGTTTCTAGAAGATAGTGCAATCAGGATGGGGAATGCATGTATATCTAATAAATTTTGAGGTGATTGGGGTAACTAAGCAGGGAGCAGACCTTCTCTCAGATGCATACTGACAGCCAGGATCAACCTGCCACAGCCTGATCAATTCCAGTCCTGAGTAACCGCGTTCTACTGGGAGGTGTCCCTGCCCGGGGCAGGGGGCTTTGAACTAGATGGTCCTTAAGGTCCTTTCCAACCCAAACCATTTTATGATTCTATGGTTACTGGATTACCACCGATTGCCATAATAGCACCGTCATCTCTCCGTGCTGACAGTTTATTAAAATAAAGATAAAAATACATTAAACAATAAAGATGAAGCTACTTAAGGAGCAATGTTTTTTCCCTCAACCAATGTGCTCTGCCTCCAAAGCAAACATGGTATTTAGAGCACCTCTAAGCACAAGCACATTTTTAGTCCTTTTGCTGCAGACTGAGCACAGTCTAAAGAGACAAACCAAAGCACAAGCAAATAATTTACTTTTGCCTTTTTCTCAAGCAGAGGTCTCTTCCCCCTGCTTCACCAGACACACCAACAGCACCGTTACCTGCCACGCTCCTCTCGGTTCAAGCAAAGTGACTGCTGGGACAAGCTCTGCCTTCACTACAGGAAGCACCCCCTGAAGCCCTCTTTGCTATTGCTGAGTCTTCTTATGTAAATGAGGTTAATTAAAAGCCCATCTATAGCTGAGGAGCCCCAGCCCTGCCTGACACTTGGCATTAGCCCCAGTAGCACCCTGGAGGTGTTTCACTTATAGAGGACTGAGGGTTTGGCTGATGGGAAACTGCTGGTACCATTAACAGAGTTAATTGAATGATGAAGGGGTGGGGAGAAGAGCACAAAACACTGGCTCTTCTTCCTCCTTACACAGACTCCCAGCAAAGGGAAAATGAGCCTTAAGCAACCAGGAACAGGAACTACAAGGTTTGGCAGCACAAAAGGGAGTTGGGAGAACTGGTTTAGAGAGTTCCAGGCCCTGCCAGACCTGGCAAAAAGTGCAGGCTGACAGTGACTGATGTGAGATAAATCAATAAAGGTACTACATTCATCTTAAATAAATGAAATTCATTAGGCTAAAAGGCATCATTTATGCCACGTAATTTATACTTCACAGGTAATTTAGATAATTACCTAAACAACCAGGTAATTTATATTACACAGCAAACTTGCTAAACTCCCACCTTTATGGCTTCACTATTGTTATCCTTTGTTAAATGACAGTGAACCTCCTCATAAAACCTGGTACGGAGCGTTTTATGTGCTTTATGAATTTCCATGTGGAAAACAGCTCTTGGGCAGAAATCGTAAGTGACGCCGTGGTATTCTACTGGGTCTTATTATTTTCAGGATAGGATTTATGGGACTGGTTGTAGCAGATTAAAGCTTCTACCTGCAAACATTTTCTGCGTGGTACACAGTTTTCTGATTAGAGATCTTACTTCCTTTCTCCTGAGGTCAACGGCTCAGGAGTTTGGAGCTTGGTCCAGGGATATCCAGCCAGAGACAGGCACCTCCTCCCATCCCAAAACCCTGCTTCTCCTTCTGGAGGACTCATCCCACCAAGATGTGCTGCTTTAGATGGCTCATGCCTCTCTCAGGACGGACCCTGATTGCCAGCCCACAGACTGCTGCCGTCCCCTCAGCCCTCAAATCCACCCCACATCAGTGGGATCCCATCAGCAAAGTGGCAGGACTTCACGGACATCACTCACAGCATCCAGCCAACCCCCATCACAGCCAAGGTTCCAGGGTTTTCCTGCTGTAGTAAACGCATAGTACTGTGGCTGTGGAGGTGCCATGGTGGTGTAGGTCATAAAATGCTGTCACTTGGCTGACAAAACCAACACATGTAGGCTTGGCACCCCAGTAAGATGCCCAAGGATGGCAAGAAGACTGTGCCCAGAGCCCTCCATCCGTCCCCACATCATCCCTGGTTTGAGGGAAATAATCCCAGGCTCTTCAAACCCAAGGCTGCTGAACAGGGTTAAAAATTAGCACTGACAGGATGTTTATTAGTGCCTGTGGGTTTGACTGAAGGTGATCTGTCACAACAACTTTCCCGTTAACACTTCCGATTCCTGCCCCCACCACGGTGTTTTGGTATCTATCAAACCTTCCCCGCCTGACAAAGCACAGCCAAAAAACCCTCCCAGGCCCTCTTACTGGGTTCAAATGATTAGCAAAAGAGACAGGAAGAAGCTAAAGCCAAACTATAAATAGATTTCGCTCACTCTGAAGCAAGTCCTTCAGAGCCCCTCTGCTGGGTTTTGGTCAGTGCCAACGATGTGCCCCAGGGCAAGGGGCACCATTGGCTGCCTTTGTCACCTCTGGTCCCTGAACCACATGGATTGGGGCCAGCCCAGACCTCAAGTGGTCCTTTGGCTTTGCAATTCAATCAAACTCTTCCTCTGAATTCAAACCCCAAGCAAGAAGGGAGTCATGTCTGTGCCCAGATCAACGTGAAGGCATCTGTCCAGACACATGATGGCACTTAGGTGGCATTTGTGCAATGGAGACTGCAACTTTGCAACTGAAAAATATTAAGTTAAAGAGAAATCTGTACCTTCTGACAAGTTTCCAGCTTGTGTGTAAGATGAACGCTGAAGGATCGAGCCATAGTCCCTGACAGCTTCCAAATTAAACGTTGGGCTGTTTGGGAGGTTGTCAGTCAATAAATTCAAGGGTTTAAAAGGCCCAAGGCTGTTCCGTCTGCCCGTTAGACGGGATATATGATCTGGACAACAACCCTTCTCCTTCCCTGTTCCCAAACCACATTTGCCTGGTTGTTAAAGAACATTTTGTCTGTTAAAAAGAACTCAAAAAAAAACCCCAAAACTATTTCATGGGGCTGAAACAGTTCTATTGCCTCCCCACACCCATTGTCCACAACCGTGCCTGAACTGAGAGAGAAGCCACCTGCTCAGTGCGTGTGAGCAGCGCTGCTTGGAAACAGGACAAATTCAGAAAGGCATGAGTAACCAGACTCTCTTGTACAGCAGGGTTTGCCTCATGTCTATTAGGGAAAATCACACTAGCAATGATAAATGTTTTAAATTTTACTTTATTTTTTATTTATTTTTAATTTTTTATTATTACTAAATTTTTGGGTTTTTTTTTATTATTATTTATTTATCTAGAAAGATGAATGTTTTCTTTTTAACCTAGCAGCTGATCAAAAAAACTCTCTTCCTTCCCCAGATTTTAGCCTGCCTCTTCTCCCAAGCCACCTTTGAATCCCACCAGGTTTCGACAGCTTTGAACAACACACCTGAGTTTTCCAAGCTCAAATCCCTGGCGACCTGAGCTCCTCCCAGGAAACGCTCCATCTCTAGAGGGACAGTGTCCCGGCAGGGCAGGTCCCTCTGCAGCTCTGCTGGTGGGGAATGGTCCCACGTTCCCTGCACACTCCCCAGCTCCCATCCTGCCTCCCATCTGCCTTGAAGAAAATGCAGCACACCCTTGGTGTCTGGCACTGGTGTTGCACGCCGTGGTGCTCATCAGAAACTGAGAGGAATCAAATGCAGCATCGACGAGGGAAAACCTAAACGCAGGTATGCAAATGCTTTTACCAGACTCATCAGCTTGTTTCTGAGTCGGTGGCTCTGGGACACCCTGGCAATGGGGGAGATGGTTTAAGTAGGCAAAACACACAGACCCAGGCCTTTTGGGTGCTACTCATGTGAAGGAGCTCATCCCAACCCTCTGGGTGCACATGGGGAGCCTCCTTCCCCCTTGGGAATTGCCAGGAAGTTCAGCATGTTGCTGGGGCAGAGCTTCAGTCTCAACAAATAACACTCTGGACCACAAAAGCCCCCAAAGCTAACCCAAGCAACAACATGTTTTGCACAGAACCATTTCTGGACAATACCTCAGGTAGGATGATAGAGAGGTGTGGGGCAGCTCCTGGGCTGGCACAGCTCCATGCTCATCTGCCTTGTGAATATTGACATGCAAAAGACAGTGACCTAAAACTAAAATCATTTAATCAGGTGCTAAACTCAAAGAGGGAACTTGGCTTCCCCAGTTAGTATGTGTGAGTAGCCCCTACATTAATCCAGTGTCCCCAGTGATCTTTGAAAACCAGATGTACACTCCCAAATCACCAGCAATTCAACCTGAAACGGATGGAGACACCAAAGCTGAGATTTAGACAAAACTTCAGCAGGTCTGAAAACTACTGCCCAGACACCTCTGGGGGTTTAGTTCTTAAGTGCTTTCAAAAATGTTATTTTTCATTACCATACAATTTAAAACCATGGAATTACTTTTCAATTCTCCAATGCACTTGTATTTCACGTACAGAGGTGGTTTATGTCACACCTCGACAGACCCAAACTCCCTCTGTCCTCCTCGGGAGGCAGCACAGGCCACTGAGCTGAAGATGCTCTTAGAGATGACACTCACTACCTCATGTGCAGCATTAGATTACCCCCAAAATGTGGTTATTTTGTACTATTTGGAGAACAGGGAGAGTATGCAAAACATCCTGTATTCAAACTCAGACTTCAGCCGACTGTAAGTTTATACATTTTGGATGAGAAAGACTTTCCCCATTAAGAACCAGTCACCTCCTTGTTCTTTTCCCTAGGGTCTGCCTGGCGTAGCTTTGGCTGGATCACCTGCAGCAATATTTTCCTGTAAATTTACAGAAAAGCAGCTAATCTGCCTCACAGATGGAAATCCACGGCTGATATTTTTCATGATGGCTGAAAATCATAATCCTCTATCCTATTAGTATTACACATGATTTGGTGGATTTATTCAATCAAAAGCCACGGTCCATTATCTGGAAAGGGAAATCATCTTTCAGCAACGGTCTGTCACGACGTACACACAATACTGACTACAACAGACCAGTAAAGACATTATATAAAACAGTCCTGAGGCAACTGACACAGAAAAGTCTGAAAATTAGACTAATAAAAAAGTCAGAGCCATAACGAGTACATCTGGGGATTATGTGTGCCAATTTCATAGCTAGTTCCAAAACATTATTGTACCAGCCACTTCTATCTGGGTATCTAAAGCTTATTCTCACACAAGTTAAGACACTCTTGATTGGAAATGACCTGCGGTTGCAATTTGAATAAGGCAATTTAATAAAGAAACTTTATCATAGCCTTAATAAGAGATGGAGTCATAGCTGAGGGGGGGTTTATCAGCACAAAATGGCAACAGAGTGTGATATGAAGGAAAAATCTACGTTCCCATACGAAACAATAAAGCTCTAACATGTTCTTGACAGTTCTGATGACATTCCAGTTCCCCCTTTCCCAAAATAGCTCTAACTGTAGAGTTCGTACCTCAGTTCTGGAACACTGAGACAGAATAATGATGGCACATTTTCGACAAGTCAGAGGAAAATTCAAGCTATGGTAAAATGATGTTGCATTTGATAGGGTTATTGATACGGTTATTATTAGGAGATGGACCTAATTAATACTGCAGACAATGTTCTAGGAAATGTTAGAAAAAAAAATATATTAAAAAAAAAATAAGAAAAATCAGTGATATTCAAAAAGCTTGGCAGCAAACTGACTTTTGGACACGTTATTTGACCCCAGGCACGTGTGAAACCTGTGGGATGCTGTTTAGGAGCAGGATTCACCTGGTTTCATGCCATCTCCTGTGTCAGAACAACCGCTGGGTGCAGGGGTACGTCCAGAACCGGGGCGGGACCAGCTCTGCAAGCCACGGGCTAGGGCCTGGAGGGGAGGCAAGCAACGTGGTCGGTTAATCCCGACAGTCTTTTGGTTGAAATTGTCACGGTTTTGTTCTGGTCTCTCGAATCCTGGAGGTGAAGCCGAGCCCCGGGCCGCGGCTCTTGCTCGGTGGCGGACCTCAGAGCAGGGGTCCCTCCAGCCCTCGCCAAGCACAGCCTGAGCGCTCTGTGCAGGATCGGGGCTGCCTCCCCCCTTTTTGTGCCGGGCTGATGGGTCGTTAAAGGTCTTTAGTGAAGAAAAGCTTGGAAAGAATTACCGCAAATAGCGGCTGTCATCTCAGAATATAAAAGGGCTCCGGCTGGTGCCGCGCCGCCCCCGCAGGCACCGAGCCCGCGGACTGAGACCCGCAGGATTCCGAATAACAACAGAAAAAGAACTGCTTGTCCTGCAAACAATGACTTTTGCATTGCGGCGTTTCGTTTTCTCCCCTCTATTCCTCATTTTCTCCAGCTTCACCCCGGTGGGTGGGCTCGTCTCATCAGCCCCGACCTGACCCAAAGCCCGTTGAAGCCCCTGGGAAACACGCCGAAACCTGTGTCGCCCGTGTGGTACCACGCGTGTGCAGGAATTTTAAGGTGTACAAAGGCAGAGTTTACCTTTAGATGTATGGCATCACATCTCCCTGATTGTAACCTGGGTCAGATCTCTGTACCGCAGAAGGTGGGCCCACTGCGTAGGGAGGAGAGCAAACACAAAGTCAATGAATGGCCCTAGAAGCTCTTTTTCATCTATAGATAAATAGCACTTTTTAGAGTCTTCGGGAGATGAAGCAGTCACTTGAGTTTTTCAATACTTCAGCAACTGCGCCTTTTGCAAACAGAGCATGTCTTTCAGAAAGCAAAATTTCTTTCTCTTTCAAGAACCTGACATCTATAGAAGGCTTCTGGAGCACCACATCAAAAGAAATCCTAGAGAGCTGGGGATGAGACGTGAAAAAAACACAGCTGAGTAGGAACAAAGTCATCAAGTAGGAAGAAAAAAAAAGCAGGGAAGGCCTGGAAAAAGAAATAAGTTCATTAACATTTCATCCCAGGGCTGGAGGCGTGTAACATTTCATCCATTTCTGGGGAGGCCAACTGGGCTTTTTTCAGCTACCAAAATGCACAGCAGGTAAATGGGGTTCTCTTATTTTTAATTTTGCTGTGTTTAGACTCCTTATATCTTTACAGCTGCACAATTTTTGCATAAAGGATTTTAGATAAACATGTGGACAAGCCACTTTTTTTTCCAAATACTAAGACACTCTTTGAGGTACCTTTATTTCTTGCAGGGTGACAAAGTTCACTTCTAAATTGAAGGGGAAAGGGCCTTTCACGGCCTGATTTCAACCCTCGACTCAGGCTGAGATTAAATTGGTGCTAAGAAGGGAATGAGTTAATAGTTGAAGAGTAGCAGGACCAGCTCTCAAAAAGTGGGGCTGACCCCGATAACCTGCGGGAGCATCCACTGCTGGGGTGTCTGATAATCCCATGGTACCATCTATCTGTCCAGACGTACCTCTCTCCTGCTCCACCAGAGAGGTACCAGCAAAGTGGTGTCTTTTCTGCCTCACCACTGCATTACTTCTCCGTTTTTCCTAAGCAAAGCCTTTTGATTCTGTGTTCCCACACCAAAGCAAGCCTGTTGTGCGCTGTGTTTTTATTTCTGAAGGAGGAAATGAGACTGTGTACAGAGGAGGTTCATCTGGCTGTATTTCCAGATCCAGTTAGCCCTCCTCTGCTCTGATCTCCAGCACCCTCCTGAGAAATATACTCATGCTTATGCAAATCCTGCGTGTGGCAGTACAACTGTCAGGTGCCACAGGTTCTCTGTGAAGTATTAATGTACACAGCCGCAAGCCTACACCCGGCCACGGGTTTCAGGATGAAGTTCAGATACAGTACACTCAAAGGAAAAGTGCATTTAGAATTATTAGCTTATAATAAGGAAATATTTTTCAATACTTTTTATTGAATTAATTTCTGAGTTGTTTGGTGCAACTGCTCTTTTTAAGGCAGGTAGCAAAGTCGTTTTGTGCCGGCACGTGCCCTTGAGGAAGGAACTGAGAAGGGCTTTTTCCTTTCTGGTTTCCCCTGGATCACAAAAAAAAGGAGTGACTCTAAAACCTACCAAAGCCTATAGGAACCCCCCTTTGATTTCAAAGGCTTGGGATGTTTGTAATCCTGTCAAATGCTGACCAGAGAGCTGGAAAAAAAAATGAGGAGCCCTGATACGTGATAAGTCAGAACTTATAGGGCTTATATAGGGCTTGAATGGGAAAGAAATGGAGCAATGGGAGTAATTCCCACAAAGGGATATGAATGATGTTAATTGGAAGTCAAATGGTGCTACTCCAGACTTATAACATACACCTTGGCCTAGCCTCTGCTTTTTAAGGTACTAAAAAAGTCAGTGTATGAGACCCGTGGGCTCTGTCGGGGGTTGCAAGGGATGCAATCGCACTGTCTTAACTGGGCGCCCGAGTGTGGCCCCATCATCTTAATGCTACCAACACAGCCTGTCAGTCCACAGTGCTGTGCTGTTACACAAAGGCAGTAGAAAAAAACAAACCACAATTTCATGTTTTTTCAGCAGATTCTGAGATAACATGGCTGCTGGAGCACTGCATCCAGGAGTGGCTCCTCGGCAGCAGCACTCTGCGGGAGCAGTCTCCTGTAGTATTTAGTTATTCCAGGAACACTGATGAGTCAGTGAATCCTGAAACTGCCTCTCCTCAGGGCTGTAAATCCCCAGCTGGTGGCAGGGTGAAATTTCCTCAGGTCTCAGGTTAGTTCAGAGCCAGGACTTGCTGCCCGGCTGGCACATTTGCTGATGCAGTGATTGGTAATTACTCTCTTTTATTTGAGAGATCAACCAGAAACAGTGGCACTGATTGCACAGGAAAGCAGAGATCATCCAGGAGCACTGCCCAGGAGGGGCGTTGTGTCATTCCCTGCCTGTGCCATCAAACTCCACCCCATGAGCATTTTCTGCCAGGACAAGCTCTCCAGGAAAAGCTGGGCTGATGGAGATGCTGAGGGCATGATCCCAGGTGCCAAAGCTGTCTAGAAAAGGTACAGTCGTGGAATCATGGATTTGTCTAGGTTGAAAGGGGCCTTTCAGCCTGAGTCCAACTATCAACCCAACACTGGCAAAACCCGTGTCCCTCTGCAACACATCTGCCCAGCTTTTAAGTACCTCCAGGGACGGTGAGTCCACCACTGCTCTGGGCAACCTCCTCCACACAAAAGAAAAGAGGATAAAAACTTGCCCTGTCTCCAGAAAGCACCCCCTGCTACATCTGTCCATCCCTGAGCACTCGTCTGCTCAGAGCAACCAAAACCCTCAGCCAGGACTGAGCAAAACTGGGCTAATTCACCATTTCTGTCCAGCAGGAGACCTGCTGTTTCCCCCCCACCCCGGTACAAAAGCGATGAGTAGCAGATCTCCTTCCCCCCCTCCTCTCCATGCACACCGCCCCGCGGGAAGCACCTCTCATACTTCAGTTATTAAGGCACAGATTAGCAGGGGGTTTTGCTTTCTCAGCCTAACAAAACAGCATCAGCTGGTTTATGATGAATATAAACATGAATTGAGAGTGCTCTTGTAAAGTTTGAATCGAGTTCTCCTGAACAAAAGGGAAAAGGCAAATTGTCCCCAGTTGCTTAGTAACCAGCCAGAGCTCATTTCTCTTCAAGGGAAACCAATTAGGCCTTTTAACCTATTTTAATTGGGGGTGGGGGGTGGATCTATAGAAATGAAACTTCCTGGCTTTCTGGTCTTGAGGGTACCCTTTTCTTGGGGAAGCCATGCAGTTAATTTCAGGCATGTACTCCAAAGATGTTCCCATGCTCCTCTCAAGTTGACTTCTCCAAGGTCCATCCACCTCCAGGACATGAGACCACTCTCTTGAAATACTGCTCCATAAAATATTGCAATACTACAAGTCAACAACTTTACATAAAACCCCAAGTATTATCAGGTCCATACACATCAGGGATCAAGTAGATCTTTGCAAATAGGTCTCTGAAATGCCTGGACATGGCTAGGTAGACAACCACATTTTTGAGGTTTTGGAGTTGTTCCTTGTAGTTTGTGGATGCATTTCTACTTGTCTGCCAGGTCCTGATTTCCTGAAAACTGAGAAAGATGAGCGTACGCTTGTGGCTTAAATTTCTGAACTAAACTTTTTGGGTCAGACTTGTGGTATCTAAGTTGACATTAGATGATTTATTAGGTCCTATCCTGCTCCAGCTAAAGATAGCAACAAATTTGCAATTCATCTTAATTCCCCCCAAAGCAACTGTGCAGGATGGTAACAGGAGACGTTGCTTTAGCCGAGTCCTAATAGATGAGGATACTTACCGGGCTGCCAGGAGCCAGGTCCTAACCCTGCGAGGTCTCCCCGCCGCCTCGATCAAATTCAACTGATCTGAGCTCGAGCAGTTTATTTATATAGCACACTTACAGATCTTGATTTCTCTTTATTTTCTTGGCTAGTAATCAGATAATGGGTTCTCAGGGCATTATGTATGTGTGATGGTACCTGCAGCTGTGAGAGCTTCCAGCTCCGAGGACCGACTGCGTCGTTATTGACAGCCCTCAGCAGGGAGAACGCTGGAAAAGCAAATTCTTTGGTACCAGATTGCAATAGTATGAGCTCTCGGACATTTTTCCACTCAGCACTGAACTACCTTAAAACACAGACTGGAGAGCCTCAACCAGGAATGGATTTCTGCTTATAAATCTCCAGAATTTGTGTTGTTAAGCGCATTGCTATTAATACATGTTCTGAAGTTACATTCCTAAGGACATTATTCTGCGCTCTCTTTGCTGGTCTTGCAGCAGAAGATAAGAGAGCAGGTCTCTGCCGCCCACCCTGACCATGACATTAATCACCCAGACTCGTCGTTAACCCCTTCCCTGCCCAGGCAGCACCAAGAGCCTCACGCTGAAAGGAAACAACAAGGAATGTAATTAGTCGTGTCCACGAGCAGACTAATACCTGCTGCGCTCTTTGTCAGAAGACAAAGCCACAGGTTTGTGTTGATTAGTAGCTCTTATTAGTCATGGCATTGTCACAGATCTGATGGGTATTGCTGAACAGCAGCTGCAATATGAGTATTTTTGATTAACAACTCTGAAAAACTCTTATTTTGGCTGTGCTTCAAGGTGACAACAAGCGAAAGCGCAGCCAGCTGAAACCCACATGTGATGCAGGAATTCTTTCAGATCACTTCTTTAATGCACACTGGCCATGATTTTGAACTGAAATCCTGACCTTGGAAGCCTTTTCAAGCACACAGAAGATGCCCAGGAAGAATGGGTGCTGTGTGTGGGCATGAGGAAGAACCTGGAGAAAAACCCTCCCCCAGAAGTTGCCATAAACATCTCCAGACTTCTGCCGCAGGGACCACTTACCCTCCAGCAGAAGCTAAATTAATAGTGAGGGTCAAAACACATTGTCTAGGGATGCAGAAGAATATTTTTCATGAACAAACCCTAAAATGAGAGAGAATAGCTTCCTTGCAGATAATGGAAAGCACAGCTATAAAATGCATTACCCAGAAATCAGGAACACAATGCAAGAATAGGGAATGCTGATTTTTTTCTGTAAAACACTATCCTTGGTAACTGTAAGGACCCATTCTTACCTTAAATGCCTATCTGTGGACCTAGGCAAGAATTTTTCTAAATCACTTTTAACCTGGTCTCCCTCCTCTACCATGTACAGAACCCATTTTCACATCCACCTCTAAATACTTACATTCTCTATACTGCTATTTTAAATCAGTTTCACTCATCTGAATTTCATGCTACGCGCTGAACGCATCCTGTGGCATTTATCTTTCAGTTCCTGCTCTGTACTGATGCTCTTTTTATTTATTCTATCTGATATTCTCAAATAAAGCAGTGGATGTTCAAAAGAAACCTTCAATCAAAGTGCAGCCCAAACTAAATCACGGTTCTGGCCAGGTTGAACAGGGACTCACCGTCCCTGATGGAAAGATGATGGGGGAATATTTCACTATTGGCCTCTGAAGGAAACGCTGGCGACTGGTCGTTTCCTATTTCCATTCCCTCTCATCTTCTGGGGCTAAAATGTAACATTCTTCCTTTTGGTAAAGCATACTCTGCTGTTGCTGGGAACCTTGGGTTCAGCCAATTCTGGAAGATTTAATGTTTATTTTTCCTGTTATTAGCATTGGCTGGGAGACACCTACTTCTTCAGCTCTGAAATATTTGGGCGCTAATTTTGCTCCAGGAAAGCAACAAGTATGGGACATATTGCAGAGGTGAAAAGAAAGAGAAAACAGTCCTTCTGGCATCAGAAGGTGACAACACAGGGCAGCAGGCCATCTCTAACATGCCTTCTTCATAAACTGTGGCTTAAAAGAGAGAGAGATTTGGGGGAATTTTAGGAATATCAGTAGCCAAAGCCAGGGGTCATCACCACCCATTAAATTCTACAGTGTAATAAAGAAAACCTCCAGGAACCCAGCAGCAATCCTGATGCAGGAAAAAATCAAAGCTCCCAGCTTTCTTCACCCTGAACATTGCCCTGAGCTGGAAAACCACTCTGAGACAAGTGGAGATGGGAGAAAAACACTCCATCGAGATTTTTCCAGCTGAAGATGTTAAAAAAGGGATGTAGCAGTTGGGTAGGAGGTGGTGCTAAAAGAATCACCAGGTGATGGGGATTACTTGAGAGGAGAAGTCTGGTGAGAGGAAGGTTGTGGAAGGGATCATCTCCGTAGGATGTTCCTACCTGCACAGTTCCTTCTGGCTTTAGCACGGATAAGACTGTATCTGCCACGGGCAGCTGTGAGAGGTGCGTTACCAGTACTCCACTATCTCAGGAGGTGCTGATAAGATAATCCTGTTACACTTCTGAATTGCTAAAATATGAGTTTTCTAGTCAAACGGTTATGAGTTTTCTAGTCAAAATAGCCACTGATAGCCAGAAAATTGGAGCAAGCCAATATATCTGGGTTTGCTACATAGACCTTTACTGAACTCTCCGTATTTCTACCTTCTAAATGTGATTAATTTCTTTCCTGAGATTTTAGGGCATTGAGAATATTTATTGATTTTTTGAGTAATTTATACAGTATAGCGACAGCCTAATAGAAATAGGTGTAAGTGGAATAATATCAACCATTCCTCTCCCAACATCCACACAGAGTCCAAAGACCTCATGAGGGTAGACTTTTAAAGGAACAGGTCTGCAGGCTGTCAAATCACAGGATGCATCACCACGGCCTGGTCTCCACGTGCCAGTAAGGCCAGTGGGCACGCACAGACCATTCCTGGGGACCAGCCCCACAGGGCTTGGGTCGGTCTCGGGAACATACTGAGTCAGTGCCTCACGAATCAGGGAAGAAGAAAGAGACCTTTTTATGCATTTTTCCTGAAGGTCTCCTTTGAAGTACTGACCCAGCCAGGGTCTGAGGGTCTGACCTCCCTAAATTATGCAAGTACAAATTTTCTTCCTTGACTTCAATGAAGAGGATTCCCTATTTATCAGATTTAACAAGACTTTTTAACTTAGCGGAGTCGTTCAACCTGAATAAAACTCTTCAAAGGGCTGATGCCAATTACCATTCCCTCCTCACCACAGTTATCATGTTTGAGTAGGTTCAGGTCACACATTCCTCTCTGCACGTGCAGCTCTCGTGGAGCTGTTGCTCCTCGGTGCCTCCAAGGGTGCCCATAGAAAAAGCAGGACAACTACATCCAAATGAGAGAGCAATGTGAGATTTTTATAAGACAGAGAAACCTGTGCTGGTTATAAGTGAGCTTTTAAGTTTTGGGTTCATTGCTTTTTCAATGAAAGCTTGGAATTTGGTCCAAAATACCATGGAGCTACAGTTGTGCCTTCTGCAGCACCTCGACAGAAGTAGAACATGGTCCCTCCTGCAGCACCGGGGTGCGGAGGAAGAGCATGGTCCTTCCCTGCTCTGCCCAGGGGTGAGCCTGACCCTGAACAGACAAGAGGTGCTCACACCAATGCTCTACAACTCTCCTCTCTCACTGAAAATTGCTTGTGAGGTATTTAACTCATAATTCAGACTGTTTGCAGAGATGTTGTAAGGCTTAAGGAAAGCCAGCAGTGTAAATGTAGATGCAGCCCAGCACAGCTCTTCACTCTTCTTGTATAAACCCCAACTCCCACCGCCAGGTTTTAGTCCTTTGAGGACTTTGATGGAGCTACTGCTGGGCACAAACACCTGTGAACCTGAGGCCTCAGCCTGAAATCTCTGCAGTGCAGTTTGGAAGGTCAAGATGTTAAAATACTTATATTGAAAAATGTTAATATTTTAATTATTCACATTAAAATAGAAGACCTTTGCACTTGTCTGATTTAAAAAATTAATTTCAATAGCTATTTTGCCTATAGTTTTTTCCAAAGTATAGACCCCCTGGGAATTACCCCAAAAATTTCCATGAGCTTTTTTTTCTGCACCCGTTTTTATTGCTGTGTTTGCTGCTACAGATGGTGCTTCTTCTATACATGTTTTAATTGATTTGTTGGTGATTTGGCAAAAAAAAACATAAAACGGAAGATAAGGGTTAACAACAGATCTAAGGAATGAAAGAGAAAGGTCCGAGTATTTGCTTGAAAAGATCAGATCTGTTATTCAGAGGATGGACTCGTTACTGGAAAGGTGAGCTGAAAAAGCACACAACGTGTACCCTGCCACTTTATGGCTAGAGGACTTGCAAAATGTGATGTTGCCATATGAGAAAGAGTAAAAATACTGCTTTTTCCTGTTTTTACCAGACCTTGTCTCCTTTCCTCATCTTGTGTTGTTCTGCTCACAAGCATCCTCTGCAAAGGGTGCTCACACATTACGCGGAGAGAAAAACCTCCTTAAAACATCGTATTTTTATGGTTGATCGTAATACCTCAAAACACACTCTACCATGTGCATTTGCACAAAAATCATAAAAAAAGAGAGAGAGATAATTGGGATGCTGCAAAAGAAGAATTGGAAACATTTTAGAACAAGGACTTATGAAGAGCTGGTAAAACATCTCTGTACTTTACAGGTGAAGAATCACAGTATTTTGTGTGGACCTTTGTCAGCCCGGGGAAAAGTCATTTCGTAGATAACACACGAGATGGAAAAATATGAAAAATGAAAGTGCATTTCAGAGGGGAGTATTCACTAGTTAGGATAAAAGAAGGGCATCAGGTGATTTAAAAAAAATAATAACAAATAAGGATATGCTCGTCTCTGGTTTGGATCCAGCGTAACTCTATGGGGATTGCTGAAATCACAAGAACAGCAAAAAGGTAAAATCACGTCTCATTCTCATTCCTCTTGTAGAACAGGGATCTGAGACACTGAATCACAAAACCATGGAATCGTTTGGGTTGGAAGGGACCTTAAAGACCACCCAGTCCCCTCCCTGCTCTGGCAGGGACACCTCTCACCAGACCAGGTCACTTCAAGCCCCCTCCAGCCTGGCCTTGAACCCCTCCAGGGCTGGGGCAGCCACAGCTTCTCTGGGCAGCCAGGGCCAGGTTCTCACCACCCTCACACCAAAGAAGTTCTTCCCCACATCTCAGCTCCATCTCAAGAAACACCAGAACTTGGAGGAAGGTGTTTCCAATGCCCAAAAAAGATCCAGAGCTTGCTCCAAGTTCTGCTGAGGACTGTGATCTTTGGCAGAGAGAATCTCAAGCACGTCCCACTTCTGATGGCACCACAGCCAGCCTTGGGAACAGGGGACATTCTAGCTTGGGAAACAGCTTCATTTCAATATTCACAAGGAAAAGAGAACAAGGGTTTGCAGTACTGAAGTGGGTGCCCATATTTACTTCCAAGCATATTCCAAACCCATGTTGGGCTTTAGTCACGCATCTTGACAAACGGCTGACAACACTGGCAGCTAAAAACCATATAAAAGTGTAACAGCAGCTTACACAGAATTCTCCACATCTTTGAAAGTGTGCTGCTATCCTCTTTTGAGGTATTTTTCTACAGCACGTAGCTCGCTTCCTTGTGAGGCTGTCAGCAAGATTACTGTGTGATTTTCTTTCTTTATTTTTAAGGCACATAAATTGCCCTGCCAGAAATCTACCTTCCAACGTGCATCCCAGACACACCTCACATCTGTGCCCCTGCACCTCTTAAATTACCAGAACTGTCCTCATCATTAGGAATGCAAGGCTTCAGTTATTTCAATTACCAAAACCCCCCATTCGGTTATCTGTGTCGAGCACCCATTTCCCAGGCTTCCAGCGGCAGAGGGCTTTTTCAGGGGGTGGGCAAGGGACAGATGTCTGCTCTGTTGATGAGGATGATGGCAGTTTATTCACCTCCAGCTGTTTACACCCTATTTTTCTGCCCGGGAATTCAGTGGGCCGGTCAGCAGGGATCCAGCTTTGATGAAGAAGCCCTTCTACATTTGTGATTTTGGGATACTAACCTGCTCAGCTCAACACAGCAAGATTAAACTCTGCGCTACGTGTTTCTGTCTGAGGCAGGATTTCTGCAAAGACAGACTCTGTTTGTACCCAGAGATAAGAAATGCAAGAAGGAATAGAAGTGTTTCTGCAGAATTCTGATCAAAAAACCAACTTCAGAGAGCTTTGAGGGGCAAGGAAGCAGTTTATACATGGGGTATGTGTTGAGAGGCCGTAATTAAGGATTTGAAAACCAGCTGATGACTGTCACAGGCAGCCTGGCTGAGCAGGAGAACTCGTGGAGAGCGATCACAAGTTTTCCTTCAAACTCTCTGTGATGAGCTGATGACAGGGGATGGGAACTTCATGCATTACTCACGGGAAACAGAAGCATCTGCCTTCTGAATCAAAAACCCCCACCCCAAGCCACAAAACCTTAGAGAGCTGATTTTCAGTAACCTTGACCCCAGCATCCACCCAGGGGTAACTCGCCAGCAAACACACAAGCCAATTAAGCCTGGACACATTGCAAAAAAGAAATATCAGCCAACAACCTTTTTCTGCTGACAGCATTTCTGGTATATGAAGAGGACAGCAATGCATATCTTTGTTTCTCCAAAGCAACAGAAGGGGCCAACTCATTATACATCTCCTCCGTCTCCATCCGAGGAGCAGCTGCCCACCCTGCCCACTCCGCGTTCTGCAGCGGCGAGCCCAGCAGCAGGAGCCAGTTTGGACCAAACTCTGCTCTTCAGTGCCCAAAGGCACACGTGAAGCTAGGGCTGCTCTTCCAAGAACATCACCCCTTGCAATGGGGAGGACGGAGAGGAAATAAAAAGCAGCATTTATTACTTTTGCCTGTTGTATGGAGGGATTCTGACAACTTATGGATTCTGAGCAACACGGATTAGTCTCAGGAACTTTAAAGTTCAAGTCATTATTCATGTTCTTTTATACATTTTGTTGAAGCTGCTACTTTTTTTTTTCTTTTTTTCATATTTTTTTGCAAAGCAGATGAATCTCTGCTCAAGGTTTACCCAGAGGCACAATGATCTCTGCCAGGCAGATACAGACGAGCTCTCTGCGCATCAATAACACTTACCACGTCAGCTGTGACTACAGAAGACAAAGCACTTATTCTAATATGGATCACAATAAAAAAGCATAGATCATAAAACTTGGTCAAGAAATTTGATCACTGAATAAGGCAATAGCTTTGAAATATGTCTGCTCCACACACAATCTTAAAAGCGCTCCCAAGGCAGCTCAGGTTGCTAAATTGAAAGTCTCTGGCGAGTCCATAAAGACCAACGTGGTAAGCTGGGGTAAATGCCGTTATGTGCCACCCTGATGGAGGCAAGCAGCGCCACTGGAATCGGGTCATGAGGGTGATGGAAAACTAGAGGGGTGACAATCCTAATTTCAGATTCTGGAAAATAAAATTAAACTCATTTGCTAAAGACAATTGAACAACATGGGAAATTAGTTTCCCTGAATTAAATTCATATCAAATCCTTTTGTTTGTGAGTACAGGAACCCAACAAGGCACAAGGGCTCCACATCTGAGCTGTTTGCTACCTTTGTACTGCAAATTATACATTGCTGCACAAGCCAGAGAGAATATAAAAGGCTGTGTATAAACTGCTCTGCAGAAACTGCTCTTTGGCCATTAAAACCACTCAAAACAGTGCAATTGGGGTCTGTGGGTTGGGGCAAACTCCCCCAGGAGGGGCCCCCCATGGAGGACAAGTCAAAACTGGGGTTCACGAGGAGCAGGCAGGGCTCAGGCTGGGGAGGATGCTCACGGTAACTTCTTTGTAGGTAAAAATATGAAGTTGCTCAGCTTCTGTTCAGTATTTGATTGAAAAGATCAGAAGTTCCAACCCGTCCCTTCACACCTCCAGTCCCTCCACCAGTTACATCCTGGTCAGAGCAGAGTGCAGCACCCTGCAGTGGAGTGGTTTCCATCCTGCTGGAGGGCAAACTCTCAGAACGAGACTAAACTCACTGAAAAGGCAGAGAGTGTAATGTGAAGGGGAAACCCACAGAGATCAACGCAGAGCTCTCGTTTCCATCCAGGAGTGGGTTTGGGGAAGCCAGTAAGAGCCTGCATCGAACTGGGGTCCTAACACCACTCTGAAACGCTGCTGTGGGAAGTGGGGGGGAGACTCCTGGTAAGTCAAGTGCTCTCTTGACACAGGACAGCATAAGAGCAATCCTTCACGTTAGTAAGAACTCAAACACAACAACAAGGAGGCTGTTACACATCAGGAAGGGGCTGAAGTGGCAGCAGTGACCCTGGCTGAGCGCCTGCAGGCGGCGGGGTCTCAGGGGCTGCGTGGGAAGCGCAGCCAAGCAGAGGGAGAAGCAGCAGGAGACACCAGCCCAACGACAAGGAGCCCCAGCAGCATCACCCGGGCACAGGAACTGGAAAATTCAGAGGCAGAAAAAAGATAGAGAGAAGCAGTGGGTGGACGAGAAGGGTTTGAACTATGAGCAAAGGGAAGTCCAGCCACTCCAGCCCGTCTGCGTGGAGGGAATCGCTGCCTCGAGCAGCCCCTGCCCGCAGGCCCGCATCACAGAGTCTGACTCCGTCTCCAAACTTCTCTTCCTCAGAAACCTAATTTCAGCTAAGTGCTGGAGTGACAAGTGTAATAAAAATAACACTATAAAATGCATGAAGAATTTCCTTCCCTAAATATCAGATTTTAAAAGCAAAATAAACATTAATTCTCTCCTGTCCTGCCAGTGACACTGATGTGATTCATGGCTATTCCGCCGCACAAGGCTACATTCTTTTATTTGAGAAGAAGAATATAAATCTTCAGATGAGCTATCAAACAGCTTTATGATTAATTCTATGTTATCCTTGAATTTAATGCCAACGGGTGGGAGGAAAAGAGGAATATCCCGCAGAAGAGGAATGCAGCATCAGGCAAACCCAGAAGCTCCCCAAGGTTAATCTGGAGGAGTTTCTTTCTCATCCCACTCCCACAACGAGCAGTGCTTTGGGGATGGTCCTCCTGGGAAGCCAGCCCTGCAGAGGAGATGTGTGGGCTGGGAAAGCTTGGGGATAATGTGGAGCTGGTGGCTGCTCCCAGTTTTCCTTCTGTGCCCAAATACACCCAAGGCAGCCCTCCTGTGACAGCAGAGCCTTGTTGCCACCATGTCCTACAGAGAAGGTTGCTTTGCAAAGGCTGTGCTGGCTCAGACAGTGCCCATTCCCGAGAACACCCACCACTGTCTCAGGATCAGCTGACCCGTTCTCTTTCATCCTCTGCAGAAATCTAGGAGGATTTCCCCTAATTTCAATATCAATAGGCGTGGAAAATTCTTTTTATGTGGTACGAGTTTAAAATTGAGGAAAAGAAATGAATGCATGCCTGTGTGTCTGATAGAAGGGTGGAATTTAACTGAAAATGGTAAAAGATTTTATATCAGCTCTTACTTGCATAGACCACAAATTAGCCACTGTCTCCTCTGGTCTCAGGGGCTTCACCTTGCTCTGATCACTAGGTTGTACCCTGTAAAGAGGCACCGTGTCAAATAAAATGGATCAATAGCACTGAGGGTATGTGACTCCAGGTAGAAGCCACCAATAATTTTATTTTTGAAGTTCTTGCTCTTGTAAAAAGGCACAGACCAGTGTGGAAAGTCATGTTTACAGGAACAGGGCAGCCCTGTCCCACAGCCAAGAGATCTTGGGGCAGCGACCCCCTAGCCGTGGGTGGGAGATGTCTCTCCACTGAGAGGGCTGGTGTGGGTTACGATCACCATGAGGACAGGGATTTTGTTTTTCATGTTGTCACCTGTGTGTTAGCAGCTGGAGAGAAGCTGCCAACCCCTGCACTGAGCCAAGAAGCTGTCGGATCATGTTAAGGAGCATCAAATGCCACTGACAGATTGTGAATGAATATTCATGGCCATTATTCTGCAGTCTGCACCCTATATATGCATCACCTGTTATAAAAAAAATATATATTAAAATAATAATCTGAACTGATTCCTCAAGCTGAGCCACAATTTATTAATTAAAATAAAACGTGGTTAAAAATGCCTGAGATGGTGGACTGCACCGCCCTTGGCGCGGCTTGATGCTTCCCCCAGGCATCTCTGGTCCCCAGCAGCGTAAAAGAGCCCAGGGAGAGGCTACAGAGGGGTGTCACGGGTAGAAGCAGTTCCACATTTCTGGGTAGTTAGAGGAGAGGAGTGCTCAGGGCCCCTCTGCTAATTTTCACAGTAGAAAGAGTGGCCACCCCCACCCGGAGATCCTGCCGCAGCTTTCAGCTCTGACCCCAGAGAGCTTTTAAGAACCTTCTGGGAATTTTCTCAGAAAGGTCAGGCTTTTTATTTGTCATGACTCAGAAACCAACAGAAATCACGGTCAAAGCATGAAGGGCCAAGACTTCCTACAGTTTAAATTGGGGTCTTTTGCTGTCTGGGCTCTGGAAAAGAGACTGAGCAATACAGTGGGAAAATTGCTGATGCCACAAATTGCTTGAAACCAGTCAAAGGTCAAAAAACCAAATAGACTGTGAGGAAATGTAGTGGGTACCAAACAAGTCCAGGTCGACCAGCAGGATGACGGTGGAAGAATCTGCATCTTGCCAAAGACACATTATTGGAATATATTGGAACATATTTGGAAGATTTCTTGCAATCATATAGGGATTAAACTTGGGAATTGTTTGTTGGGCGTTCACATAAACAAATGAGCAGGCAAAGGCTCTAAAATGGGCCAGAACTGAGCTGAAACAGTCAATGCAAATGTGCAGCAGTCAAGGAAACTCACATGCTCTTTGAATGCAAAAGGCATAACAAAGAAGAGATAAAAACTCCTGTGTTTTCCAAAAAGAGCTTGTCTGGGTTGCTGTACAAAGATTTAGAAATTCAAGGTTTAAGAAAGTCCCCAGAGTATCACAGGACAAGATGAATAACTAAAGTGTCCCACTTTGATCAATTTTCGGTGAGGAGATGTCATCAACACATCTGCCATGGCTTCCCCACCCATCCAGGAGAGAGGAAACTGTAGCTCTGTACAGACCTGGCTCTTTCAATTCTACTTGTGCTTCTGAAAAATCTCCACAAAATAAAAGAAGGAGAGAAGTGGCTGGTATACTCAGGAGTGACCCTTATGAAGAGCAACAAGACCATAGCATAAACAATAGCTAAAACATCCCCCAGAGGTGGTCAGACAGCGATGGTATCAGTGACCACACACTGTTCCTTGGCAGTTGGAAGATCAAGTACACCAGGAGGTGAAGGTTTTCTGGAGAAGGCCCATGTTTGGGGGAGCTGCAGGAAGGGGGTACGCTGCCCCTCAGGGCACCAGGCAAAATCCTGCCACATGCTTCTTCATCCATTCCTTTGAAGGTTGTTCTCTTTCAGACAAAGGAATGGGAGACAGGAATTAGTGACCATGCTACAGACTGCAAACACACAAATTAGAATTACTTAAAACATCATTAAATTATGTTTTAATGTTTATTCCATTTTGCTTATGATATAATTTTTCTGTCTATTACAGTCACAGAAATAAATGATTTAATTTCTCCAGCCTGCACTCCAGATAAAATACTGCGCTTGGGAGCTATGGAATATATATGTTAATCAGCTCTGCTGCTGCCCATGCCATTACCAGCCCTATTCATTTGTTTCCTGTTGTCATTCTTGATTACACATTTTTAGAACAGATTACTGTAATAACAGGGGGCGGGCAGGCAGTTCCCCTGCTGCGAGTGTCCTTGGATCAATCTTCTGATCGCAGGTGAAATATATTTTTTTCTAATAAATTGCCGGTCTGCTTTATGTTTTCTGTAACTTTTTGGTTTGGGGAATCAATTAGTATTAGTGATTCCAAGGAGGGCTGGCTAGACCTTTGAAAAACAATGTGAAGACATGCCATTGGAAGAGCAGGTGAAACACGGCGCTGGGACTGCTTCAGACAGCAAGGGGAGGGACGGAGGGCTTTTCCCCTGCCTCCTAATTCAGCAGCCTTTGAAAATAGAGCTCTGCTTGGCCTCAGAGCCAGAGACCTCCAGAGAGGTCCTCGTGACGCCAGCCTTTTCCTGCTGCTTTCTTCTGGGACTGGTTGGTTGTGTTGCCCGTTGAGTTTGTTATTGATTTCTGTGTGTTTTAAAACCATCCTGAGCAAATTGTAGTCCTGGGTGAGTCCTGGTGGGGAGCTGGGCTGGACTCTGAGTGCGTGGGTCTGTACTGACACACGAACAAGCCAACCTTGCTGGTGAAACGGCTTCTCCTTCCTGGGCTTCTCCTCAGCCAGGCTGAAACGACGCCAGTACCAATGGGCTGCAGCTATCTGCTCCTGTACAATTCCCAGCACAGCGTAGGTGGCTGCTGCCTTTGAAACAGGGTAATTGAGGGCTTTTGATCACTCACACCCTGTCAGAATGCCGCAAAGGTCTGTACCTCACAAGAAAAGCCAGCGAGCAATTTAGCAGTGAGTAGGTACACTCCTATGACTGCTAAATTGATCAGAAAGCCAATTAATAACAAAGACCAAGATGAACATGCCACTACCTCTTTGTTGAGAGATCTAGTGTAGGGGGGAACTTGTAGAGTAGGGCTGATGGTTGGACTTGATGATCCCAGGGGTCTCTTCCAACCTAAGTGATTCTATGATTCTATGATTCTACCCAAAAGGCATTGTTATACCTGGATTTCCTTCACCCTCTTGAACAGCCTCCAAAGACCACCTCCTCCCATTCCTGCCAGTGAGCGAATATCCAGCTGCTCCCCAGATGAATGGGCACTTTAGGACACAAAGCTGCAACAGAAGTTTCCTTGGAGCCGTGGGGAGCCTGGTCACAGTCAGACACCACTTTGCACAGCGCTCACCTTGGCTTTGGATGCATCTCAGCCTTTTTAGTTGAGGCTGGAGCAATGAGAGACTTAATAGACATAGGGATGACTTGACGCTTTCCATCAGCTGAAAGAAAATGGGATAGCAGCCAGTCGGAGCTGACAATTAGAGCATAAACTCAGACTCAATAACAAAGAACAGCAGCAGAAAACCCAAGAGAGATAAAGCTGGAATAAGAGAATAGGCTGATTCACCTTCTCATTTCTTCCATTCACATAGCAGGAAACGACTCTCTCAAAACTCTCCCTCAAACCCCTGTTTTTGGAGGTGAGGGTTGTGGGGAGAACAGACTCCTTACATCCTTCTGAGGTCTAGAAACCACCATGTTAGGCCAAGACCTTCTCACTACAAGCCACCATACAGACACAGGCAGTTGATACAGGTCGGACCATGGTCACCCGTCTGCCAAGGAGCCAAGCACCTCTTGATGACCACAGCATGGAGCAACCTTGGCTCCCCTGCCACCAGAGGGGTGTCTCAGGGCACTATTTGGACCTGGAAGGGCTGAGGCAGGGCAAATGCTGGGACTTTGCCTGCTGAAGTAGGAACTTCTCACCTACCAAACAAGACAACCTGCTGGATCTGCACAGTTCAATGATCCCTAAGGCATGCTAAAAGCAGATTTTGACTAACCACCAGTCCAGTAAATAGTATGGAGGCAGATATGTACTACGCTTCCATGCAAAGGGCTCTTCATCAGAAACTTTCCAGTTCCTCCAGAATTACTGCAGCCTCAGCTCAGCCCAGAGCGCCCACACAAGCCTGCCCAGCTTGAGGAAACACCCCAGGACACAGCATCTCCCCTCTCCATTTCACCTCTTGAAGCTGCAGGGTGTCTTAAAGGTTTCTCCGGTGAGCTTTGTTAGCCAAATCTAAGAGCACAATACTAAATGATAAACTATTTTCTACTCAATTACTGGAAGCACATCCCATGGTAGAAGCAATCAGATGGGAACCTCCATGGTGGGAAGAGGGCAGGACAGCAGGCAGCAGGCATCTCACCAAGCAATGAGACAACTCCCCCACAACTCCCCCACAACTCCTGCAGACCTACACCAGCTCATCTCCTTGAGTCCAACCATTCCGTGGGGCAAGGGTGGCTGGCCCCATCCCCATGACTGACTTTTTCCAGCAGCCTCACTTTGTAAACACGGCTATTTCCTTCAGTTTCTACACAACGCAATAAACCCCAGAAGTGTCTGCTGGAACGACTCCGTATTCATATTCAATAAAGAGCTTTACTGCAATTAATGGCTTTCTTTCAATAATTACTTCACTTGTTTTGAATTAGGAACCGTGAATCCACTGATAAATTGACCGATTTGAAAGATTGATTCCCACTGTAGCTTCTGCAACCCGCTTTCCGCACAGCAATGCATCTCTGTGATTCATGCCTCGTGTCATTGGGAAGGAGAAGCCTGGACCCCCAGTGCCTCAGTCCCCCTGGGATGCTGCAGAGCTCCCTTCACCTTTTCCCTGCCATCCCCACGGGCCTGGCACGGTGCACAGATCAGCGAGGGACACTGTGCCTAGGGACCCATTGCTGCACATGGGTGAAACACTATCGTGCTGCACAAGTCGTCTCTATGCACCCGAGGTCAAGGCCTCTCACTTTTTCCAAAGACAGTTACTCATCTAATTAATTTTGATATTAATCTAAACCCTGACCCAGGTTGCCCAGAAAAGCTGTGGATGCCCCATCCCTGGAAACATTCCAGGTCACGTTGGATGGGGCTCTGAACAACCTGGTCCAGTTGAAGACATCCCCAACCTAGGGAAGTTGGACTTGATGGCCTTTAAAGGTCCCTTCCCACCCAAACCACTGTGATCTATGGACTCCTCAGCCCTTTTCACCCTCATAGATCATTCTGCTGGATGAGCCAGACTCACCTCTACCTGTGACAGATACTGGGATGACTGGGAAATGTCTTCCCCATTGCAAGACTTCACAATCATTATCTAATCCCATTCTCAAGTGCAATTATTGGAAAAAGAGAAGAAAACAAAACTTTCCTGGGATCCATATTTGCCTCTGCTGCTTAACCACGTTTCAGTGCTTTGTTTTGGTTTTTTAAGAAAAAAGTTCTTGCTCAAAAATGGCAAGTCTCAGAGCAGGAGCAGAGCTGCATGATCTCTGCTCTGGCTCAGGGATGTGAAGGCAGCCTGGGAACATTCAGGGGCTCCAGGAGACGGGGCACCCCACTGCCCCCACGCTCAGACCCAGCTGGACTCAGAGGGGTTGGGGGTGTCCAACTGGGGCCACAGGGCTCACCCTCTGCAATAGCTGCTGCTTGCAGGAGAAATGCACATAAAACCACTATAGGTGGTGAAACACTCCATTTGTCAGTAGGAGCTCTACTAACCAGATTTAGATTTACATCAGTTTAATCATTCGAGATTAGCACGTGTTATTACTGAACGCGTGTGAAGGGCACGCCTACAAAGGCATATTTAATCATCCCACTGCATCTAACAACTGGAGATGTTTTACAAGGATTAGGCTGCCCTCCACATGCTTCCAGGCAGTGTTCCCCCAGCTCATGGTGAGGGCCCCTGGTTAATGGGTAAAGACCAAAACTATATAAAGTGCTGCTGACAGACTTGAGGGCACTGCTATGGGTGAGCTTTACAGTGAATCTTTCTGCAGTCCCTGTGGTACAATCCTGCTCCATGGGAACGGGCTCATTTGAACCCTGCCATGGTCCGGATTTACATCGAACCCGGGCATGTCTCTAAGTGCATTTAGCACCTTCTGAGCAGCACTTCCAGCTGGCCCATCTCTAGTGGAACAGCTTTACCCCTTAAGACACTTGCTGTTACATTAAAAACACGTTATGCCATACAAGCAGCATGCACAACCATACCTGTGCACGCAAAAGAGCTTTCTGAAAATCTTTCTTTAAACTTTTCCTAATTCTTAAGTCATACCCACCCTTGTCTGCTCTGCTTCTTTGCGTTTCCCTCCCCGCCCCCTCCAGTATTCCCGGGCAATGTTATTATACACCAGCTTCCACGACGGGAGAAATAAAACCCTGACACAGAGTATTTTCACAGAGCGTTTTTCAGGTTAAACGTAAGCAGATTGGGTACGGAGGAGCTAATCCTTTCAAGGCATATTTAGCCATCGCCCCAGGGAGCGGATCAAGCCGTGCGTGTTTCAGAGCTCACCAATCACATTAAAAACCATATCATTCCACTCTGGATATTCATGACACCGCCCTGCACGGCATGGGAGCCCAGGCAGGAATTTCAGGCTCTTTTCCCCTCCTGACAATGTCATGGGAGAGCCCAGCCCACACGGACAGGGCAGGGGAGCGGAACTGGGTGTGAATGTGGTGCCCGAAACCACCCTCTGCCCACCAGGAACTGGGAAACAAAGGCACGATTCTGCCTTCATTCGTGTGCTCAGTTAAACAATCTGCTGAGCTATCGAGAGGAAATATCTCGTGGTCATTCTTCCCACACTCTAAGCTGTGCCAGTTTGTCGTCAAACTGCTTGCCAGCTCTTCCAAGACACATGAAGGAGTGAAATCTCCATTCGGCCCTTATTGGCTGGTTTTGCTGAAAGTAAGGATCACAAAATCCCAGCATGGCAGTGGTTGGCAGCAACCTCTGGAGATCACCCAGTCCAACCCTCTGCCAGAGCAGGTTGCACAGGAATGTGTCCAGGGGATTTTGAATGTTTCCAGAGAAGGAGACCCCACAGCCTCTGGGCAGCCTCTGCCAGGGCTCTGCCACCCTCAAAGGAAATAATTTCTTTCTTCATGTTGAGATGGAGTTTCCCATGTTCCAGTTCATGCCTGTTGCCCCTTTTCCTGTCACTGGGCGCCACTGGGGAGACTCTGGCCCCATCCTCTTGCCACCTATCCTTCAGCTATTGCTCAGCACTGATGAGGTCCCTCTCAGTCCACTCTTCTCCAGGTCTGGATGAGCTGCTCCCTGTGAGCTCTGAATCTCCTTTGAGTCAGAACTGGCTTTGATCCCAAGAGAAATTTGTGCCCCAGGAACTCTTCATGGTTCTATGGCCTTTCCATTGTGGGTGTGCTGCATCGTGTGAGGAGGGGTTTCTGTCTGGGAAAAGGGCTGTGTTTTAATTTCTCATTTCCCACAGCAACTGGAAGGTGATTAAAGGCTTTTTCCTCAAATGTTCACTTTTATTGAATCAAAATACCTACCACCACGACCAAAGAGGTGAACCTTAGCAGGGTCCCCTTGCTGCCTGTGCCACCACTGTGGAGCATCAAGCACCACTTCTGCCGTGGGAGCTGAGAGCCAGGCTGGGCAGGGAGCCCACTGGCACTGCCGGGAGCTGAAATGGTTTGGGTTGGTTTTTTTCATATTCCATGTCCTGGAAAACTGCTGGGGCTCTATGGGTGGTGAGAAGAATCAGAGTGGAGTAAGGAACTCCTATGCATCATTCCTCATGCATATGATGTTCTAGAGGACTTTGGTGGCCAGTGAAGGGAAAGGACAACCAAATTATTACTAGATATATTCCTGTACTCTGACACAAAGAAAGACCAGTCTTGTTTCTGTTTTCTCATTGAGCCACATTAAAAGGTTAGTAAGGGAGATGGGATCTTCAGGAAGAGGGCATATGGGATTTCTATTAAGAAGTCTATAAGCCTAACCAGATCAGCAATACCAGCAGTAATAAAATATCTCTCTGTGATCCTCACAACCGAGATTAAAGCCTTGAAGCCCACAAGATTAAGGAAATTACTTCCATAAAGCATAATCTGTTGCCCTTTCTGGGCTTGGCTTAGCCACACAGTCAAATCAGGAACAAACATTTTTCCCCTACCAAGAAAAAATAAAAAAGTTTTTACAGTGACACTTCTTCGCAAAAAAATGAGAATTTGTAGTGATAACAAAATCCAATTTTCTTTGACCTGGTTTCTGCAGGACAGCAGCTACAGGCTGGATGTTGTAAACCACTTCTGAAGCTTCCCAAGGCCAGGGTTAGCCGAGTCCCTGTCCTCGGGTTTCTGCAGGGTGGAGGAGAGAGCCCCTCTCCCACATTCAGGATATTGATGTCCTGCTTGTTCTGCTCACACCACGTTAAACTGCGCTCTCCAACCAGCTACACAGAAAACCCACTCTTCTGGCATGAAACAAACTCCATTTTGATTTGACTGAAAGTGCAAGAAATCTACCTGGAAACACTTCCAGGATCTCAAAACAGGTCATGTTGTCCGTTTTAGCCACATGTGTGCAAGGTGTCCAGAGCCTTCTCCAAGCCACCACTTTCCACCAAGACCTGTCACTGGGCATTGGCTCACAAGCCAAGGGGCCACCACTGCTGCCCTCATGCTCTGGCTCTCACAGGGCAAGGACCACACAAGCCAGGAGAGCCCATCACAATCACAGTTTCTTCTGATGGTTATTAGAAAGATTAATGCTGGCACACAAACTTGTTGAATTAGCACCCAAGTTAATTGAGGATGGGGTAACTGTACAATTTCTATATGCATAGTTAAGTATATATATCATGTAAATGAATAATAATAACATAGTATTTCAAATTTGACCAAGAAGTAAAGAGGGAGGTGGGGCACTGAAGAGAAGCTGGAACCTGCAGAGCCGGGAGAGAAGGAGCAGTGGGGCCACCTGCCTCCTCCAGCACGGGACACTGCCTCGGGGTGAGACACTGCCAGCCTTAAAGGCAAATTAAAAACACATTAGCAGGAATCTTGATATTTTCAACAAAAGGCTATGGAGGAGTGACACAGGGCAAACGGTTTCACTTAATACACACTTACAAGAATTGCACAGGGACATAAGCATCAATTTGATAACATTATTGCAGGAGTAAAAGACCCTGGGGAGCCAGCTTAGCTGGGAAGGAGCACAGCTGATAGGAGCAACGCAGATGGCAATGGAGATTTTGCTCTGCCAAACACCACAATGTCAATAAAAGTGGACATTACAGGAGAGGGATGCAAACTTTAACTGCCCAAGTGACAGAAAAATCCTTGCCATGCCCACGGGAAAGCTTCTGCCACCTGGCACTGCGGGAATTTGTGATGCCAGCCTCCAAGGGAAGATGAGGAAGGCCAAGAGATGAACCTGCACTGAGGAGACTTTTCTTTTCCGCTAGGATAGGAAGAAGAATATGTAATAACTCAAGTAGGCGAGAGCGGCTAACGAGCAGCGGCTGTGCGCACAGGGAGCGGGGGCTTGGCTCACCCTTTCCCTGGGTCAGGAGCACAGAAACTGAATTTTGGAACTGGAAACCACAGTCCAACCTAAATAAGAAACAGCATACTAAATTCAGAGTTTTTCCCTGGGAAGCTGTCACTTTCCCACCCTGAGAGAGAACAGAGAGGAGCAGGGGCAGCAGCTGCAGGAGGCAGCACATCTCCATCGGTCCCCACTTTACCTCCCTGGTTAATTGGCCGTAACAGCAGCTATTTCTTGTCTGGAATAAATGAGGTGTCACTTTTCTGGGACAGTGCTGTGGAAGCAGCTGTGTGCTCACCCTCCCACTATCAGCCAGGAAAAAAGAATTAGCTCTGAAGGCACTACAGGAAAGGAGACTAGAGGCGAAATCTAAGAAATCTAATTTGCCTTGTACCTCCAATGTCCTCCTAGAAGAGCTGTGACCTTCTCCCCAAGCCCCCTTTGGTTTGACATTTAACTATTTCCAAGCCAGGCAGCCCAATAGCCCAACAGAGTCAGTGAGGCAGGTTCACAGAGGCAGGGCTTGGTGGGTGAGTGGAGCTCCTCGGGGTGCCCACATAAGAAAGGGCATCAGGGGATGCGCCGATGCCATGCTTAGTCCATGCCTGCTGGACACGAGCTCTCCCATTTAAAATCTATACCAGTTACACCTGCAAACATAATAAACCATTCTCAGCACACCATTGCCTAGGCTCTTCGAGTATACATTAAGTACAGCCACGTGAGGGATGTTCTCAGGCCGTAGCACAGGAGACAGCACATCCCTCCTTACTCCACAGATTGCAGTAAAATGCCCTCAGTACCACCATGAGGGGGGTGCTGCCCCCAGCAGCTCTCCCAGAGCATCCAGACATCACCCAAGGAAACGGGACGGGGCTGGGTGGCCAAAGCTTCCCACCCCTGGGGAATCTCCCTGTGGGGACACCTGGTCCCCACGTGGGGAAGGCAGAGTTCTCCAAGTTAACACGACAGGGAGCAGGTTTTTTGGTGAGAGCCCTCTCTCAAAGAACAAAAGTAGCTTAAATGGCAAGTCTAAAAGCACCTTGCTCATTAAACGGGTTTATTATTTCCTGAGCTCTGTTTAATCACCCTTTTAAAGCCTCCATTTGCTAATTGAATGCTTCCCCTTTTATCAGGAGATAAAAAGGAACGGGGAGTAGTTGGAAAAGGTTGATTATACATATGTATAAGTACATGGGCTGCTTAATGAATCCAGCAGATGAGAAATTTCTATTTACCCGAAACCAATCAGCTGCTTCGTTATCCCTATTTTCTGGAGATTTTACAAAAGACCTTATGGATGAAACACACTGCTCGTGACCATCAGCCACGCATGGTGGCTGCAGCCTGAGGGCTCCTGGCATTGTGCAACCACAGGGCAGCTACCCACAGCCTCCCAGCGTGTCCGTGCCCACGCAAGTGACAGGGTGTGGCATGGGGACACGTGCAGGGAGCCGGAGGCAGCGGGACACCCCACACCAAGGTGGCTGGGGCATTTCTCCCTGCCCCAGGTTTAACACTTGCCATCTTGTGGCGTATCTCAACTTATGTGATGGGGAGGTCACGTTGCCTCCACCTCGAGAGAGCCAGACGTAGCCAGTGTCACCGAGGGCTGAATGGAAAGATACACAAACATTTGGCAAATACACTCATATATTTACAACTAATGTGCTCTGACCATGTTCTTTCTGTTTTATTTGCTCTGAGAATTTGTGTGAATTCATCTGTACAACTCCCTGCAAAAAGCTAACTCCAAAAAGTTCTCTGTGTGTGCAATAGTTGCTGGAAAAGAGAATTAAAGGTCATTTACACCAGTGCTGCCATCAAAACTGCACTCTTCTCCCCACACAGCAGCAGCTCCTTAACTCCTGAGAGCTACTCGGGTCCCCCTGACATCAACTGCTGCAGATTTCAGCCCAGCATAAGTTTGATACCCAACCCAGCAAGAGATTTACCAGTGGTGGAGAGCACTTTGGAAGGAGCTGCCTTTGCTAAACACTGAGGCAGTTCTGAACAAAATATTCCCCCCCTGCCTTTTTTTTTTCCCAATCCCCCCAAGCATAAATTCTCAGTTCTAACACATAATTGCATCAAAAGAGAGAGGAAAACAAAATTTGAATGAGATAAACTGTAAACAGAGACACTTTTTCAAAGGGATAAGTGTGAAATAAGTGAACCAAAACTGGCTTAAACACAGGGGAGAGTGGATAATCGAGTTCAGGAATTAAAGTGAAAGAAGCCAGAAGCTGGAGTTTAGAAGGCTGTCTGTCGAGCAGCATACCAAAAGACCAGGAAAGTCAAGGCAAGGATAACCCGATCCCAGCAGGATTTGTGCAAAGCATTGCCCGGCTGCAAACACTCTGCTCAGGCCCATTGACAGCCCCCACCGCTGCTGAGGCACACTGATAAAGCCCGACATGCTTCCCTGCACGGTGACAGGTTTGGGGAAGAAGAGCAATGGGTGATGGATTACAACAGACCGCCCAGATGGTTTCGCACGGTGAGATCCTGCCCTGAGCCCACTCGGGCACCCACCAGCTTCCAGCCACCCACCAGCAGATCGTCCAACACCAAGAACTGTTGCAGTTCTGGTCTTTAAATTGAATTACACACTTACTGGGACTGAAAGACACAACCCAAAAGGTGTCACTGCTGTGGTTTGGGAGCAAAGGGGCACACCCTCCCTTCCCTGTGTTGTTTCTCCTACTTTTAATGCACAGCTGCCATTAGCCTAGGAGCATCCCGAGAGGAGGAGAAAGCAGAGGAGACAGAGATAATATCCCTTTTTTGTTTTTTTCTAGTCTCCATAAAGTAGGATGATTTCCAATTTGTTAGCACTCATTTTCAAGGGTATTGCTTTGACGAGGCTGTACCCACACACTAATGCATTGCAGGTGGGGCTCGTGCTGGATTGCAAAGTGGATTTGCAGCAGCCTGAGCTCCTCAGGGGACCAGGCCACCAGCTAAATTATTTAATTTATTATTTTTTTATATATATATTTGCTATTTTGAAGGACAGGAGCTTTGGCTGTACATGTTTCATCACAGCAGCTGTGCCTGGAAGCACCCAGGGGAAGGTGCAGAGCTCAGCATGGGCTTTCTCCAAGCAGCCCTGTCACTATCAGCTAAGGGGCAATGAAGCAGTTGAGGGTCTGAAGGCCCAAAGTTGGCAGCCCTGCCTTCCCCAGCCCTGCCAGCCAGGCCTTCCACATTGATCCCACATCAATCTGAAACTTGCTTAGGCATCCCAGAGNGGGAAGGGAGCCACAGGATGAAGGGGAAGAGTTTGACACTGAAAGAGGGGAGACTGAAATGAGATGTGGGGAAGATTTTTGGTGTGAGGGTGGCGAGAGCCTGGCCCTGGCTGCCCAGAGAAGCTGTGGCTGCCCCATCCCTGGAGGGGTTCAAGGCCAGGTTGGAGGGGGCTTGGAGCAACCTGGGTTGGTGGGAGGCGTCCCTGCCCAGGACAGGGGGTGGCACTGGAGGGGCTTTCATTTCCATTCCTACCCAAACCATTCTACAGTTCTATGATAGAAGTGGTGTTGCAGGGAAACAAACTATTTTTTTAAAGCCATTGGGAACGTTTAACTACCTCCAGCCACTTGTTATCAAAGTGGTGGCTCAGGCAGTGGATTTTCATGGCTCCTTGTTTTCATCCATTGCCTGCTGTGGGGACGCTCACCCTGGTTAACTACATAAGCCAAGAGCAGCCTTCCCAGTTACTGGTGTTCTCCCTTGTTTTTCGGTCCCTGCTGATGCCAGGCTCCGAGGCTGTACCGTCAGCAGAGCACTTGCCTGTCCTTCAGGCCTAACATCCATTCAACTGCTGCTTTCCCTCCCAACCCCCAATTAGCTGATTTTCCATGGCTAGCTGGAAGAGAAGAACATCTTGTTTAATTAAAGTCTGGGAACATTTCCCTGAATTGCTGGGACGATGTGATGTGAACAGATATGGTATATTTCCTTAATAAAAGCATCATGTCAGAAGTACAAGGGAGAACCAGAGCTATTGCATATTTCATATGAGACTCCCCTTAGCCACAGGTGAGACAGCCATGAAGATTGCTTTAGAAATTATTCTGGTTGTTCAGCATCAACTAAAGGTGGCTCAATTTATTGTTTGGTTTTTTTTTTTAACTTTGGAGTGATGTCACTATACTCAAAGATATATACATGATATATATATCACATACTCATTTTCTGTAAAGTAGGTGTCAGACTTTAGCTATAAGCCCAACACATGGCTTGGGTAATTATCATTACTCACAGTAGCAGCTAAGACCATTTAATAAACTCTATATATTTAGCATAGCAGTCATAATAAATGTTTGTTTATAGAAATGGAAATAAAACCTATGTGCAAAACCATCTGCTTCTGTCATAACTGTCAGCAGGGTCTGAGTTACTTCTAGCCACCCAACCATCAGCTTCACCACGGGTTCGCATCGGGGCGGCTGAAATTATCAAGGGCATCAGCCACAATATATTCCCCAGAGTGTTGTGCTGGTCTTGGCTCTTTTTCCATTTAACTGGGAATTAGATTGGAGCTGGCTGGGCTGAAACCTAATGTTTATGGTTTCACTTGGACCCAAATCTCCCTTTTGCTGGGTTTCTGCAGCAGGTTCCCTTAAGGAAGCTCGTACAGGAGTGGAGACCCCAGTCCCCCTACTCTGGGGCTAATCCCACAACGTGCCCCAGTAAAGGAATACATTGATCTTTTTTTTTTTTCCTCTTTCTTAAGATACAGGTCCCATTTCTGGAAGGCAGTCTGCTAAGAACATATCAAACAGCTACCAAGATTCAAAATATAATGGCTTGTCTTCCTGGGTATTATGGACAGACCGGCGGAGTGAAACTTATCTTGTCTGCTGTTTCAAAAGAAACATATTAAAGAAAGTACCAATAACCCCACCTCCTCCTTATTCTGTCCAACACTACTAAATATCATTTGGAAAACACAAGGATTTTATCACCATGAAGGCTTTATCACAGGAAGATAATCACAAGCTACTTCTATAGCTCGAGAAATAGCTGACAACTCCACCAAGGGAAAATAAAATAAAAAAATCTTTCTTCTCACAGTTAAAGCCTAAAAACCAACATTAAAAATATCCAGAAACAGGGCTAGAAATCTAGAAAAATGTTTTTCCTGCAATGAGATTTCCTACCCAAAGCCCAGAGGAACAGAGGTGAGACCAGAATGGTGGGAACCTGCCTCGACAGCAAGATCTGGGTTTCTGGCAGCGGCAGCAGCCACCAGTGCTGGGATGAATAAATCAGTGCTGGGATGTAAATCCGTGATTCCTTCTCCTGAACACGTTTCAGCTTACTTTTGGCATTCTGCATAATTTGTATTATAATTCCCAACATATAAAGTAAACAATCTTATGACTTTTTTTGTTTGTTTTTTTTTTCTCCCCTAGTATCTCTCCCATGGCAAAACTCTTCTCCTAACAGAGGACAAGCAGAGAATACTAAATGAGACCAGCAAAACAGAGAGGGAAAAGTTGCCTTTTTGTCTTCCTGATCATCGTTTTGGACAACAAAAATTCACACAACTCCACGCTCAGGGAGCAGGCTACCCCCCCGATGAGGGCGGTAGGGCACAGCCAAGGCTGCAAACCCTTGCTGGAAACAGCAGCCCCTTCTTTCAGTGGCAATATTCTGTGCTGGGCAGCTCTAGGGGCAGGGGCTGGAGGGTACCCGAGCAATGGCTGTTTTTGGAAAGAGCCAAGGTCACACTCCTGGATAATGTGAGTCCCCAGAAGAGCTGCTCTTTCACCACATGGCTCTGGTGTCACGCTGGGAAGCCCATGAAGTCTACATGCTCGAGAGTGGCCCAGATGCTCACTTGTCCTGTGTCTTTTAACATTTTCCTGCCCACAATTAATTAAACCTCCAATTAATGGTAACACATACAATTGACACCCAACACCAGCCCTGACTCCCACACCCCCGACAGTGAAGAGCTTATTTCTGCACAGAGGCTGCAGCAGTAAGAGAAAACAGGACAAATGACAGGAGCAAGGGATCCATTAAATCACCCCATAGCACTTCCAAAGCGAAATTTTAAAAATCAATACAAAAGACTAAGTTCTGATTTTAGGGGGTTTTTTTGTTAGGGACAGGGAGGTTCCCCCCACAGCCCCCACATTAGCCATCAGGTATTGCATCTCCTTCCTCCATCACTCCCCCCAAGCCCCACAGCCCCACTCCAGCATCAGCAACGGCTCTCCAGAACAAGGGATGAGGAAAACCATTTGCCAAACTGTAATTCAGTCAGTTTGAATTTTCTTTACCCCGTGGCACTTGGCGGGGGGGGNNNNGGGGGGGGGGGGGGAATTGCTTAATTTTTGGGGGGAAAGAAAGAATTGACAGGAAAATAATTACTCATGCTGCTCATGGAAACAGCTGGCAGAATATTCATGTTCTTGATTTCTGCACTGAAATCAGTAACTCGCATTTGATTTTAAATTAAAAAGTCAAAATAGACTTTTTTTTTTTTTTTTTTTCAACTGCCAAAAGCAAATACTTTAATTTGAAAGCAGCCCACTGATCCGCTGCTCCCAAAGCGACCAGGGCACAGAGACTTCGGTGAAACACTTTCAGAAGTTGACGTGCTGGAACACGCTCCCCGTTCGCAGCGACCACAGGGGCTTTAGCAACGTAAAGAGGTGGCAAAGATTTGAAAGCTGTAATACTTGCTAATGAGCCAGTATCGGTGCCATCGGGCACTGACACAGGTATTGTCTGTAGGTGCATCTGCCACCCATAAATTCCCCCTGGAAGAGCCAAAACCCCGCCAGCGCCTCGCCCGAGCCTGTCTGCGCTGTGTCAGGCACAGGGACCATCAGTTCTGCTTTGCTGGGACCTTTCATTGCTCATCAACACCGACAATTTACTACTCGCTCAACCAATGCCCACTTAAGTGATTCCAATACAAGGAAATCAGCTCTGATTTTAGGCTGGCAGCACCGGGCTGCAGCAGGGGGGGAGTGTGGGAGGCGCTGCAGGTGCTGCTCCCCGACACACTGTCCTCACAGGGACCGTGGTGGCTCCACCCATGCAGGTCCTGCTCTGCAGCTACAGCAGTCAGTGGAAAGGCTCAGCACCCACATCTCCTTGCAAAGGGAAATGCAAGGCAGCCCCCTCCCTCACCACTTGCAGCTCTGAGGGGTCACCGTCCCCAGAGGTCATTGGGACCACCGCGTGGAGGGAAAGTTCTCCTGGAGGAAAAAGTTACAGGATGCCTCATAAGTGACTGCTTTGAGGCCCAAATAAGACACTGACATGGCCAGGGCAGAAAGCAATGTGATGGAATCATTGGTTGGAAAAGACCTTTAAGAGCATTGAGCCCAGCTGTTAACCCCACACTGCCAAAGCCACCAGTAAACCACGTCGCTCAGCACCATGTTTGCCCATCTTTTAAATCCCTCCATAGATGGCAACTCCACCACTTCCCTGGACAGGCTGTTCAACCCTTTCAGGTCAAAGAACAATCTAAACCCCGCTCTTGAAAAGCGGCAGAGGGTCTGTAAATAATCCACTTTAATTACGGCTGGAATTTCACCTTAGGCTGCTTACAAAAACGTATGAGTTAAACGCTCTTAGTCTCCTTTAGGGTTACAAGTATTAAATGGCAACAGAGTGGGAAGAAGAAACATCACACATGGTGCCACCAGAACCAGCTCGCTGGCACTGCTCCAGTTCTTCTAAAATTTCCATTGTTGCCACTTTATGGCCTTCCTCAACAAAACATCCAAACCCGTCTCCTTATAGCCTGAACAGGATTTGTCGTTGTCCCTGTGTCTCTGTGCCCATCACCCCTCTCCCAGCAGTGTTCACCCTGAGCATCGCTGGCAGGTGCTTCCAGGGAGGGGATTTTCTCCACTTTCCAACATTACAGCTGCTCTGATTATTCCTGAGAAAATAGCAACAGGTTTTGTTTGAAAAATAAACCCGTGCAGCTGTGATTTGTAAGGAGATCTATGCAGGTTAGACATTCCAACCTGCAGTTGACTGTGTTTGAATTATTAAATCAACATTTTATTCTTTTAGGAGGAAAAATATCACATCTTTTGGAAAATTATTTTTAATGCAAACAAAACACAGGCCTTGAACGCCTCAGCCTACCGCGCTTACAAGCACAGCCTTCGCAGATGTAGCAGGTCTTTATTAAAAATGCTCTTTAAAGTTAAATATATTCTTGTTTTTCATGCAGTGCTTGTTCCAGGCAGAAGCACTGCTTCCCTGTGATGCCGGGGAAAAAGATTTTCTCATCAAAGTAGAGAAATGAGAAATATATAACAAAACAAAACAACACTTTTCCTTCATCAGGCAAAGGCTGCTCTAAGAGCATGGCAACTCCAGGCTCACAGCTTGCCTCCCAGACCAGGGTGTCCCAGCACTCACCCTTCCTTCTCCATTCCTCACCAAGTCATTCCACTGCTTTTCATAGAATCACAGAATCACTCAGGTTGGCAGAGACCCTTGGGATCATCGAGTCCAACCATCAGCCCCACTCTACAAGTTCTCCCCTGCACCAGATCCCCCAACACCACATCTCATTGACTCTGAAACACAGTCAGGGATGGGGTCTCCACCACCTCCCTGGGCAGCCCAGTCCAGGCTCTGACCACTCTTGCTGGGAAGAATTCTTTCCTCGTGGCCAGCCTAACCCTACCCTGCTGCAACTTGCAGCCATTCCCTCTTGTTCTGTCGCTAATTGCCTGTGAGAAGAGACCAGCACCAGCCTCTCTACAATGCCCTTTCAAGCAGTTGTAGAGAGGGATGAGGTTTCCCCGCAGCCTTCTCTTCCTCCAACTGAACAGTCCCAGCTCCCTCAAACACTCTCCATAAGATTTATGTCCCAGGCCCTTCCCCAGCTCCGTGTCCCTCCTCTGCACTCGCTCCAGCCCCTCCAGATCTCCCTTGTGTTCAGGTGCCCAGAACTGGACACCAGACTTGAGGAGTGGCCTCACCAGTGCTGAGCACAGGGGGACAATCCCCTCCCTACTTCTGCTGATCACACTATTTCTGATACAAGCCAGGATGCCCTTGGCCTTCTTGGCCACCTGGGCACACTGCTGGCTCATGGGGCAGTTACAACTTGATTTAGTGTCAGTAGCAATTTCTATCGCTCACAAAGTTGGGGGAAGGAGGTGAAGAATGGGACCTCCAACAAGTGTCCCCTCAAGCTGTTGTATTCCATTGTGTGTATTTGAGGAGGAGACACTGTAGGAGGAGTTTGAGGGAGGGCTGGTGGAGGTTCTCATGTCAGGAAGGACAGTACTGGAACGTAGATCTCGCCACAACAGGGCTCTGCCCTGAAAGCAACAACAGCGAGGATTTCACAGGAGAGCTGCTCCAGCTGAATACATAACATAAATATTACTAACACTGCATCATCTCTTGTTAAGAATAGGTTTGATAAACACTGACAATTGCATAAAAAAGCTAGTTATGCACAAGGAAAAAAAAACCAAATCATCTACATTAGCTAACCCCAAAGCTGTTTGGTTCAAAGTCAATGACAGCTAAAGAAAAATAGATTCCAGAGGGAAATGGGGAGGAAATTAATTTCTAAAGATATAGACTGGTCCTTACAGCACGGGAACTTTCGTGTGGAGTAGAACTGGAGCCTCTTCAGCTGAAAAGGCATCTGAAATTCACATCTCAAGACAGAATGAGAACTCCCAAGGACAGCCTTGTTTTCACTCTGAATAACAAGCTCACAAAGATGGGAGCGTTCAGAGCCTGCCAATTAAAAAAAGGCTGAATCAGCAAAGAAAGCTGTACCTTTCTTTTTTTTCATCAGAAACTCTCTCAAAAGAAAATCAACTACAGAAGACATTTTCAAGATATACATCTTACAACTCGCTTTCAGAGTTCAATACCGACAAATTACTCAGTTTAGTAAACAAAGAGAAGAAAAGGGGGATGTGTTGTGGCCTTCAGCGAGGATGAGAGGACAGGAACATGTAACTCTAGTTTAAAAAAAACAGGAAAAACCTTCAGTTTTCCTCCTACAGGGAAAATGCTGCTACAGGGAAACACAAGGGATCAGGAATGAGGAGAAAGAAAACACAGATACTTTTGATACTATCACAATCCAAACTTCTTTAATGGGGAGAAACAGCAGGAGATGTGGAGAGCAACCCGAGTGGGGCAGAACACCGATTTTACAGATATATGTATATATGTATTCTAGGCAAACACAGTCCATGTGATGCACCTGGGTTTCAGAGGAGCTTTTGAGAAGGTCACGAGACCAGCCTCTGGTGGGTTAGAGGCGTTGGTGTGCATGAAAAGCAGGAAGGAGCTGGGAGCTGCATCTGGGGACAGAAGCAGAGGGATGAGCTGCAGGAGAAACTCCGGGGCTACACGGCATCAAGGCGTAGCACCACCTCCACCCGTGAAGCCAATTCACACTTAGGAGGCTTAAACAGCAGAAACTGATAACCCAGCAGGTAGGATGGATAGCTAAGGGAAATGCTTAACACTGAGAAATGGGAGATCAGGCACCTGGGGATTAACTTGCACTAAAACAAAAGGGATCATCAGGCTGAAACATGAAAGACTTAAATTTACTTTATACCTGTACAGTAACTGCATCCAATTACCACATTTTGCTGTGATCACTGAAAAAAAAACCTCCATGGATACGAACTGTGGTAAGTACAAAGGGAAGCCGAGAGACAATTGTAAAAATGAGTGTCTAACCCAAGAGGCTGGAAGAAATCTGCCTGGTGAGTGACGGCATGGGCACCGTCTGCCAACACACCAAGCAAAAGGCCACCAAAGGAGGGGAAGAGCAATCACTATGTGCTTTCTATGGTTGCCTTTGGACCAGAAACTAGATAAAAAAATAGTCAGCATGAAAGGACTAAAGTCTGGGAAGGCCTCTGTTGTCTCTGCAGAGCTGTAGGAGAATGAGAAAGAGCTGAGAAGTAAAGACCAAAGTCCCTCTTTTCTTTGCTACTGTCCATATTTAAGCATTTCAGACCCAAGAGGTGAAGCCTGACTAACAACGTCAGCAGGAGCTTCAACAAAACCCTTTATCTACACAGAAATTTAGGGCTAGCAGTTATTAGGAGATTAGGATGCTTAGAAAAGTTTAAACCCACTGTTCAGTGTCACATACAGGCAGCCACCGCGGTGGCCCACGTGCTGACACTCCAAAGTTGGGTTCCCAGTGCAAGTTTTTATGTCACCTGTTTACTTTACACAGCTACAGACCTTAACTTGCATCTTGCAGAAACAGGTTAACACTCACCAAAACCACAGATCACAGAGTTTTGGGCCAGTATCTCCTCTCACGCTCCCCAGTATAGGATGCTTGAGGGGAAAAAACCAACCAAACAAAAAAAGACCATTTGATAGCAATTTCGATAAACTATAAAGCATTGAAGCATTGAGCCAGAGGTAGACTGAGCATCAGCTTACTGTCTCAAGGTAGCTTTTCACTAAGTCTTCAAAAGCTAAATACCCTGCAGCAGCTCCAGGTCCCACCCTGCAGAATGGCACATTTTTCTGCATGTCTAGTTGCTGCCCTCTTTTCCCTCCCCATGTGAGGACGTTATTGAATTATGGCAACTTCAAGACAAGTAAATGGAAGAAAACCACAAAAAACTGGATACAAACCAGCTCTGGTACAAGCAAACTCGCCAGAAGTGTATTCATTATGAAAAGCATGTGGAGAGGCAACAATTCTGGATGTCACAGCCACTGCTGAAGAAATACAATATATAGATATTTCATTGATGGCTGGAAGGATAAATCAAGTTAAATTGCTCACAGAAGCAAACCCAAAGCATCTCGCTGTGAATCTAGAAAAGTAAACTCGTAGTCTCTTGGGAACATCGCCATCATTTGTTTTCATTTCTTTGACTTCTCTTCATTTATGCTAGAGATTAGCTCTCCCAACAATGATCACAGCAATATAAAAACATGTTCCCAGAGGAACGGGATGAAAGTAATATTTACTGAAGTAAACCCAAGTGAAGAAATCAAAATAGGAAGAACTAAGTTTTTTAAAAAGAGCCACAAACTACTTCAGAAAGGGAAACAAAATGACTTAACTGTTGCTGAACCACTAAACATATGCCCCAAAATCCATAGCCTTGTTAGGAGGCCAAAAGGCAGAGATAAAAACCCAAGCCAAACCCATGAAGACCCATCATCAACAGTCTCTTCTGTATTTTCACATTGCCTGTATCGTTCAGAATTTATTCACTAACTATTTTTCATTTCTCCTAAGCAAAAAATCCAGTAAGATTATCACATTTGGTGTTTTCCTCCTATTTACCTCATTTTTAGACAGAAACAATCCTGCTAAGCATGTAAGCAAACAAACCTTTCCCGGAGCAGCACTGTACAAGCTAAATCATTCTTAGTGGCTTATGAGCGAGGGAAGCCAATACACAACAGGCTCCAGCCTGGGGGAAGACATTTCACCTCAACTTAGTGTTAAATTACAACTTCCTTAGTTTTTAGTGCTTTGTTCATAGGGAAGGTAAAGCCAGAGCTGCCTCTGGACACAGACCCAGCACAAACCCATTCCTCTTCCTCAAGCAGTTTCCCAATGATGCAGCCAATGTACAAACACGTCTGTTTTACATACCCTTCTTGGGGTATTTTCATGAGGTTTCAGGGCTGTTCTCTCTATGCTATGGGTTCAGCTGGGAGCCATCACATGCTTCATAATGTGGGGTTGGGTTTTTTTTTCCCCCAACTTGAAAATTAAGAAAAGAAGATAACCAAAGCCCTTAAGGGACTTACCTGAGCAACAAAGTCCATCGCAAACGTGAAACCTCAGAGCAACTGAAGGAAGAGGCAGAGCACAGGGAGACTCTGGGCAGTGCTCTCACCAAGGAGCAAGTGGTTTCAAATACATAAAGTTTCCAGTCAAAGTAAAAAGTATACACTTTGCTTTGCACACCCACATAGGTCAGGCCATAATGGACTTAAACTGCAGCAAGAGAAGGTGAGTTGGAAGACAAAAACCTCTCCCACCAAGAGCAATCAAACACAGGAATAAATTGCCTGGGAATCACTGAAGTCTCTGTTCCTGCAGGTTTGGAGAACCCAACCAGCCAGACACCCATCAGGAGGGATTATAAACAGCTGAGGCCCCTGAGCATAGGGAAGGGCTTAAAGGAACAGGGTAGAATGGAGGGGTTTTCCCCTACAACAGTCCAAGACTGTTTTCCACAGCTCTTTCACCAAAGCACAGCAGGAGCTGGTTTACTGAAGTACAGGGGTGGCAAACAAATGCTCTAGGATGAAAATATTTTCATTTTGATAAGTTTTTTCCTAAGCCAATATGCTGAAAGTTTCACCCACACCAGTGGCTCTTTTCTGAAGGTGTTTCAGCTTGTTCTTGCTGCCCCAATCCCGAACTCATTTTCAGTTCTGCCCTTCACTGCTCCAGCAGGCTTGGGCTCCCAATGAAAATTCCATTTTCTTGGCACTTTAGAACATGGCAAAGGCTTTCTTCCTCTTCTGACAAAGCAAGACTGTATTTATTAAAAATCTTGTTGACTATTCAGTTTTAGTTATTTTTTCTCACTTTTTTCCCCCTTGGTAGGGATAGAAATAGTAAATTCAAGGCCATTACACAGCTTTACTGGCTCCTTTAGGACCACTTTGGCTCTTTCTAGAATTTTTTTCTAACTTTAACAACAACAAAAAAGGCAAGCCTCCCTCACACATGGTTTATTTTCTTTCTCATTTTCAGAAACCTGGTATAATTTGACCTTTTTCTGCTTTCAACAGCCAGAGCTGCTCGTGGCAGGCTCAGGAGAAATGACCCCAAAATGCCCACACCAGTAGCCCCAAGTCTCCCCTGGCCCAGCCCTAGCCCAGGTGGTTCCAGGCTGGGGCAAGTGGGACTCAGGTGAGCCCAGGACTCACAAGATGGACTGCATTGGTTTCAACGTGACAGGTATTAGGAAACATGGGCATTCCTGGAGAGCTGAGGATGAACAAGATTTCTAGCCAAGTAACTTGAACAATCCAGTCACAATTCACCTGGAATGCTACTCCTTTGGAACCGCTCTAGAAAGAAAAGTCAATGGGTTACTCGAGTCAGGAATAATTAGATTTTCCTCTTGGTTACCCAGATAAAAGGAAGAGTGCCCTCATTTCAGAAGGTAAAAAGAGAGTCCTGGAAATTAACTCCTAACTCATGAAAATCAGTTTATTCTGATTTGCTCTCGTGCAGTTGTTCAGGTCTGGTAAACAGCATCTCCCGCTGTGCTCACCCCCTCCTGGTGTAACTGTGCAGAATAATGATCTCTCTTTCTAGACTTCACTGCTCTGGGCAAACACAGTCTAAGGCTTTGAGGGTTGCTTTGGGTTGGTTTTAGTCTCCTCCTACATTAGTGTCTCCTCTTCTCCTTGCTGTCCTCTAGTGGTGGGGGCCGACTCCTCAGGTCTGGTTGCCCTTGCACAGGTCAGCTCGGTTCCAAGTATTTTCAATGAGGTCTGGAGGATGTGGTGGGCAGGTCTGCTTTTCTGCCCTTACTGCAGCCTGGGTAAGGCACTTTGGAGTGTGTATCCCAGCATGTGAAAATGGAGATATATTGCAGAAAAGAGATAACTAATTCTGGAAAAGGACTATTTCCTGAGAAAAATAACCAACTCTCACCCTTTAATGGAGCCTCACGCTTTTCACAGCTCCCCGAAGGAGCTCCAGGCTGTGTGTGTGCTCTACAAGTGGGCTGTCTGGATCCATGCTGCCCCCAGCTCCCAGGCAGAGCTCGGCAGTGGCATTAGGGTACTGGGTATGACCTCCCCTGAGGTCATCCTTGTGAATTATGGTCTCACATAGCTCGTGCAGGACTCCTAAACCACACGGGGGTGGGAGCAAACCAGGTTCTTCCAGAGAGGTAAAACTAATTGTTAAATAAAGGTGGGAGCACGTGGCTACCACAAGTCTGTGAGCCAGGTAGAAGCAAGTTGCACCTACCAGCTCCCTCAGTGCCAAAGTACAACCCTGGTGTGCAGAGGTGAGAAAAACCAACAGCATCAGTTTAACCTGCCAATTCCAGCACAGCAACAGGTTCCCTCACTCACACCAACAGCTGCTTCGGGGCAGGTCTTGCTCTCACAGAAACAAACTGCAGGTTTTTTTTCATGTAGAATTTTGAAACTCTGCATACTTTCTAAAACACAGCTTAGGTTAAATGCCCTTCTTTGAATTCTTATGAGTTCATCTTTCCGAAGCATTAGAAAATACCCTGTATTATAAAAAATATCCAATACACCTCTAAAGAAAAATTACCATTAGTTGGAGAAAATATCGAAACCACTCCTACCAAATTGTAACTATAAAAAAGTAATGAGTAATATCTTAAAAATTAGGTCAACTGAGAAAATTATTATGACCACAGAGAGAGGACAGTGTGTCTTTCCCGTAGCATAAGGGAAGGGATATGCTGATCTTCCACAGGCTGTGCTAATTTACTCCAACCATGACATCATACCTTCGTAGTCAGAGGAACTATTTTGCTCTCAATATGCTCAGGACTCCAACCTCTATTCGTGGAATTGGCATACAAATTCCAACTCCCCCTGGTTTCCTCCCTCTGCAGTAAAAACCATGAGACCTGTGCTACTTTACCCAGTATTTCAAAAAGTTTAGAAACTCGAGACTCCCCTGAAAATTGGCTTAAAATATTTATTAATTAAAAAAGTTAAATATTTATTTATACAAATATGATGAGAAAAATCTCATGCAGACTTTTCACACACAGTAACACAACTGGAATCATCGNGAGAAGGAGAAGGAGAAGGAGGAGGAGGAGAAGGAGGAGGAGGAGGAGGAGGAGTGTTGCTGCCGCCCGGGGGCCTGAACGCTCAGGAGGAAGCAATTTCTGAAACTTAAAGGAGTTATCCTATGCAACATATGCCAAGATTTCCACACTCTTCACTAAGATTAACAATTAATATCTTATTACTACTACTCAGAGAACGGGACAGAGACGTATGAACACCGGGTGATGAGTCCCTGCGTACACTGCACCTCTAAACGCTTCGTGGGAATGCAGAAAGTTGCTGAAAGATTGCTTTAGATAATTCCCCTAAATGATGAAAATATCTTGAGACTGTTATGGATGGCATCTGCGCCTGCTTAATTACAAATCTGCATTGGATTCATAATTTGTGTATATTACAAGTAATTTGCATAATTAAAACAATTAAGGGATTGACATATCATGGCAATTAGAAATGCATCAAACTCTGGATGTTGTACAAAAAAGAGCTTCAATATGAAACATTAATTCTTTGAGAACAAAATATCCTTCAGATTCCTGCAGAACAACCTTCACAAATTCAATATATGTTCAAGAAACTCTGGTCAGAGAAAGTTTTTATCAGGGATCTCCACTTTCCCACCAAACTGCTCCCAATTCAACCCCGAACGCCTTAGCTTCCGTCTGAATCTCTTACTGCAGCCCCAGCACAGGCGTGCCTGTTTATTGCCAGTTTCGGGAGGTTTTATCTCATTTTCCGTAGCCTTATCCTGTTTTCTTTGTCCCTCTTTTTAAGAAGAAGTATGAACTGATTGAAAAAGTGCTCTTGGTCCTTCTTCTTCTGAACCAGGCGAAACCGCTGATCTCTTCCGTATTTCTCGGCAAATTCCTTAAACGTCGTTCTGTGGAAAAGAGAGACACTTTACAGCTGCGACTCCGCCAACCCCGTCTCGCTCTCTTTCACCTGGGTCTCGCTTTGCTTTTCAAAGGGACACTAAAAATGGGTGTTCTGCGGAATGTTTGCCAGGAGGCTGAGGGCAACCCCCGGGATGAGGGAGACAAGGCCATGCCAGAACTGCACGGGCTTCATGCTCGCGGATCAGCCAGCAATACTGAACTTCCAGTTTGGGGTTTAGATAAACCTGCTTGATGGCCAAAACATGATTTTGAGTCTTTAACAGAGTATTTGCTGCAGCCCAGGGTACTGTGGCTTTAATCTGTGCCTTATGGCCAGCACTTCAGTAAGTAGCCGATAACAGAGCAGAAACCCAAGTGATGTCTGATCACAAACGAATGCATTTCAACCCTGAGTAGAACACGCCGCCGCCTCACGAAACGCCACACCAGTCTGAGATTTTCTAAAAATAGCAAAAAAATTAATGGTCATTTTGATTGATGGGCATGATGCAAGTGACTCACACGGGCGGCTCTGCCTGAGGATCCCACCACGGCAAAGACACCTTTGATGGCCGTGTCACAGCCACGGCAGAGACGGTTGCTGGTGGGTGTGGGTCTCTGGGGCTGAGGTCTCACGACCAGCAGAGTTTTGCCCTTGTAGAATGAGACCAGCAGAGCTGGAACCGGCGTTTAGCTGCTACGTTGGCCCAGAATATTCCCAGTTATGTTGTAAAAAACTTCTTATAATTATTACTTCCATGGAGCCTGATGTGTTGTTTGTATCTATGTGTCTAGGCAGGTGGTGCTGAACCATCCCCTGCGTATTCCAGTAGAGAAAACGGTAATTTCTCTGTGCCAACGACTTCACTAGACTTCTGCTATATAAAGCTCTTTGTTTTCATGTAACATTCAAATGAGCAAGAGCTCTCCTCAGCGCTGCATTCGCACTTGTGCAGTTTTTGGATCCATCACTTCAAAATCGATGCAGAAAAATCAAGCATTGCATCGCATGCTTTACTAAAATTTAGTGGTGGTGTTAATAATAACTGTGTTAAATCGTGTTTCCCTTCCATCAAAACCCAAGACTAATTAGAGCTTTTCACTAGTTACCCCTGTATGCCTGATATAAATGAGATTTAACATTGAGGTATTGATTTGATATAGCTAATATATGTGTGTGTTCTATAATTATACCATATATATGCATATAAAATAAATGTGTTATCAAAACATTACACATTCTTAATGGCAGAGAGCGAGAGAAAGGAACAGAGAGAGAGAAACAGCACGTTCCCTTTCCCAGGAATATAACAAAATATTGTAAAAGATTAGGGCAGAAATGTCAAGGCAGCCTTTTACCAAGGGCTGTACAATTTAATACAAAGAGTAGGTTCAGTGTCACGACGCTGCAGGGCCAATAAGCAGAGGGTAAATGAGAAACCTTATCTTAACAAATCTCCATAAGGCGATGCCATACCTGGGCGATAACTTGGATTCTTCAAGGAGCTTTTTAAATTCTTCTTTGGCTAACAACAATTTATTTTTCTTTTCTTTGTACTCTTCTCTGATCCTGGTCTTGACAAACTGTTCAAATATCTTTCCAAGAAAGGGAAACAAGATAGAGCGTTTATTAACGAAGCCGTTATGGTACTTATGCTTGATCAAAGGGCTGTCAATCTCACGGCCCACAGTTCTTATCTGCCTGCAGTATAGGCTGACTCTGCTTCGTGCAGCACTGATCATGCTCTCACACAATAAGTAGCTGGGAAAAGGTGTAATTTGGACAGATAACATCTTCATTCAAACATCAAGTACGGTATAAATCAAGATTTCCTGACATGAATGTCTTGCTCGCATTTTCCTGCCTATAGCACTATTTTCATACGTCTGTACAACTGACTGCATTTATTTAGTCTGGCTCCCACATCTTTCCCAACTTGCTGGAATTCCTGAAAATGTCTACATTGCTAAACATAATATTCTGTATGTTACCCCCAAAAAAGCCTGAAGACCTTTCAAATCAGTTGTCAAAGCCCACAAGCTTACACATGACCCACTGTACACATACACCCCAAAGCTTTAATGCATTTGGAAGGGTCAACAGCCTCCCTCTAACAGGATTTGGCAGCTAAATATGCAGCAGGGCGCTCAGCACCGGGGTTTTTGGTGTCCTGGAAAGGAGTTGAGGAGTTCGCTATGTCATAAAATTCTGCCAACTGCTTTGATCACATTTTTAGCACCAAAAGTCTGGCCCTATTGGTTTCATACTCTGAAAATTTTGCATGGTAAGTCATTGAATAGTAGGAGCTGCTCCTCAAAATGCTTTTAGCTTTCCATATTCACCATCCTTTCCACCACAAATTACACACATTAGATATGATTGCTAGGGTAACTACCACGGTTGCTTTCTCATCAGCCATGAGCATGCCCAGGTGCAAATCTACATGTCTTGAAAGCTAAAGTAACCAAATTACAACTGCTATTTAGTCTGGTATGTGGAAGAGGGGAAGAATAGCACTGAAAAAGTAAACATCAACAAATGGCCATGAAAGAAGTACTACACAAAACCTAGGGAATCAGAATACACGATACTGTATGCAATCACACAGGCTGAGTGTGAGACAAGAGGGGAAAAATTAAATAAAGCAGGTGACACCGTCATTGCTCGCCTTTCTGCTATCAGAGAAGCTAAGATGAAGGTAATAGATCAAAATTAACAGGTAGCTCATTATTTTAATACAGTTGCTCCTTTACCCTTCACTGTCCCTTGCTAAAACATGGCAGCGTCTTTCAACTGTTAATGACCCCTTGGAAAATATTGGTAAGTAAGCAGAGCAAACCACAGATGCTCAATACAGATCATTAAGTTCCTCAGGCAGCCTAAGGGCAGGGCTTGCACTGCTGGAAGTCAAACCCACCTCAACACAAGCTCAAGTCAAGAGGAAGTTCCCTCAGACATTTGGAGACCACAGTCAAAACGCTCACCCTGCTCTTCCCAAGAAAACTGGTACAGCCAGCCATGCTCCAGCACTCCTCCCTTCACTCCTTCCTTCCCTTCTTCTTTCCCTTTCCTTCCCTTCTTCTTTCCTTTCCCTTCCCTTCCCTTTCCTCCTGACTTTCACTGAGAGTCCCTTTTCACCTCTAGTCCCTGCCAAAACAAACTAATTTGCATAATTTAAGCGGCTCTCAGATGCTCGCTATTGAGGTCACACCGTCAGCACCCGTGAAGGTAAATGCTTCCATAAAGCTAAATAATGCCTTCTACTGCTTTGAGTTGCACTTCAAGAAGTACTTGCATTAAATCATGCACCTACTCTTGTCCAAGTCTAACTTTCTTCTGAAACTACTTCTCGGAGGAAAATGGTGTCTAATTAAGTGGCACGACCCGTAGTGAACACCTGGAAGTCTTAACTTCAAGCGCAGTATCTAAAATCTATTACAGCCCTGCATGGGCTCCCAGCCTTATTGGATTTTTAGCCCTGTTTTGCAGAAGAGCACCCAACCATCACCCTCTTCCCCCAAATTACTGTCTCCCTCAGAGCCAACTTCTGCCTGGCGATGGGTTTCTACCTCCAGCCCTGCCAACTACCTGCTTTTCAGAAATCTTTCCTTGAGTATTAAACATACCCCCCCTCCACCAAGGTCCCCCTCAGCAGTGCCTCAAGCACATTATATTATCTGTATTCATGATGTATTTTTATTATATCATCCCCAAGGCTGATAAAAGGAAAGTAATTTATCTTGATTGACTCATCAAGGTCTAGGTTTTGTCCTTGCCGATTCCTTGAAACAGATACAAAACTCCCTGCTTAGTCTCTTCTCTAGTGGTGTTCTTCTTTCTAGCAGCTTCTCTCACATTTTCATTCCCATTCCTCCGCATTGTTTTCTTGCACTTTGTTTCTTAGGAAAGAAAATATTGGAGCGGTAGTAAATGAAGATGTATGTGCTCAGACCCTCAGTAAATACCTAGGGGAATCTCTCTGGAGAATCACAAGACAATATGGGCCCCTGTGCAATGCAATACGAGTAAGTCTATTTTTCATCGTGTTTATTTAAAACATGAACAATTCCATATTCAAAATTCGTCCTCCTCCAGGATGACAAAACACTGGTAAGGAAGAGAAATCACCACAGAATAGAAGCGTTCACCTTCTCCGCAGCATCCTTGCAGGCCTCCTAAATTTTTTAGACTCATTTGTGGCCCTCGGGTCCTTGCAGATCCCCAGTGATAATTACTGCCCAAATAAAGGTGGCAGCAAAAAAACCCCTTCCCTTTGCAGCTTGCCAGAAAAACAAACCCCATCCAAGCAGGTACCAGCACAGCCACAGCGCTCTACCCCTTCATGTCTAGCGAGTTTATTTATTGCAAAATACAGCAGTAAACACTGCCAAACTCCAAGGAAATACTCCAGGTAATAAAAATGCAGTAGTCTCTCTACAATATTTAAATAATTCAGGGTGGAAACATTGCCTTACGGCCCCTTCCCTGTCTGCAGCCCAGTCTTCCGGATTCAGTGGGAGATGTTCCCCCGCCCCAGGAGCCAGCAGCTCCTCTCTACGTGCAAAATCCCTTGTCACCACTCACTTCTCAAAGGCCAGAGCACTTTCTCAGGAGCAGAGCCGACACTACGAGTCTTACCCAAAAACTCAGGAAAGAAATGTTAATTTTACACAATCCCTTTTTTATCCTACCAAGATAATTACTCTGCTATTACGGTTAATTTGGGAGATGTTTGCTGCCAATCAGGAGCTGTGCTGGGGGTAAAGCTCACCTGTTTACGTTCCTCTGAATTCAGTAGAAGGTACCGTGGATCAAATACTATTTTGTGCAACTCCTTTTCCCACGTAGAAAATGCTGAAACCTGTGAAGTACACAAACACAGTGGCATTAAGGAATTTTAATAAGGATATGAAAGAAGGAAATGTTCCAAGGTGAAGCAAAAGAGTAGTTCAGAAAGCTAATGAACCCTCTAAAAGATGCCTCAGAGCTGTTGGAAGCTGAATTTTAATCTGTTTCTGGCAATGCTCTGGTCGCCCCCACACCATTAGTATTGATTTGCTCTAGGACATCTCAGCGAGTGTCTGGGAGATGCTCATTCCACATTTTTGATGGAAAGAATCTGTAGCAGAACGGCAAATTCCCATTTTAGCATTCCCTTTGTACAACAGAAGCATCAGTTTCCATTTAAGCAATTATCTCAGCTTTAGCTCCCCTTCTCTCCAAAACCTGAATTATAACCCAAGGAAGCTGTCAGTGCACGCACACACTGGGAATCTTCAAGGCGCCGTGTTTTTGCAGTAAATGTGCTGCTTTGCAGTGGGACCACAGGTGGCCACCCAACCATGGGGAAGTGTCACCTCCTGCAGAGGACTCTTCCACCTTCTCCAGAACCTCCTTGCAGTGAACGACCTGGAAGGACCACCAGGAACCCAGGCAGGTCCCTCACCCACCCAGACCCCTTTGCCCAGGACTTTATGGAACAACATTCTGGGAGTGCAAGGATTTTGGTTCCTTGCACAACTTCTCTGTTAATTAGCTTGGTATGGAAAACCCTGGAGTAACATGAAATATGGTGATTGCTCCACCTAATACCAAAGAGTAAACTCACTAAAATAAGTATGTGAAGTGTAACTAAAATGAACACTCAAAACAGGAAAGCTCTGATGAAGCAAAATGTGTTTAAATGGACTGGTTTTCCTCTTACATGCAGCTTGCAGGTGTGCCCACGTCCTGAGGTCTGGGGTTTTCCTCCCCCAGAAGGATCAGCAGCAGGAATCCTTTTTTCCAGGCTGGCTTTTATACTCTCCCTTGGACAGCAGCTTTGTTTCCAGCACAGAAACCAGTTTGAACTCGAGGCTAGTGAAGCTCGGGCTAATTTAACAGGTAAACATTCCTGCTCATGACTTTTTTCTTTAGTAATTATTTAATTTTACATACTGCAGACACACACTTAAATTAGATGTTGGCTACAGACATTTGTAATTCAATTCTAACTACACACGTCACACACTGTTCAGGACACTCATTTTGGAGCTCTAAAAATGCATAAAAACTAATATTCTGACTGATCTTCCACTGCGTATTGTATCATGGTCTTCTTCCCCACGGTGGGACATTCAAGCAGGGGAGACACGTCCAGGGGAAGGTGGGGGTGGCATCTCTCCCCGGAACAGACAACGATTTCTGTTCAAAATTCAGTCATTTCAGTATCGCTGCAGAGGAAAAGGGCAGGAGACCTGAGCTCACCCTGGGCTCCCAGTTCTCAGCTCCTGCGTGTAACCACAGTGCAAAGGGCAGGGAAAAAATGAGATGGAAAAGAAGGGGTTAGGAACTCTTGATCCCCCCCTTCTTTCTCCTCAGTATTAAGAGGTACAATCTTGAAAAGAAAAAATCACTTTGAATCTTCTAAACAGTCTTGTTTCACTGAGAGCAGCCCAGCAAAGAGAGGGATCTCCTAGAAACGTGGCCTGGAGAATGTGGGTATGTTGATGCTGGGGCTGGGAGGGAGCCAGGAAAAGGCTTGGATTTGCACAGGATTTTGTGCAAAATCCTAAATTTCCAGGACAATACCCCAGATTACACTGTCACATTGGAAAAACTTGCCAGTTTCTATCTCTATTTCCTGTCTATCAACTTCTAACTTCTTCTGTTGATAGAATTTCCGTAGGAAGAGCCAGAAGCACAGGGGAGAACTCCATCCCGTTCAAGCTCTCCGTAACGCCATCAAACGACTTCTTGGGAACACATGGAAATGGCAGGAGTTGTCTGTTTCCATAATCAGTTTCAAATAACACTAATGGCCCCGCTGCATTTCAGGCAATGCCAACCGGCTGCTGCTCGTCTCGACAGTCACCAGGGCTTGGGGCAAAGGCGAAGCAGCCTATTATCTATACATTCATAAATAATAGCAGAGGCAAACAGTAAATCCCCCAAATTTCTGATTTTTATGCACAAGTCTGACTCTCGCACTGGAAATGCTCGAGGAATGCTGTTACAGACCATACCCAATACTTTAGATTTGGAATTATTGCCCCCTGACTTAAAATACATCAGCACGAGTCTTCAACCAGGATTCATCTATGGCACTTCTGCATTTCTGAAGCATAAATAACAAAATGTATTAATAAAGCAGTTCTGGTGTGGAGACAATTTACTGTTGAGCATCTAAAGGTCCAATTCTTTTCCTTTAAACTCTGCTGATTACTAGTGATAATCTTTATAGGCTTTACTGCCTAACAACAGAAAGCTTGGATTTTTTTTCAAAGTGCATGAACTTCTAGAGAACACGCACTGGTAGTGGTGGGGGGCGGTATAAAACTTCCATATGCTGCTCCATCAAACACCCATGTACTTTGGCAGGATCAGGGCCTAAACATGTGACACTTATTAATGTCATTCACACTCAAAATCTCCAGTTCTCTGAAAGAAGGGACACTGTCAGATGAATTTTTGCAGAGGTGATGTTATGTATATAAATAACCCCATCCTAAATGCTCAGAGTTATGGAGTCTTCACGTGGCCAGTTCAGCAGAGGTTGAAGTCAAGCTGAAGCTCTTTGCTTCAGCTCAGGAGCAAAGAATTTGCTCTGTGATTATTACATGATCCATAATTCACATTTGGTCACGAGGCTCGTGGCACTGATGGGTTCTGTCTGTAGACTGAATTAATTCTCCATCTATTGACCCATAATCTTGATGAGGTCATGGTAAAATGGCTGCAATAACCCCGAGCCACAGCCCCATCCCCTCTCTGTGGCCACTGGGTTTGCAGGACAGAAGGATGCTCCCAGTGCTCTTGCCCAGCTGGCCACGGTCACCACTTTGTGTTCCTGTTCAGTCCAAATCCCCGAGTATTCCAGGCTCCTGACCCTCAGGCTCAGCTGGAGCCACCAGCTCTTCCCAAGGAAGCCCAAGGACAGTCAGGGAGGCCCAGGGAAAAGGGCAGGTTTTCTTAACCCTCCTGAGACTCCAGTAAGTCTTTTCCTAACAGAGTGGGTGCAAACTCCTTCAAGATGCACTAGGGGAGGTTTATATTAGATAATTGGAAAAAAAATTTCACCAAAAGGGTTGTGAAGCCCTGGAAGAGGCTGCCCAGGGCGGTGATGGAGTGTCCTTCCCTGGAGGGATTTAAAAGCCGGGGAGATGGGGGGCTGGGGGACATGGGTCAGTGGTGGGTTTTGTCGGTGTTGGGTTGATGGTTGGACTCGATGATGTGAAAGGTTCCTTCCAACCTATGATTCCATGATTTTGGATGGCCAGTAAGTGAATTTGGCTTCCCACTGCTGGGATCATTTGAGTTTGCAGTGAGGAAGCCTCTCCCATGCTAAAAACAAGCAAAGAGTTTGCCAGGAGTGTTTCTCCTGGAAAACTGGAGAAAACAGGAGCCTGGTCCTGCCCTTTGGGTATATGACACAGCTTTGGTTCTTTAATCACCGTTTCTGAGGCTTGTGTGGGACTACTGGGATGGCACGTGGCTCTGGGCCGTGCTGGAAGAGCTACTGATTCTGCTAATCTTTGGATCTGTCTCTAGGAATTTAATTAGAACTGCACCTGCAAAGGGCTCTCAGTTCTGCACAGCCACGCTTGGGTGGGTGCACGGGAGGAAAAGGCACCGTTATCACCAAACCGACACGGTAACAGACAGAAAAACCCCTCTCAGTAATTCCTCATTTGCCTGCGAAGAGATAGTTATCAAACAAGTCCTGTTGTGGTCGGGGATGATGCCCTGTTTGCATAAACGGGGTATGTCAAGGGAAGGTGCTTCCTCACCCCTCTCTCCAGCAGCATGTCTCGGAAATGCGTGATGCGCTCCTCCAGGGGCGGCGAGGCCCGCGGCGCTGACGTTTCCTCGGGTTTCTCCTCCTTGTCAACCTTCCCCTGGTCAGCAGCTTGGGAATCTTCTGTTCTTTAGCAAGGTAAGATAGAAAATAGTTCAGTAATTGTCAGCTCGGGAAGGGATTTTTAAGCCTCTCTAGAAAACCCTCCTGGGCAGCAGGACATCCCTGTGTGGAGCATCCGCTGAGAACCAACCCAAACCCGCAGCTCATTATTAACCCACAGGGACCTCCGACAGCTCCTCGTGTGGAAGGATGGTCTGTCAGGGTGATCAAAGAGGAGCTCAGCAGCCAAACAGTACACTATATTTCAAGCTACAGAAAGTGACAGCTTCATATAAAATTTGTCAAGGAGGGGAGACTGTAAAGGAGTGACTGAAGAGACTCATCTTGTTTTATTTTTCTTTCCTCAGTTTTTCTGCCCCCGAACTTGAAAGTCAACACTAATCTTTATTTTATGTTCCCATGCAGCCCACGAGCTCACTCCTGAGGGAAGGAACTGGGCAATGCATCGCATGCACAAACCTGCAATAAAGCAGCAGCAAAGAACCTGCCCTGTGTCAGTGCCCGAAGGTCTGCATTTATCCCCAAAGCCCTTTACCAAGATTGCATCTGATTAGAATAAATAGGGGTTTCTGAGAAAATACTTAGTACTTAGAGCCCCTTTGCTTACAAGCCCCCCTGGGTAAAGACACATGTGCCCACTGCAGGACAGAAGGAGTTTATTGCTGGTTGCAACCACAAAATAGCAGCAGCATCAGAGCGATGGTCTCCTCAGGTGCAGCCCTACAGAACTGGTGTCACCACCAGGGCAGAATTGTTCCACACCAGATGAACATCTACATCATTTTATCAGAGTTGAGAGACCATTAACACTGAGCTCTTGGCAGGGCTGGAAACCAGTGCCTGTCTCCCCAATGTTTGGAGGACTGGAGATTTGCCCCTGTGGGCCCTCAGCATCTGCCAGAGATGAATGAGGTGGGGCAGGGGGCATGGGGCTCTGTCACGAGATGGGACAGGAGATGGGAGACAGAACCCCCTACTTCAGAGAAGGTGGCCAACCCAGACCTCCAAATCAGACTTCTGGGTCCACCCTGCTCCTTCTTCACACTTTGAGCAATGAGTGGGTTCAGTAGAACTTGAGGCTCTTTCTGGAAAGATCAGGAGCCTTAGAATGATCACAAGGTTCAAGCGAGGATACTGAGATAAGGTGATCCGATTTTTAGCCTCCTCCTCCTATGCCTGACTGCATTTTCTACTGCTGTAATTTTCACCACTGCGGAATAATACTTAGTTTGAAATTTCAACAGGAAAAAGCTTTTTTGTTTCCAAGCAAACGAATGAGATCAGCCTGTGATGCGAGCCTCCCTTCTACAAATAATTACATTTGTCCTGAAATGAGGCTGCATTCCTGGTGATCTGAGAGAGATCAAGTCGGTGTTCTTCACAGAGTGACACCGACTTTTATATCGTAATAGCAAATTTTATTCTGTGACATGATCCATGAAAGGCCCAATTCAATTTCTAGTACAAAGAGCTTTTTGAAGCTGAAACTGAGAGAACACAGCACACTCCTCTACAAGCCAAGCACCAGAAGAGCCTCTTTCCATCAGTCCTTCTTACACAGTTGAAAATGATGCAGAAAAATCACACAGAGTTCTGTCTCATGCCGAAAATGATGATAAAGGATACAGTTTTCTTTAGCAAATAATACAAAAATCTGCATAACTATGTGACTTCCTCCTCCTCAGGACACATATGGGCAGCATACCAGCACCGCCTCAGAAGCCTTCAAATCTCAACATGGACAGGGAAGTGAGATGTTTGTGTATCACTGGTATGCACAGAAAGGGGCACAAGCTGCCACACAGGAATACCCATCTAAGCATAAAAAAGGAGCTCTTTTTACTGTGAGGATGGTCAGACACTGGGGCAGCCGAGGGAGGCTGTGGGGCTCCATCCTTGCAGTTGCTCAACGTGCCCTGGACACGTCCCTGAGTGATCTGCCAGGAGCTGGTGGGAGAGAGACCTCCCCAGCCCTTCTGTTATTCTGTGAAGGAAACACAGAAAACCTAAGTTTCTCTGAAGATTGTTTTCCTTTTGTGTGGAGCACAATGAAAGCACTGCCTGAGGAATGATGCCACTTCAGGATCTTTAAGCAGTTCCATTATATCCCAATGAAGCATAAATGAACGTGCCACAGCAGTTGTGAAGCCCAAAGCTCCTGCACCAGCAGAGGCAGGGTCTGGCTGGAAGCCCTGGAGAGAGGTTGGACAAACATCCCTGAGAGAAAGTGGGGAGTCCTGGTGACTTCTGCACCAGCTTTAGGTCAGTTCCTCAGCCAGCTGGGCCACCAAACAGTAGAAGGCAAACAGTAGATCTGTTCTTACCAAGATGAAGTGGTGGTCCAATGTGATGACCCTCTAGCTGAATTATAAAGAATTGTGCTGGAACTTTTAGGGAATGAGATCTTATCACTACCACCAGGCTTTCTATAGAGCAGATGTTTTACTGTACATCAAAGGCAACTGTGATTTACTAAGTGACTTGACTTAATTTAAGTACCTCCCAACAGCGCACCCTCTTCAATGTAGGAAAACATTCACTGCCTTCCCAGGCAATTATTAACATGGATATGACAGAAATATGAATAGTTTTTCTGTCTCTCCAGCACCAAAATGAAAATTTGCTTAGTTTTCTGTAAAGAGCAAATCTGGATTCCATCTGGAGTGAGCAGCGCTTTGTCCGTGCCCACGCGAAACAAAGCAGAGGAGACAAAAAGCCAGGACTGGGCCTTGTACATGCAACTTGGGGGATGAAAAGCTGGTGATGTGTGTCCTCTTATCCAAAACTGGGAGCTTCAGCAGCACTTCAATAGACTCTGCAACTTGAGAATTGCCCTTTTGCCAGCACAGAGTGATTCAGCTGCTTTTTGTAGAAGGAATTACAGGCCACATTTTTTAAATCAGCTCTGCTTTTGGCTGACTAATTCAGACACACAGATGGAGGCAACTGAGACCCAAAGTATAGTCTAATATTAATACATTTTAGAAAGCACTTAGTTTACATTTCTTTAATAGAAGGTCAGTATTTTAAAGATCCATCCATGAACCTCTATGTTCTGCTATTGTCTCAGGGTAAAAAGCAAAATTCCAGGACATCTTTACATGCTACAAAAGAGAATTCAAAATTCGAAACAACTGTAGAAATCATGTACTAGTTTGGGAATGCTTGTTCTGCTGACAGAAAAATAAACACTTTATGGCTTTTTGATGACAGGGTCAAACTACTGGGGAATTGGGATCATCACAACAAGGTCTGAGAAAATGCTATGCTGCCAGGCCAAATCTGACTGGTTTCTTATGGGAATCTTGCCTTTGACTTTCATGGGACTAATTGTCCAAATACAGCAAATAAGAACCAGTTCCTCCTAATCTAAAGAACTATTTTAAAAGTTAAGCAAAGATGGAAAAGGTCATAATACTGGAGCCACTGATGTCAATAAAAGTATTCTTAAATGCTTCTACACTAAATATAAACTTTTAGTTTCTATAACACTAAATATTATGTACATTGTAAAAGTACATATTTATACCAAACATTAAATGCACAATAGTCTTGCAGTTTATGTTTATAGTTAATGCACAATTCAACTTCGAGTATCTGATTCTTCCTCCATAGTAGCAGAAATCCACAGAAACCCGTAACAAGGGCAAAAGAAACACCCAATGTAGGATAAGAACGGGAAGAAAAGAGTATAATTAACTTCAATATATTCACTTGGAAAATACAGAAATTTGTTGTGCTTACTGCTCAAAATGCCGCCCCCCCAAATATAACAAACTATCTATGCAGAGGTTTTCTTTCAGGTTTAGTATTTTCATGGTCCAAAGCAGCACCTCAACCCCAGCTGTCCCACGTGAACACCTCACACGGTGCCGTCACTGCCCAGAGGTTAAACAGCACGAAAGGTCTCCAAGGAACTCCTTAAAACCAAAGTGTTTACTTCATTTTCCTGCTGCTTTGGCAACGGCTGAGGGAGTTGTTTACTTGGCACATTGGGTGTTTTGCCTGTTACTTCATGAGCCTTCGAAACACACGTGGTAATAAAAGTCAAGAAAAAGCCCAATAACAGAAGTACCTGCGGGTATTTCTGAGTTGGGAGCCTGGAAACCCTGACACCAGTGAAAAAGCTCCACTTCAATGAAGATAAAGCTTTTATCCAGTGGCTTTGAAATAACTGCACATCCTTACAGCCCTTTTTAACCGTTTCAAAGTAAGTGAGAGTTACTCAGATGAAAATGGGTGAACACCACGGGAAACAGAGATTATCGAGGATCATGGTGAAGACTGGCTACCTGGCACGTGACTCTCATAATTTATCAGCCTGGGTATCCACAGAGAAGAAAAGAACTATATTTGCCTTCGTGCATATCTGTACCAGAGACGAGCCTCCCAACACCCCATACAGATAAGTAAACTTGAGAACTTACTTATTTCTCTTAGTCTTGATGCTAAGATCATCATTTTCATCCCCAGGACAAGAGCTAACACATTTCTCTGCTAAAAAGAAATAAATCGTTATTAGACTTGAACGAGATGAATGGGAACACAAATTTCTCAAATCAACCCTTCATTTCTCCTCTTTGGTCGCTGCTCTGGTATTTAATATTTTTCACTCTCCACAGAGCATTTTAAAAATAACACACATTTCACCAGACCTGCAGAATTGCCTTCATCCAAATGATAGTAATAGCAATAAAACCGACCATTTTCATTCTGAAAAAAATCTCATTGTTCATTCATGATGTGATGGTTGTAAATCTTATTATTGTTTCACCTGATATTCCTTCCTCCTTCCCCTTAAAAACGTGACTCCAAAGACATTTCTACGCAGTTATTTCAGTCCAAGGGATCCAAGCATGCTGACAACTTCCTCCAGAATCTCCCTCCTTAGCCCACTTTGCTTTCTTCTACAGGCACACCCAACGCTGCTTTTCCAGAAAGCCAACATCCAGGATAGGAAGGCTGTGGGGATGCTGACAGCCTCCTCACTCCCAGCGTTACAGGGTATCTCCAAGGCACCCTTGTGCTCCTGGGGGGGGCTGGACACTGGTCCTTGGAGGACACCGAGGTTGCCCTTTCACTCAGAACGAATGTCAAGCAGACGGAACGGAGGGAAATTCTTCTGGAAATTATTTTTTCCCACATGTATTCCCTGCAGCTTTCATCAAAATCCAAATGGACAGACCAGACGCCGTGTCCACCCGGGGTTTGGTTTGGGTGAGGGGTCTTCAGTAGTTCACCATGAATTAGTTAAGAAGTACAAAAATCAAACTTTTTTTGTGGTTAGCCTGGGAATATCCAAAACACCCAACCTCAGCTTTTCCCTGTTAGGCTGGTGGTGGAGACATCTCTTACTGTTTAGGAAACTATGAAGAAATAAATTAAATATAAAATTGAATTTAGGTCATGGAGATAAAAGGTTTGAATAACTTGATATGGTGAGTTGTAATCTCACTGAAAGCAGATGAAACTCTGCTAGAAAATGGATCCAATCTTGGTATCATTGAAGCTAGCAGAAATTTGGCCATTTATTTCAAGTTTCAATTTAAGAATCTTGTTCACAGCTCATTTTGCTTCCCTATTTTAGGGAAATTACATGTTTATTGGTGTGCTTTCAGCAAACGCTATCTTTTATTTATATGAAGTGCATGAACATGGCGTCCACTAAATCACTGCAAAAGGAAGAATAAAACCCCAAGAGCAGCTTTACTGTGGGCAGAGCAGGAGCAGACACCTCCTGCAGAGGGAACAAACCCCATGGACACTTTACTAATTACACCTCAAAATGATAATAAAGACCAACAAATGGCATTCCAAACCCAGCAGTTTGATCTCCACGTTGCTGCCAACACATGAGCGATATGAATGCATCAACAAATTTAATCATGTTTTAAATAAACATAAATTCACTGGAACTGTTACCTCTTCTAGTAAAGTTCTTCTTTGGGACACCCGATTAAAAACATAAAGAAATGGGGAAGAGAAGCTGTAAAAGCAGAAGGTGGAATGTAGCTCAGTGGAGATGTCACACAGCTATAGATCAGGAGCTGCAGAGCCTGCGGAGGCAGCGCTGATCTTAACTGCCAGCAACGCTGAAGGCAATGATTGGAAACGACCGAGGGCTTGGTGGTGTTTTCCAGGAGAGCTGAAGTTAAAGGTGAGCGGACAAGCACAGCCCTCTCCCTTCCAAATGTCACCACTACTCAAGACAAGGGAAAATGATGCTCATTGGGAACCTCCTGCGCTTGTGCCATCCCACAGCCAGCCCTTCCCAAGCAGAATAAGGACCAACGCTGTGCCACGCTCAGATGTGACGGATCCTGAGACCAAGTAGCCAAGGCAGCACACGGTGGGAAGTTCTTCCTGTCCCACATCCCCCTGAGCCACGAGCAACCTCGCTGGGGACAGCAGACTGCTAGGAGCAGCTCTCCAGCTACTTGAAGAGGAACTCAAATTTTAATCACCTCACGACAAGACCTTTCATTCATTTCTAAAAACGAGCTATAATTTTAAAATTTGGCTGTGAAAAATAAGCGAGCTGTGCATTTATAAACCCAAATCTTTAATGAACATAGAGTTTTCAGCTAGAAGAACTCTGACACAATGCACCCTGAGTTCAGAGCGTGGTTCCACCCGCTGGTTCCTGACACACCTCGGGTCCTCCCACCAAACCCCTCTCGCTTCACCCCCATCACTGCCTGCTCCGGGCAGAGCATCTCGGGGAAACGGGACAAGATTCGGGTCAGCATCTTCCCTTACAATTTCAGTGCAATGGAAACCTCACTGAGATGTGACACCTCCCAGCCGGGGACTTCCTGAGGCCCGTCGCTCCGCCAGACCCCGGGTACCATCATGGACTGACTTCACAAGAGAAGCAGCCAAGCACAAACCCCAGTAATTGATTTAAAGCTTCAAGGAAGAATATCACCTGACAGTAATCCTTCCACGAGAGCACAAAGCACTGCCCCAGTCTGATGGCCCATCAAACTTAGCGCCTGTTAATTAAATCATTCAGCTAATCCCAGCCACCTCACCAATTCGGGCTTGTTTCCCAGAACAAGGAGGAAAGGCCAGAATCAACCAGGTGAGATAAAGCACTGTCAGTCCACCAGCCACAGGCAAAACTCTGATTTGCACCTCTGTAAAGAGACCTGGCACCCACGTCTCGCCCCTCAGCCCGGGAGCTTACCTGGGCTGCTTCCCAGGACCACGCTTCATGGTTTTGTCTGAAAGGGCCCAAAATATTTGTGGAAACAGCGTAAACTAAATCACAACTGGTTTTCAATAGGGATCGTACCAACTGTGAATCAGCCATGCCATTTGCTGTAATCAGAATGTCAGCTTTCTTTTTATTATTATTTCATTTTGAAATAATGTCCTCAGCCCAAACACCCAGACAACTCATTTGAGCAGGTGGAGGAATAGATAAAAATGTTTTTGAGGAGAAACAGGGGCGTTACAGTCAGTCTGTGACCAAACTGAGACAGAGGAGGGATGACTCCACGGGATGCCCTGATGGGAACCCATTACAAAAGAGCTGTGACACCTCCATAAATCTCCCTAAGAACTAATACTTCAGGAGGCGGAGTAATTGATAAACGAGTAATTTTTCATTTATGCCTAAATTATAAATGCACTTGATCTTTCAGCGGAGCGATGCACAGATAACCCATCGCACCCCGTGAATAACTGCACTTGCCAACTTTTTTTGTGCCTTTGATTTAAAAATTCTAATTAAAACTCAGCAGCAGCAACCGAGCTAAATAAATTTGGCAACCATTGTTGCAGACACACAGCTCATTTGTGTTATTTATTTACTTGAGACTACAGGCTGAGAGAAATGGTAACAAATAATTCCTTTCACCTCAGCAGCTAATATATACTAATTATAACCTGACTGTCTGAAATACTGAGCAACCACAAGTCCCAATTATATCAAGGAAGATTAAGACTATTAGCAGCAATGAAAACCATGGCCATAAAGAAACTGGTGCGTGAATCAAACCTTGGTGGTACATATAGATATTAAATAAATAAAACGGATGGAAAGGATGGAACACACAGCAAAAAACAGATTTTTGAGGTGGTACATATCAGCAGTGACTTTAGACTCATCTTCTTAATTAATTATAGACCATGAACAATGACCCTCGGTTTTGTCTTTGGCCATCGTTCCCAATTGTCAGTAATTAATTGATCTTTCAATGTACCCTGTAATTACAAACGTATGCTAGATTTTCTCCTGAACAATGAACTTCAGCAGAAAGTTGCTGGAAAGCTGAGACTCACAGCTGAAGTTATTCAAGGCATGATTTGTATACAAGTGTCTAAGGACTGAAGCTCATACAGAAAAACGTAGTGCCATCATTCGTTGACAAGGGCTGCACTAACGGAAACCCACCCTTTGCAGCTTTCCTTTTGTTTCAGAAAAATTCTCTAATGTAAGTCCTGATTGTCTCTCACTTTTGTCTACCTGAAAGAAGAGAGTTCCAGTCCTGAAACACACACTCGCAGCCCCTCTTCTGCAGCAGCTGAGTGGGAGCTGTGCACGTGTCACACCCCCGATGGCCCGAGTGTGAAGAGGCAGGTTGTCACCTCACGAGACCGGCAGCGTTACCTTACTTTGAGTTACAAAATACTAAGCTTAAAAGAATGGTAAAAGTCTCATTTTTATCCCCTCTCCTTTTTAATAGACCTCACCCCTGCAGAACAGCCATCCAGAGGAGGCTGTAAAGCAGAATATTCAAGAACTGCAAGCAGCTCATCAAGGCAAGCAGCATTTCGGAGGATGGCCATGCACCCTGATGTCCTCCCAGGAATGGCAGGTCCTACTGACACCGCTCCCATGCTGAAATATAATCTCTGGGGAGAAATGTGGTGGAACAAGCACCAGCAAGAACAGACTGCTCCTGGACTGGTCACCAGCAGGGACAAAACGTGGGCTGAACACTGAAGGTACAGTAAAAAAAGGTGGCACAGTGAGGAGAACCCAGTGGGAAAACTACCTCCAAGACACGGCCGTCTTGGGGAGAACCAGACAGTCAAGACCTTGGGTGACTGACGAGGCAAGGGGCATCTTTTCAGCTGTATTTGTATCTACCATAAGTGGATTCCTGCAGATCAGCAGGTTGTTCTTCAGTCACGCTCTCCCCTTCAAGGATCTGCAGGGTTTAGAAGGGGATGGGCAGAGTCGTGTTTAGATTGAAGCACCCATGTTTCCCCCAAACCTTTTAGCACTCATTAGAGGTTTACTACTGGGCTTTTTTTTTCTCCCCTCTACAACTTGGTTGGATGATCATTAGCTGTGGAGTATCTGCTGTTGTCTAGCAGCTGAATAATGCATTGGCAATGCCTTCCTAATGTACGTCCTGGAAATAAGTGTAATAAAACATAAAGACAGCGCCTTCCGAGATGTATTTCATGCATCAAAGATTTATCCAGTGTAAGAAACCACCTGTTTCTTCACTGCTGGTAACGAGAACGGTCTATCCCCCAGCCCAGCATGTCAGTGAAAACAGGGATTTTGCCACAAACAGCAATTTTAACGCAGTGCTTATATGAAATCTCAAAGGCAACCCACTCTACTTATGGTTATCAACTTCAACTGAGCGCATTCAGCGATCACGTTTCACTCAGCATTTGAGTTTCAACAGAGGCAAATAATCACAGGGCTGTAGTTACTTGCTGCACCTTCCAGCTTGCGCTTGTGGGGGGGATCCTCGATGATCCGGTTGATGTCGCCGCGGTGCTTCAGGTCCACCGGCTTCTCCCAGACGGACAGCTGCATTGTAGGGTTGAAGAAGAAGACCCGGTCATCTCCAGTCCAGACTACACACCTATTCCAAGTGATAAACTATGCTTAGATAATGCCAGATATGCCCACGAACAAGAAAGTCAGCCGCAGATGGATCATTGCATCTCCCTTCGCAGCGCGTGGGTGAGACTGAGAGCCTGCCCCAGGCCCCGCCAGCCCACGCCACTCACCTCAGGGAATTCTCATCAATACAACATCACAGAAAGGGTCTAAACACCCCCAAAAAGCAGTAGATGAAATATTCTGTCATGGAAGGGAAAAAGAACCAGGCGAGGAGGAAGGCTGTGGTGCTCACAGCAAGGAAAGCCATGGGAAATTGCATTTTACCTTCTAAAGCTGTGGCTGAGAGCAGCAGGGAACATCCCCATGGCATCCCCCTGGCATCCCCATGGCATCCCCATGGCTCCCACCACACTCTGCCCTGGACAGGTACAACCAGTCTGCCCATCTACCGCTCAGCAGACACTGCTGGAGACCAAGGGGTATGGTGAGGCCCCTCTGTGGGTACCATAGGCAGTGGATCTTCTCTGCAAGAAGGGATGAAACCATAACCTGCCAATGGCACTGCTGGGCTCAAACAGTTCCTCTGCACCACACCATGGAGTAGCAACCATCAGGAAGAGAAATCATTGATGTAAACCACGTATTTATGACGCCAAGATTAAGCAGGACATCAGACTGCACCTACAACCCTGGTTTGCAAAATGGCACAGTACGATAACCAATAAAAGCTGATGTCTCTGTGGAATGCCTTAGCCAGAGAACCCATGGATGTCAGCCACTGAGCACAACCTGATTACTTCATCCAGCTTAAGAATGAATATGGGTAAAGGAGGCAGAAAATCCTTCAGGATTCAGGACAGAAAGTGAAGCAAGTTTTTATCCAGTTAAAAATGACGTGAGAGGTTTAGTTACCCAACATGCTGTTACCTGAACTGGAACGTGGTCAGGAAACCTGGGTCATGAGACACAACCTATTTGCTACGACGCAACCTGAAATCAACCCCTTTCTTGCAAGACAGTAAGAGCCATCCTCTGCCAATGAAACAGCTGGGAGAGAAAGAGGATCTGGCCCTAAAAAGCAAGAGCATTTCTTATGGGGCTTGTATTTCCTCCCTGATCCACCCAAGCACCACCCATGCACTGTCCTTAAGTACGTGATTCACGAGGAGCAGCTCCAGCAGAAGCCAGCATTGCTACCTAACACCCAGGACAGTGCATCCCCGCCTCTCTCAGACCACTAACGCGTGTCTGGCGAGGGAAACAGCAGTGATGAATGGCTCCTCACAGGTCTGATGGCGTTTGCTTACCATGGTGATCCTGGCACAGGAGTGGAGGCCACGGGCTTGTTGCCGTTTGATGTGCCGTCATCCTCATTTACTAGTTTAAAAGAATGATCCTTGAAAGACAGACAGAGATTAGTCAACAAATAAAGGCGACGCAGAAGACAGTTCCCGTTATACAAATCACTCTAACATGAAGTGGATTACCCTTATAGCTGTTATTCCACGAGCAGCTTTATGAACAACCAGCTACCTTGAGAATAGCCCGGATAAACGGGAAGCAATAAAGATGTCGCCCCACTCAGAGCCGTACGCATTGTCCAGGACAACAGCTCCCTTGGGACAGGAGCGGGTATAACTGTGTACCAGCAGCCCCAGCTCCAGCCCCAGCACGGTCCTTCACCCCCACTCTGATTTGTGCAGGTCAATAATTTAAAGAGGTTTTTTTTAACAGAAGAGGCGCCGTCACAGACCTTGTCGCCACGGCTCTCCACAGGGGCACTCTTCCGTTCAGCGTGTAAAATCAAGGCTGGTGGGCAGGAGGATCTACTCGAGTCTTTGCCGTTATCTGGGAGAGGAAAGGATTTTTCAATTTTTTATTTTTATTTTTTAATTTGCAATAAATACATTTCCCGCAAACCAAAACCAGCAGAGAAAAGCCAAATCCCCTCACCTCCTCCTCCTCCCTCAGTCCTTTATTGACACACACACACACGTGCCAAGGACCATCTCACCTTCCTAACTATGGTGCTGGGTTTTACGGGGACACATTCACACATTTTACAGCGTGGCTTTTACCACCCTGAGGTTCTTGTCTTGCTTTCCCTGAACACCAACCTTTATCCAGAGGCCGTGCCCCTCTCCCTGGGGCTCAGAGCAGGGAGCCCCTCTGCCCCAGCAGATGCACAAGGAACAAGAAAACACGTTTACCTAGCTGACATCAACTTTTAATTAATCATTACTAGCATTAATACAAATACATAGATGTCAACTGGCAGACTGAAACGCTGTGATGCCCACTCCCATCTGAACCTGACACAGCTTTGGGCACAGAGACACCCTAGGGGTCATCATCTGTCCCATTGGTCAAAACCACGACAGCTGCCAACACCCAAGACAACCTCTTTTTTTATCCCCTCCTTTGAAAAGCTCCCTCAGAGCACCCGAAGAGCAAAGCTGAAGGCCCAGGGAGGAACCTGAGTGCTCGAAATAGAGCATCACTGATGCAGCATATGGAGGTGAACTTCAGCAGCACACAGCTCCTTAACCATGCCCACGTGAAATATACTTCCACAAACCTTTGGACCATCAGTACATGTGAAATAAGATGGAAGTAAAAAAAATATATAAATAAATAAAAAAATTTTGAAAAGGAAAGTCCTGAAAGTCACAGTGCACATCAGGAGTATTTTATTTTTATATCCATAGTTGAACATTGGGACCATTTTCCCTAAGAATAATGTCAAGAGAAGAATAATTCAGACTGGTGCTTGCCCCTGGAGCTGGAGCTCCCTCTGACCCGCTCTGCTCCCCAAGGAGGACACCGAGCACAGCGCCATTAGGGCTCTGCAGATCCTGAGAGGTCTCTTCTCCTCAGCTCACACCCGAGGACAGTCGGCAGCTCAGCCCCCTACGCACGTTTCTGCTCAGTTTTACTCTTCTCGTTAATCAACACCCCCCCCTACTTCTTTGACTTAACTGCATCAGATAAACTGCAGCCTGACAATTAAGCCACCGCGACGTATTTTCGACATAATCACACCGGGGTTTTTTGCCCCTAAACTTAGCAGCGTGATTGCTAACGAGGTGCTCCCGCGCTCGCTGCACCGCTGCCGGAGGATGCGCTGGAGACGGGAGGATAAAGATACCTGATTAAAGAGACTTCTCCGAGGCTCCACGGCAGGTAGAGAGACATGAATAATTCACAGTATGAAAAGTAAAGGTGAAGTAGCAAAACTGTCTTGGGTATATCACAGAGGATGTAGGTGTATGATCATAAACATCTTATTAAAAGCAGAATTGGAGAGGGAGAGGAAGGGGAAGAGGGGAGAGAGGAGAAGGGAGAGGGATTCACTCCAGAAGTAAGTACGGAGAATATATTTAAAAAATTTGTTTTGCAAAGGTATTTAGAGGTCAAACCTCCGTCAATCCCATGGGAAGTTTAACATTTTGATTCTAACTTCTAGCTAATTGGATTTACTTGACATGCACGCATCTAAACAGCTTTTATCATCCCACCAGCATCCCTGCCAGTCAGCTCTGTCTCTTCCTACAACCTCACTGCTCTTGGATTTTTGAGATTAGCCTAAAACCCACCCCCGACTGACCCCCAATTCCTCCCCTGTTGGTTCTGGCTCAAGCCAAGCTGGGGATTGCAGGGCTGAGCACATCAGCCAGGTCCATGTCCCGCTCCCACAGGTGGGGATCCCACCGTCCCCATCACCCCTCCTGCAGGGGTGCCCCTGCCTGCACATGGTATTTCACCCTGCAATTTGTGCCTGTTTTCTGCCTTCACCGGCTCCTCTGTGCCCTGCCAAGTGCTCTTCTCTCCCCTCTTAGACAAAGTCTCCTTCAGCAGTGCTTTTTCCCTTCCGGAGCCATCCCATGTCTTCCCACTCACCCCTATATTTTCTGGAGATTTGCATTGGGAACTGCAGAGTAACAAGGACAAACCCTCAGTTCGCTGTGCCATCCCGTGGGCTATCCACCCGCTGCAGGGTTCAAGGACAAACTCATTTCATTGTTGGGCTCTTCAGGCACACAGCCAACGCTGCCCAAAACTGTTTGCCACTACCCCAAAACTAGTTTCTTTGTTAAAGCAGGAAAAGGTGAAAAACTGCTGCCAGCACATTCCCTTGGACACATTCCCAGCTCCCAGACTGGCTCTGGGTGTGTGTTCCTCAGAGCTGCACAGAATTGTCGCTACGAGCATTGTCACAAGCATCCCTATGAGCATCACCGCGAGCATCGCGTCACATCCCAGAGCAGCTCCAGCTCCCACCAACACCAGCCACAGCACAGGGTCCTCATTCATTCCCCTCCTCCCTCCCTAACTATGAGGCCACTGGACGCCCATCACAGGGGGTTTCTCCCCAGTTTGGCATTTCCCCCTCATTTAAGCCTCATTTCTCAGCCTTTCTCTCTCTCCCTCTCCATCCCCATGTGCTGGCCCAGGCGACACCAGGCTCTGAGTCAAAGACCTTCGCCAGGTTCTTCCTGACCTGCCTTCCTCTGCTCTTTTGCACATGATTCTTTTTAAATATCAAGATCTCAGGCCCTGATCTTCAAGACACTTAACGATCTGAGCTCTGAATATCTATAAAATCATGCAGAGCTCTGTGAGGGTGGTAGTCACGGCTCCACCTCTCTTGCACCTACTGGAATGCAGAAAAAGTCCAATTTTTACTTGAGACTGAACTTTTCCACCTTCCAGTACAAAAATATATGCTTATTGGAAGCCAGGACCATGGCAAAGTTGACTCCTCCTGCTCCAGAAACAGAGCAAATTTTATTAATTTTGTCTTCAGAGGAAGAGGGATTTGGTGTTGTCATGAGCAAAATCCAACTGTGCCAAGCCTTGCTGGAGGCAGAGTTTTCTTGTTAGAAACCAAGTGAAAGGAAGGCTTATCTATATTGCAAAACAAAGGCATGGCTGTAAGGCCATGTAAAATCTGCACGTTACCTTAACGCTGCCACTGCAGCAGGCGGGCACAGGCCTGGTGTGTACGTTCAAGGGAGATGCATGACTCATGGCTTAATGTGCTGGGTTTCCAGGAGTCCACCCCAGTCCTCTCTCAGAAACAACACCCCTGTGTTTCAGTGCTCCTGTGCTGGAGACACTCGATGAATACACTTTTCATGGTCCTTAGCTTTCAAATTAAAAATGAAACATACAAAAAAATTAAAAATGCCCCAAACTTGGGGGACGTTAAACCATCTCTCCACTCTAACTGTCCACCCAAACAATGCAGAGCCTGCTGGCCTGCTTGACTATGCTCCCAGGCAGAGAAGGTCCCAGCACCAGGGTCCTGGTGGGACCACCAGCTGGCTCAGCCCCAGCCCCCAGCAATTGCTGACATGGGGACAGGTCATCTTGGGACTTTGTGAGGTTCTCAGCAACTCCAGCACTTGCCCTAAAGGGCAGGTTTGCTTTTCTGTAGCACTTTGAGGCTGATTTGTGAAAATACCTTTATTACTGTTATTTGCTCTTAATTATGATTCCAACTTTGGTTTTCTGCGGGAGAATACAGCAGTTTGTAGCAGCCTATAGAAAAGAGCATGATGTCCTCAAAAGCACCAGAGCAAAATCCATAGTACACTTAAGTGAAATTACCATTTTTCTCTTAACTGTAGCTGGCAGCAAATCGAAGATGAGAAAAGAAGGAAGAAGAAGGCATTTTGTATTTTCAGGAGAAAGCTGGAGACAAATCCATAACCTTCATCTTATTTACATTACTTGTTTGCATATAAAAATGTGACGACTGCCCTCCCAAAGTGATGGCCTCCCAAGACTGCAGCCCTTTGATTTAGACAACCTACTGACCAAAGGTCACACTGGCCTTTACCAAAAGTCCTCTGCTCATCAGGAGGCTTTATACCGTTAAATCCTTACATTCAGCATGATGGATAAAATCAGGAGTGCCTGGGTTTTCGAATCTGCCAAGAAGAGGGCTATGAAATATATTTGATACAAAATAGCTTAGAAACCACGATTCCAGTTGTCAACAAACAACAAGCTGCAGATCAGCATGACTCTTGCACAAATCTTCAACTTCTCTCCCCCCTTCTTTGAACAGTTTTAATATTTCCTCCATCTCACCCGCTTCTGAGAAGAAAGCGAGTCAACGTGCGTGACTTTAAGGAGGAGCTGGCAGGTCTTTAAGCACAACAACTACACAGAGGATAAAAGGAATAGGTGCAAAGCAAACCAGACAAGAAACTTTAAGCTGCTGTATGTCGAAAGAGACATCTATGAACTTTCCTTCAGTTTTAAGGTGTCTGTGTCATAAAATTTTCAGCAATTTCCAGACAGAGCTGGAATACTCAGCAGCGTAAAGTCAATCCGAGGATCTTATTCAAGACAGGTACAGCAGCAGGCAGACCTGCTTCAAAGGGAGCCTCCAGCTCCACTTATGGATTTCCCCGGCACAGCTGACCACAAAGTATTCCATGAAACTTTTATCTTAGCTGTGGATAGAGCAGTGAGCCTGAGATACCAGTGGAGGAAGTGGCTTAGCTGGACAAGTGAGAGCTTCCATATCAAAAACGTGTACATGAACAAACACGGTACAAACACATGCATTTCTGACCCTTCATCACCTCCACAACTGTGCTAACCCCAGGGTGTGAAGGATCAGAGAAATTATGCCTGAGCATAATAATGCCTAGTAATTCCCAATAGTTTCCCATGGAAGCCAGCTGGGAAGGTGGGTTTGGGACCCCGCACAGCTAGCAAGGGCTGGCAGCCCCTCTCCATGCCCAGGTTGGGCAGAGGAACAGCCCCTCCAGCTCCATTGCAGCATCTCACCTCCATTAACAGAGCTCCCAACTTCACAGCCACCCAAGAGCCGATTCACCTCATTAGGAGAAAAAAAAGTCTCCAATTCCCTCTCAAAATCCGACCACTTTTCCATTGTGATTTGCAACGGGCATACGTCAACCTAAATAAAGCCACAGGGAGCAGCAAACCCCTCTGCTCACCACAGCTCACAGGCATTTACACGGCAGCGAACAAAGCGGCTTCATCACACGGCCCAGCACAAAGCGTCCTCGGAGGCCGCAGCCAGCGAGGCTCCGCAGAGCCCCTCTCCAGGAGATAACCACTTTGTCACCAGAGTGCTCCCGAATACCACCGGCCTGGGAAACGGAAAGCCCAAGGACGTTTCAAGAACTCGCGTGTGAAGTGACTGCCAACCGCCAGGCCAAGCAAACAGGCTCCGAAACCCTCTCGTAAAAGCAAACATCATCAAATCTAAGCCTTTTCCCATTTCTATGCAGAATGGGAAGTGCGGCTCGGCTGAGCAGCAAGAGAATATCCAACACACACCCCAGTGATGCCAGCCGTATAGAGAGACAGAAACACACCTGGTAGCGGCTGCTCCATCATGTTGGTTGCCATGAAGGTCACCGCCGGCGCAGACACAGCAGTTACCCGGGCAACTTGCGTTGGCATCAAGGGTCCCACGTGAGCATCCATCCTGGAGGCAGGACCTGCATCCACACCAGAAGGAAACCTTATGGTTTTTAACTCGATAAACACAAATACCTGTAAAAAACTCCTTTTTTTTTTTCAGCCCTGTTTCACAGAATGCTCTTTTAACCCCCTCCTCAACATTTCCCTCTCTACCCATTTGCACAGTTAAAAGAATGGGGTTTGTGCTTAGTTATTATTTACCAGTTATTACTGGTTTACTCTGGCCATGACGTCCAGGGATTCTCCACAAATAAGCATCATTGAAAATTTTAAACTAATGAAAACGTGGCCTTCAAAATGAATTTGCAAGGATATACCAGTGCTTTCAGAACAGGTTACAGCAAGAACAGTTTTCTTATTTAAGACAAAATAACACACTTCCAGTTTGTACTGTTACTCATCACAAACCCTTTGTGCCCCACTCCATCCATGGGAAATTATTTTGCTGAAACTTTAGAACAGCAGCTTCATCCAAGGGAATCACAGTCTGCTGAGACTGCTCAGGAAATCGCTAAATTGCTGATAAACAATATTCATGATAAAGTAGCGACTCGGGTCAGCTGCTAAACCCATGCTAATTAAACCAGGCTACTTAACCCTTGAGAACTGGCCACTGCTGCCAAATTCGAGGTCAAACCTTGAGCATCAGCTTCCCATTAACTGCGCACTTCTACAGGAATAGATTTTCCAGGAACTAGGAGACCGGTTCCACACCATCTCGTCTCAGACATGAATTCCTGCATCCCCTCAGGAGGCTCCACGCCCTGTTTAAGAAGCCAAAATTTCCAAACTAAGCCGGCAGTAGGGACCTATCCTTGGTTTGAGGGCGACTCTGGGAATACCATCAGATTTCCCAAACATGATCCAAGCTGTGGAATTTCCTGCCCTTTCCTTTCACTAACTCCTCGAACACTTCTCATCCCAACTCCTCTGCATTTCACAGCACCGGGGATCATTTCTGGAACCTTCACACTGTTCAAAAAACTCACTCACACGCTATAAACCTCTTCATTGATTTTTGCTTCTCAGACTCCAGCTGCCAAAGCTGATTATTAAACCCTCACCAACATGGAGACACCAGTTGCTTTTCTGAATGCAACTGTAACATCATTTTATCAGCAAAAGGATACTTTTTCTTCTTGAAAAATGGAGTCTTGGGTATGGCGATAACACAAGGGGGTTATCATCCTATAAAGGGTTAACACGTCCAGAGAACCATTCAGCAAAAAGTAATGTTTTGGCAAAAAATGATCTAAGGAAAAAGTAGGAGGTAAATGAAGCTTTAGGAGTCGGGGCCAGAACACCAACTCCTTTGAATGTTTGATAATGCATTTTGATAATGTTTGATAATACCAGCTCGCTATGGGCTGGGATATCTCAGCTAGCTGATCCCACAGACCTACTTGTTAAGGGATGATTTATTCATTTAAAATGCAAATGAAACACCTCTGCAAACCATGACCCCCTGCCAGCAAGGAAAGAGCAAATGACTTTCCAGAGGTGCTGAATGGAAGAAGCAGGAGGACAATTGCCATATTTCCATGTGCCCAGAGGGTGGTTGCCCCCATCTGCTGGGGGATCACCCCACTAGCCCCCTCTTCTCCTCCTGCCCTCCAGGGAGCTCCAGCCCAGGGCTGGGAGGCATGAATGAGCACAGCATCCCCTCCCTCCAGGAGATGGCACACTGAACAGTTTTATGGGCTTCCACCCAACCTTCAGCTTCATCCCCACCTGGAGTACAGCCCTCCAAGGCAAGAGTTAATCAGCGAGCCACCCTCCTGCCAGCCAGCCAGCCAGTAGAAGGGACAGAAAAGAGGGAATGAGAGGACAGTGCCAGCACAGTTTTAACCTCCCAGGTCTGGCAGAGGTTCATACAGGACAGACAGTGGAGATGACCACATGGAATTGTCTAGGTTGGATACATCTCAAGGTGTACACAAAACTAAATACGCAAAGCATGAATTTTCTCAGGCAATAACTCAGACATACAGGTACGTGTGTGGTGACCTTCTGAACTGGTGAGAGGCCTCCACGGACCTGCAGTGATGTAGGACAAAGTAAAACGGATGCCAAGAGATGCTCCTGGATCAATGGTGCAGGAGCTCCTGCACCATTAACACCAAAGGAGCAGGGGGAGAGGAGAACTGGAATCTCTGTGATGCACTAACTGTCCCCAGCAGTCCCACAGCGTTCTCCTGCAGTCTCCTCCCTGGGAGGGCAGCACAGGCGTCCTGGGGGCACAGGGAAGATTAATGGCAAGGAGCTGCAGGAAAAACACCAGACAAGGAAATAGTTTGCTATTTCTCTCTTCCTTTTTTTGCCATTAAGTCAAGGTAAGAGAAATTCCTGCAAGACACAATCAGTAGCAAGATAAAGAAATTACCCTGCAAGGTACGGTGACATCTTTAATCCACATTTGCTTTGAAGAAGAAATGATAAACATGGCATTTATGGGAGAGGAACAGGTCAGCGTGATGTTTGTTGTACTACCTACAGCACAACAACGTGACTGGAGGCACTTGTAACCCTGGCCCTCTCTAACAAGATAGTGAACCGTTTTCCAGCCCGAGATGATGTTCAGACCTCAGGCAATGACAGTTTCTTTTTTTCTGTTTTTGTAAAAGCCCCTGGCAAAACTATTAACTTTGATGAGCTCTCTGGATATAAAGAAGTGCCAAGGAACCATCAGTTCCAACCCTGAAGCCTAAGGTGCCTCCAACCACACGGAGCTCAGAGGACTCACAATGGCCGCTGTGGTTAGATGGAGATGCCCAGCAGGACACATGCACAAACAGACTGGAATTCTGGTTTCCATAGCCTTGGAGACCATTCCTTCAGCCAGGATTTCCCTCTGTAACTTAGATGTACAGTGCTATGCAATTAATTCCATCAGTAATATTTTATAGAGCAAGAGTTGTTTGGTTTTCTTTGGCTTTGCAATTTAATTTTAGTGACAGCAAAAAGGACACTTTCATCCTGTTGCTTCCGGAGCCATCAGAGACAGATTCAGAGTTTCATCCTCTGCTCCCTTCCGACTCACATGGCAGCTTTGCTACCTGCAGCAAGGAAAAGGCCATGCAGCCATTCTGCTTTCATCCAAAATGACCTCCTGGAGTGACGCTGGAGATGAGCACGGCCAGGGAAGCTCTGGCTTCTCCCTCTCCACCTTTACATTTGCCAACGGAGGGAACCTGCACCACCCGATGGGCTCAGCCCAGGTCCCCTCCTGCTGCTGCAGGTCCCCGGGGTGGACAGGCTTCTCTCAGGCAGCCCCACACTTTCCAGACAGGGTCTTTGAGAAACACCGGTCCACAACTGGCCCCTGAGCATGGTTGGGCACCATGGCTCCCACCACCGCCCTTTACTCAGGGCTGCATTACCATGAACAGGAGAAAATTCATACCCAGCTCCAAAAACACCCCTGTTCCCATCCCACCAATGCCTCCCGTGACAATGGGAGCCAAGATGCTGCACTGGGAACCAGCACACAGCATGGGAGCCACCAGACACTTGCCGGTTCACCCCCAAAATGCTGAGCTGTACAGGGACAGCGGGCAGATGGAGGCTCACATGAAGGTCTGCACGTGAGTTTCAGTACACAAACAACTCTCTGCACTCAGAACTGGAAGAACGTTCATAACGTGCTTAATTATCTCCCCATCATCAGACAAACACCACCTGAGATGGGCTCTGCCTGTCCCGTTAGCACAGCGTACGCTGCGGGCTGAAACGTGACTTTCCAGTTGGTTATTTCAGCTGCTGCTTTATGTTGATTTATTTTCGCATCCAGGAACAATAAAACTATCAGTGCATCTTTTGGTGTGATGGAAGCAATTAGCTCCCAGCTTCCATCCCTACTGGATGCAAGCATGTACACACAAACACACATATATACATAATTTCATACATGCAGACCGAGTTCCGCTGCTCAGTTTAATTCTGTGTGATGCTCACCAACTAAGCTTGAATGGTTTAAGGCAATCATAACCTTTAAGGAATAAATATTTATGCTTTCTAGGTCTTTGTGCTGATAAAAAGCAGCCTTAGCAATAGATGGATTTGGAATACAAATAAACTCTGTGGATTGAGTTTAATGTCAGGCTGCAATATCAGCTCTGGGGATGAACTGAACATAACCCGGGCTGGAATAACACCTAAACACGAACCTGCCCCCGCCCACCCACACTCTCTGCATCCTGCCATTAAGGTCAGGCAGATTTTACCATCAAACTATAAAACAACACTGAGGAGGGGGAGGATAAAAGTCATCTTTTCCATGAAGTTTCTGATTGCAGTTAGAGCCAAGGAGCCCTGATGAACAAGTCGTGCGTTTTGGGAACATCTGTCCATTTTTAAGATTCTCTCAGTGCAGAGGCGTTTTACTGTCCTTACAAACTCAGGGCACCTACGACTCGACTGCAGCGGGGACACTGCAAGGACACGGGTGGACAACAGGAGCAAGGTCTCTGCTCCCGCTGGTTCCCAGCAGCAGAAGGTTCAGAGATCTGAGGATCTTCTGCAAGTGACACTGATTTGCATCCCTCATGAGCAGAGGCTGGTTTGCATCCCAGACAGAGGGTGAGAGAAGAGCAGCCCCAGCCCCAGGGACATCCCAGCCCCGGGAACAACCGCTCTTCCTCTGTGCCCAGCCAGGGCAGCTCAGAGAGGCCAAGTCTCACAGCCAGACTGGTCAAACTGGGGAGGGCTATAAAGGACAACCCTGTCACCCAGCGTGTCTGAACTGGCATTTTTTATGCTTTTGCTTCAGCACCTGAAGAAGAGAAAGGGAAACTCCTCGTGACAAGTGACAGACTGACATCTTATCACAGACCAACTTTTAAACATAAAAGCTTCACGGTCTCAGTGGATTTCCAATTAATTCTATAATACTTCAACAAAATCAAGACATGCTGTTAATATACCTGTTTTTGAAAAACACCTTTAAAAGAGACGTTATTTTCTGGCTGGAGACTACTGTCCAAATGGCACCCATCATAAAGATCACTGCCTTAAAGATATCAAGTAGGAAAAAATGCTGTCTCTGCTGCTGAGAGATGGAGATGACACAGGGGTGTTCCTGTTACTGAAAAGCTCTCGTCAGAGCCCACCAGAGTCCATGGGAAAACATCAACAGCTTTGGAAAGAGAACAGGGATATTTAATGCTAATTCACACCTCGAGTAGTTCAGAAACAGGAAAACAAATGGAAAATACATTCTAGCACCCCTGCATGCAGTGAATCTGCCCGTGCACTCCACCGTACGGCAGCACCTACCCAGTATGTCCCCCTGAGGTGATGACAGACCTGCCCGGCCACTGGGGTTATCCCCTCAGGTCTGCAGACCTCTCCATACCCGTGAAAACCACAAGGTCTCTGCTGCTGCTGGTTCCCAGCCTCATCCTCTGACCCAGGTGAAGGCCCCAAAGTCTTACATTGCTCAACTGGCTTATGAGCGGGGCTGCTGGGCTGAAATCTGTACAAATCCAAGAGTCCTGACAGTGCAGCTGGGCTCAGGTGTGGGAACATGGGAACTTTGCTTCCTTGCCCATACTATTTTAATCTATTCCAGCACCTTGTTTGGCTCCCAGAACACCAGTGTTTTAACTCCTCTGCTTTGTCAGAAACTTTATTCTTGCTTGTTGGCATAGATATTCATTACATTCTGCTGTGTGCAGACAGGATCTCCCTTGGCTTCTAAAGACGGTGAACATTTTTAGCAGTAAAAGCCCAAGAAAGTAATTTTCAAAAGTGTGCCCATGACCAAAGAGTCGAAAACCTATTAACAGTATAATTTTGTTGACTTTCAAGTCACTGATGCAACGCTGAAAATCCCCTACTCAATAAGAAGCCCAGCAGGTACTCTGAGATATGCTTATTTTCTAAGTCAAATGTGAGCCACAATGATTCTTTTTTACATCCAAATTGAAATGTAATGAGAATGTATTAACAAAGAGCATTAAATATTCAGTGGCCTGGCTCTGCTGGGAAAGCCTTTACCTTACACTTCCCGAGGGACGGCAGAACATCGCTGATGTAAGGCGGGCTCTGCCCTTCTGACACCGTCTGCAGGAATTCCACTCCTGCACATGAAAACCAAACAAAACCCAACCAACCCACCCCAGAAAGGCCTAAAGCAGGAGACACATATACATATGAAATAAAACACTAATATTGATTCTAAACACTCAAAAGGGCTTTCTCCCCAGTGGCAGATAGAGCTGCTCTTCCCTTCTGTGGGGAGTACCCGCAGAGAGTGGCAGTTTGGGGAGCAGAGGACACTGCCCACAAATCTGCCATCAGCTCCTGGTTCCTTACCGCTGCACATTGGATGGAAGTGGAAGAATGGCAATAAGAGAGAAAGGGGAAGGGTGATACCAAAAGGAATGCACGCTTCTAGAATGGAAGAGCTCTCAGCAGGTTACGGTACCGCCCGGCACAGACACGAGGGACGTGAGGGCACCGCAGTGAGCTGGAAAAAGCATTAGCTGGCTTATGGATTTTGACACAGAATTATTGCTACTTTTTTTTAGTTAAAAGTGGATTGTGTAGAAGCTTAGGCACCTCATCACTATTCCCTCTGATTAATAAATTGCCCTATAAGGAGGTCAGCAAATTAGTACAGGACTTTGACTCTTTGGTTAAATGAAAAATATACCCATAACCCTAGACAGATGCACACAGAGACACACACCTATAGCTGCAGAGCAGGGACACAAGCTGGAGAGCTGTCACCGGCCTTTTCAAAGGATAGACCCATTTTACCACCTTTTCACAGGAATTCAGTGAGGCGGTAGCAGCAATAACCATTTAAGTAATATGAAATAAGCAGATTCCTACTTTTTGTTTGCAACTGTTTGATGAGGAATGGCTTTTAAAAGACTAATGTGGCAGAAAGCTTTTCCCCAGTGCAGCACCAGCAGTGCCACCGGGGCATCCCAGCACCACCCCCCACACCAGCTTCCCTGCTGGGGATGCAGGCGTTGCCAACAGCCCGGGGCTATCAAGAGGCACCACAGTGGCTGGGCTGCTCCAGGGTCTCAACAGCCCTCCTCAAGCCCAGACTTACAGCACACTCAGGCCCTTTAGAGACAGATATCTACAGCGTTTGACAGAAACCCAGACTGACAATAGCTTTAAAAAAGCAGGTAGAGAAATATGACCAGGGCTCTGAGGACCCAGGTGCCAACACTGTCAGCCCAAACCCTTCATCTCCTGCTCGTCACGAAACTTTTGGAAGTCATGAGCTTCTTAGTGATGAGAGTTCATCCCCAAGAGCTGCCCCAGCACAGCACCAGGCTCCTACAGAGGCAAAGCATTTTCATCATACCTTCCTTTTTTAGGGGGTATTTGCCCAGATGATCCTGTGCTCCTGCACAAAAACATTGGAAACTGCTAGTAGCTTTTGTAAAAATATGAAAATCAAGGTTGATCTTCAGAAGACTGAAGGAACACCTCTGTTGTCATGACCAGCAGGACAGGGAGTAGAAGAGAGGTGCTTTAAGTGCTCCAGCTGAAAGAAGGTGACAGCAAAACCTCATCTTCTCGGAAGTGCCCCAGCATCCAGGAGAAGGCAAAGTGCTCTGGATGTCAAAAAAGCTCCAATCGAAGTTTGCACTTACTTAAATACCAGGAGGTATTAAAATCTGTAGGAAACTGCCCCTTGTTATGTCAGGGAATTGCTTAAGGAGATAATTGCCCATCTCCTTGCAGGCTCACTGGCCGGCAGACAGGACTGTCTCAGCAATCAAGTGCAAGTCACCTCCTCTGACCTCCGCTGGGTCTCCTGGCATTGGGAAACCCGGGGTTATCACCATTTACCACCAAAGAGCTAAGGGAATGAAAGGTTTCAGCTGCAAGGGCTCTGCCCAGGGTTAATTCCAAGGTACAATGGGTGAGTGATGCTCCCTGCCCACCCCTCCACCCCTCAAGCAGGGCCATGAGCCCAGCCATGCTGCTAGCCTCCAGGCACATCAAGTAGCCCAAAGGCAACTGAGCCAGCGTGCTGGGAGACAGCCCAGCCAGCAGCAGCTCCTGGCAGGAAAGGCCCTGCATTTGGAAAATATTTACATTTCATTCCAATCATCCTCTGTTACGTGTCTGAGTGCCAGGCTGGCAAGCAAATTCCACATAAAAAGCAGACTACTGGAAATACTTTCAACAGTCTCGCAGGGACTGAGGGGGGTCGGGGCAGCCCCTCGGGGCAGGAAGAGCAGCAGCACGGGCAGCATCAGCCAGCTCCTTCTGCTTAATGCAGGAATGGGGAATTTTCATGCTAATCTGCAGAAGAAACAGCTGCAATGCCTGAAAAAGGCGCTTGAGAAGACAGATTTAGCTCTCAAACACAGCTAAAGTAGGGAAAATAAATAACTGTTTTGAATGAGAATATCCTTAGTTAGTATGAGTACAAATGTGTGTATTTGCTGTGGTGGCTCTCAAAACAAATAGTATTTCCTTTTGCTTAGTTCTTACAACTCAGTCCTCTGGCTGGAGCAGCATTTCCACCCAGGAACCTGCCAAAGTCCTGCTGCTTTCCAATGACCAGACAGACAGACAGACAGCAACTTGAACACAGACACATCCCACGACAAAGTTCAATAATGTTTTTCATATTTGGATTTTCAAGGGAAGTGGTTTGAGGGTCTTTGACTGCAACTCCCAGAATCATGGAATGGTTTGGGTTGGAAGATTAAAGCCCCCCCCCAGTGCCACCTCCTGTCCTGAGCAGGGACAACTCCCAGCAGACCAGGTTCTTCCAAGCCCTCTCCAACCTGTCCTTGGACCCCTCCTAGGTGAAATATCTCCCAATATTTGAAAATACTGGAAATATCCCAGGGTTTTGTAATTGGCAATGCTTCTGAAATGGAGAGCCAATGGAAACATGTTGGCTCCCTTGCCACCGCGCAGCGGCCGCTCTGCTCTGCCCAAACTCATGGTATCTCAAATATCTGTTTGAAGAAATGAAATCAGCAACAGCAAACAAATGAACCTGGGCTCCACCTCAGGTGCCAAAAGGGATAAAACAAAAGGGATCCTCGCTGAGCCAACCCAATCTGCAGTGAAGCAGACTTACTGGGGTGTTACGCTGTGGGTTTCCTGCCAGCTGCACACAAAATGGCTCTTCTGCACGAGAAACAGCTTCTAGCAGGAAATTTTAAAGGCACCAGAACATTGTACCAGACCCAGATCAGCTGGGAGGTATGATGGCAACTGCTACGTCTTTCTTCTGCAAAAAGGCATTTGAAAAATATGCAAAACCTGTGCTTAAACTTAGGCATGATATTATAGTGCATTAAAGAGAAACTGGGGTTCCTGAGAAAACAAATTTGTTTGGTGTTTATTTTTTCCCCCAGTTTCCTCTGTTTTCAGCTGTTCTGGGGTCTGGCTGAGCATAGCCATCAGAACACAGGGGAGCTACCACCACCCAGAGAAGTTCAAACACAGCACGTCTCACCCCACATCAAACCCGAGATCAGGCAGGAGATCGCTGATGGTGAGTATCCTCTCCCGAAGGCAGGGAGGCTGAGAAGTGCTGAGAAACTCTCTGTTTAAAGGGCACAACTCGGGATTCTCACTCATGCCATTTTCCCAGGTCACAATTTCATTGCCAAAGGTGTCCCCTCTCCAGAAATCTCCCACAGGGAATCCCCTCCTGCTCCCCAGAAGGGCAGGGGGGTCAGCAACGCTGATCTGGAACCACGGGTGCACATCCCACCCAGCTCCAATTTACAGCATGTTTAGCAACTTGAATATTTACTTGCCATAAACTCCCTAACTTTAAGGCCAAAAGTAGAAGAAACACTGTGTTTTCTCAGGTTTGGTTTTTTTTTAGGGGGGTTGGTTGGTTGGTTGGGTTTTTTTCCCAAACCAAAGGGAGAAATGAAACACAAACCCCTCTGCAGGGAAAGGACAGGATGGTACATCCAGCAGAACCAAACAGCACCTCCTCCCGCCCATCCTCATTCAACCCTTTTCTCCACCTTCCTGTAAAGCCAAAAAAAGGGAGTTCATATCAAGAGTCTGACTTTTCTGAGGAATAATCCCCGCCCTGGCACCCCAGTTCAGCTGCAGGAGGCTAACTGGTACCAGTCAGTGTTCAGCGTCCCCATGTCACTTAAGGAAGCGGCTCCCCAGCTCACTGCTTCTCCTATTGGAGTTGTTTGAAGGAAACTCCTGGGAGCATTTTAATATTTTCTAGCTATATTCTCATTGCCCAGGAAGCACTGGGTTACATCGAATCAGAATCAGTGTTTTGGGTTTTTTTTTTTTCTTCAGGAAAGAAATACACAAAATTTAACTGAAAATCAGTTAAAGTCAGATGAGGTGCTAAGAGAAACAGATATAATTTAAAAAAAAGAAACCCCCAACATTTGTAAGTTGATGGTTTTTATATTTCTATGTGCAACAATCCCTTGTTCCCTTAAAGATAAAATCAAAACTGAATTATGGTGTCAGATAACTGGCAGGCTGCACGCCACCATCAGTCTCAGCCAATTAAGCGAGCTGTGCCCTGGGTGGAGCAGAGCCCAGTCCTGATAACACGGCACTGGCTTCTGGAGAGCCCAGTCCCCATCACACAGTGCTCTCCTCCTGCATCTTCATTACTGTCTTGTTTGAAACTTGGGTCAGAAACTATCTAAAGAGCTGCCTTTGGAAAAACAAAGCTGCTGCTTTCACATTGCTGCTTAGTAACAGTGGGCTTTGTGTCATCCTTCCAAAGCCAGAATTTGCAGGACATTTCTGGATGACTCCTTGAGTGCACGATGCCAGCATGGACCAACACAGACCAGCCCACCGAAGTGGAGGGACCAACAACACTTCCCATCCAGGAGGCTCCCAGACAAAGCCTTTCACCTCAGGATTTTATCAGGCCCCACGTATTGATGCACAGAGGGGTTTGGTACCCTTTATTCCTCCTATGCCCCCTCTTTTTAAAACATTTCCAAGCTCTGCAGGATGAAGGTCAGGGTTCAGGAGACCAGGAGAAGTTCAAGAACCTGAGTTTGGGTTCCCATCTCCAACGTCCTGGCACTGCACTTCCTCCTGTACTCCATGAGCAGGTTCTCCACTGCCAGCTTCGTACAAGCTGTTATTCCACAAACAGCCTCTGGAACCCTGGTTTGGATAGCAGAAAGCACAAGGCTTGTCTCTGGAGATGTATCTTGGCTCCAGTGGGTGCTACAGAAACAAGTGCTGGGTCCCTGCTCGCCCAGGACAGCTGGCTGGAGATGTGTCACATTCTGAGTGTGTCCCCAGACCCACCGTGGGACACAGGTATGCTCACCCGTCCTTAACTACGTCCTACATAGAGCCACAGAATGCTGTGGGTCAGAAACAACCTTAAAGCTCATCTAGTTCCAACCCTTTGCCATGGGCAGGGAAACGTCCCACCAGACCAGGTTGCTCAACATCCTTTGTCCTTCACAAAGGAAGGACAGAGATGACTCTTTTCCATCCAAGAACAGATCAGAAAGAAGGTCAGACTGCCCTACAGGATTGCAAAGTATGATTCCCGTCTGCAATGTATAATTTTTGTTCACCATGGTTTTAACAGGACAATTGATTTTTAGGGAAGAAGAGAAAATATGATTTCATCTCATTTCATGCAGGAGGATATTTACAAGATACAAATCATAAAGACAACATGGCTACAAATAATACACTACAATCTGTGCCAGACTGGCATGGTTTTAAATTACTTCACTTCTACTAAAGCTTACACCAGAAAATTTTTCCTTCAGAATGCTCTGTATTGACAGCAAGTATATATTGCAGACACACACACAAAAATAATATTTTGAGGGAAGAAGAGCAAAATTAGCCATTTCACTTTCGCAACAAGACATATTTAGGGAATTGTTGGTGTTCTCCCACCTGGATTCCCCATCACCCTGAGCCTTACAGGATGACCCTACAACCTGCAGACAGACCGACAGCAGTTAGGGTAAACTGGGCACGTGACATCACCCGACCCACACGTGGCAGCGTGCTGCTATCGTTTCCTTTAGAAAAGGGAAAAAAATAATTACCTTCAACACAAACCTTCAAACTAAGGGGGACAAACACCTGCTTCACCAGAGATAAAATCTGGCACCTTTAATCAAAAGAAAGTAGGTACACTGGTCCACAACTGCAAAATAAGAGGCTCCATCTGCAGCCACTTGATGCTACATCAGCTCCATGGGCAACTCCTTGGCCTTCCCTCAACAGATGCCAAGTGCTCTCAGCGTCACCACATAGAGCAAGCCCTGTGGTCTTACTCAAAACTGTCCTTTTTTTCCCCTTTACCTGAGCTCCATCAGCCTCGCTCTGTACGTGTTCCTGCTGCAGGAACTCCGGGCTCTGCCCTTGCTCTCCCCTGCAGGCAGGAAAAGCTGAAATCACCGTGTGCCCCCCCGAGAGCAGACGCACAGCCCCGGCTGGCACGGGCCTGAGCGCGCCCGAGCACAGGCAGTGGCTGCACTCCTGGTCCTGGGGGCTAATTTCAGCCTGTCCTTTCAGTGAGCATTGACAGGGCTGCTCAGGAACGAGGAACTGCTGAAGGAAATTGCTCATCGGAGCGGGGAGGGAAGAGGCGCGGATAGAAAGCACAAATTTGGGTGAATCTGCAAAGTACGTAGGGAGTATCAGTAAGCACCTCCTGCTAAGGAGCCCAGCTGTGTAGGATCTTCCTGCCCACCTCCTCTTCTTCCTACAACCTGGCTTTTTGCAATTTCCAACAGATGAGCAGAGAAACAAGTACAATCGAAGTGGCTTCAGAACCAAACCAAAGTTGAAACCAGTCAAACCCTCTTAAAAGTTAAGAGCTGAAATGCCCCATTTGGCCTTGTCTAAATCTTGGCTACTGCGTTATTGATGCTTGTAAACACCAGGGGATAGAAAACAACCAAAAAACCCATCTGCCCTGAGGGAGGTGGAAAGGGATGATAGCTGCCACCTCGACATGCATGAAACACCCAGTAATGAAAGCCCTTGTCCTCCCTGCTCCTCTCCAACTCGGTTTTGCCATTCAACAGGCGTTAACCGCAGGCAGTTACAACTCTTGATTGCTCTTCCAAAGTCTTGTCGCCACTTTCAGGAAAGCAGAAGCTTCTCCAGCTTAAAGATTTCTCAGAGGAACTGGTTTTAGATGGGTTTTTCGCTTCCTCATTTCTTGCCTTTTGGAGAAAATAAGTTCTCCAGGTCCATGCTCCTTCCCCAAGACCCGAGAGTGCTCCACTCCTCCTCTGCTGCTTCCTTCAGACCTCCGGGATCTGGGGTGGGAACTAATGCCCCCTGTGCCCCACATCAGCTCTGTCTCCTCTCACCAGTGTTTAATTGAAAGAAAAAAAAAATAAAAATCCAAATCTAAGTGAGAGCTCTGTGACTGGCAAAAGTTAAAAACCATTTCCCAACTTTTAATGAGATTTCTCATCACAACAGCTGTAAAAGCAAGAATCATGATAATGGTACTAAAATGACATATTTAATAACAGAAATAACGAGACCATTAAAGACAGCTTTAAGCCCCACAGTTCGAAAAGCAAACGATGCAGATCCCCTGAGCGTCAGCTGGTGTCCCCAGGCAACCGCCCGGGACTTCTGCTGACCCAGCGCTGGGGACTCTGCTCGGGGTTAGGTACCACATCTTCAGAAGACTGAAAATGCAAATCCCATCCAGATTTTTTTCTCACCCTTTTTCTTTTTGAAGGTGAATAGTGTAAGTCAGAATGAGCCCAGGTTCCAAGTCATCAAACACTGATTCTCCGCCTGAAGTCATAAAGGTGAAATTCCCTGTCTGGTATTTCAGGATCAGGTGGGCACAGAAGGGAGAGACGCCCCAAAGATTTCAACTCTGGGAAAGATCTTGATATATTTAGCAAGAGAAAACTTTAGGAGCATTTAGAGCAAGCTTCCTAACAGCTGCATACATCAAGTGTGAAATGAGATTCCCTCCTTTTGCTCTCATTAATTAACTCCCGGAATCCATCTCAGCAATCACAAGCTGTGACACCCGGGGCGGGAGTTCCAGCTCTTCCCCTCCCTGGGGCTTCTTCCTCCTCCTCCTCCCAGCGAGGAGGCTGTCCTTACTGTCAAACCCCTTCCACCCCCGAGCACCAAACAGCCTATGCCCACTTACTCATTTTTCTGTATTAATCACAGAATGGTTTGGGTTGGAAAGGACCTTAAATCCTCCCCAGTGCCATCCCCTGCCCTGGGCAGGGACACCTCCCACCAGACCAGGTAGCTCCAAGCCCCCTCCAACCTGGCCTTGAACCCCTCCAGGGATGGGGCAGCCACAGCTTCTCTGGGCAACCTGGGCCAGGCTCTCACCACCCTCACACCAAAGTTCTTCCTGATAGAAACCAAAGGGGCGTTCCTTCTTGCAAAAGCAGTTGTATTAGAAATGAGTAATTCCACCTAATTCTGCTGACTTTGCCAGGAGAGGGAAGGCAATTCCATACAAAAGAAAAGAAGAAGAAATAATAATAATTAAAAAGAAAAAGAGTCAAGTGTCAGACTAGAAAAATCCCATGTATTTCACACCAGTAAGCCGAGAGAACTTCTTCTCCACAAAGCACCCCCAGGACTCCCAGTTCCAGTGCCACCATGCCCAGACCAGGCTGAGCCTCTGCAGGAGGAGACAGCCCAGAGAAATCCCTCCCCCGAAGCCCATGTGGAAACACCACTGCTCCTAGATTAGCTGTTAACAAGGAAAACAAATATTTGCCGCAGTTCTAGACAACAAAGCAAATTGGCCCCAAGACTTCACTCTCTGCCTCACACCACGCAATTCCAGCTCCCAGCATGGACCGGGAAAGGTGCCGGTGCCAGAGCGAGCTGCCAGCGCTGTCCCCACGTCCCCATCCACATAGCTCTGCACATGCACACTCCACCAATACAACCAGAGATGGTACAAAAGACCCATCACCTTTACGCCCTTTTTCTCTCTGCGCCAATGTCGTTCCAGCCGAACCAGGAGACCCTTCCCTGTGCTGGGAGCCCAGGGAAAAGCAGAGCACCCCTAGGGACTGCTTGCCTTCTGGCTCCTTCTGTGGGAAAGGGACATGGACAGCAGCGGACGCCAAAACATAGACTGGAAACCACAAACAACCCGGCAAGGCACACTTCCCCGGATTATTTTGAATTATGACAAATTTCTCTGAGCTACTGTTTTGCCAAGATGGGCAATGGCCCCATGTCCCATGCTTCCCAGGATAAACTCCTGCCATTTATCACCACTCCCCATCCCCAGGGACCCTGGCTTGGATCGCCAGTTCTTGCATTAACACCTTTCTGACTGAATATTTGCCCGATTTTCAAAGTACCACCCTGAGAAAAAAAGTATCAAGGTGGTACCACTGATTGAAAAGAAATCTTGCCAGAATTGTGCTAAAAAATGAGGCACCAAAGAGCTGGGTCCCCCGAGGAGATGACACGGATGGGGATGTTTGAGGCAGCACAATTCAGTGGGAAAACAAAAATTACCTAAAACTTCTCTAGCTGAGCTGGGCCGTGAGGCAGGAGAGGGAAAAGGCACAAGAAAAGGCACAAAGGAAGAGGGAAAATAATAAAAGAGGGGAATGCCCTACCCAGCAGGGACAAACCCTCCTTCAGAGCCTACTACACACCTTGGTGGATGTCACCAGAAACTGGGAGGAAGGGTCTGGACATCTCAGCACCCTTCACCTGCAGATGGGGACCACGCAGAGGAGAGCACACAGGAGTAAACAAAATTCCCCTTCCCCTGGATGGTAGCACGGATATTCATTCATGTTCCTGTGTACGGTATCAGCTCACCACCACATAATTAAATTAATTCCTGTAACGCCCTGGGAGTGTGTGACCAGCACCAAACATCTGCAGAGGAAACGTGTGCAACAGCACCCAGTCCTCCCACAGCGAAAGGACGGTCACCGTTACCCTTCCCAAAGCCACCGCAGCCTTCTAAACCCAAACAGCCTGGGGAGCATGATCCCCTGGAAAGCAAACAACATGCTAATTCAGGGGAAAAAAAATCATCAAAATCAAACCCAAACACTAGCGTTGCCCCAGCAAGGGCGTCTCTGCCCGCAGCATGAGCGCCTGCCAGGCATAAGGAGCGCTGGAGCTGGATTTGTGCACGGACAGTCAGATGGCTCCGTCCCTAAAAGCAAATGAAATCTGGATGCTTAGTTTGTGTGATTCACAGAGCCCATGGAATTAAATCACCCTCCAGATTTACCATCAAACGCAAGCGATGCGTGCAGCGAACCCAGCTCCTCTGCTTACTTAAGAGCAAACAAACAGAGGGAAATGTTTACTCTTTAGTTTTGAAGGGCTGTTTCTCTTCCGTGCTTCATACTTCTGGTTAGTAAAACCAAAGCCATCCCACACGAGATGACACCGTGCAGGTTGTCGCTCCTGCAGGGACTCGTTGAAGGTAGGAACGAGCACCAGTAGCAGATGAGGTGGGCTCTGGGTCCATGCTCTGTCTCCAGCCCAAGCTTTATGGCTGTTGAAGATGGATGGATGGTCACCGCAGGAACATCTTCTGCCCACCTCCTCCTTGGGCTGGAGAGAGGATACACCGTGTCCTCTGGACCAGGTTCCCCACCAAGAGCCCCCCCATAATACAGCAGCACACTGAATTCTTCTATATTCTGCCACCCTATCTTACAGACCCAGAACTGAACCAGTATCATCTCAACATTTGAACTATTTATTAATATTTAAAGTAATGTCATTATTGATACTTAATCATCAATATTAATCATTTAAATTTTTCTGGGCTCTCATTTTAAAGATTACTTCCTCCAAATTCCCTTTCATAAAGGCTGTGATTGTGGCACTGCTATTTCACTCTTCAGTAAAACACAAATGAGATGGAACTGATGGCTCGGGAGCGGCGTTTGAGCCGCTGTGTTCTTCTCGCCGTGGTTCCTGGGAGCTTCTAGGGACACACATCTAAAACCCCATCGAGACCACTTCAGGCACTGCTGGCTCCTGCTGTGTTACAGAGCACAGAGTAGTCCCATCAAACACAAAGACAAGTTAATATCAGATTTTTGCCAGGTTTCTCAACGTGGTAGCTCCCAACCTGGGTGAACTCCCCAAACCAGGAGGGTGAAAAGATCCTTGTTCATGATTCACACAATCCATCATATCAAATCAGAAGATGAGGATGTAGGTTCTCAAATGCCAGAGGAAACCTTGAGGTGCTCCAACAAACTCAGAGAAGGGCTGCACAGGGCCCCCACTGGGGACGGGGACAGCAATGATCACCCCACCCTGTCCATCTCAAACGCTTCTCTCTGCTTATTAATATGGTCCCATTTGCAAAACTTTTACAGGTTTTTTCTCCCCCCACAGCCTTATGAAAACCAACTCCAGCATAAAATTTCAATCTCTTCGTTTAATAGGATGTAATTCTGAGAGAATGCACTAAATTATGCAGCATCAAACCTTCAGAACTTCCACTTTCTCTCCGTCCTATCACAGTAATTATTTCTGCATGAACTAACCCTTTGTATTTCAGAGCAAAATCTTCAAATACTTATTTCTAGGAGGGTTTGAGTTACAAGTTGGGTTTGGAATTTTAAAAACAGTGAAGTAGAAACCAGAAACAATTCCCTTTTTTGCAATTCTTGCATGACTCCTTATGGTGGTGTCTGAGCTGGGATATTTATAGAAACAACTGGTTCTTGAGGTCACAGTGGGGAAGCTGACACGAGGGGGGGCTCACGGGAGGGGTCTGCTTTGCTGGAACCCTGGGGGTCTCATCGGGCTTTTCTCTGCTGCTTTATCCCTTCTGCAAAGCCAACGCAAGAGAGAGAGATGCTCAGCCTTGGGCTATTTGCACCCAGTTCCTCCAGCCAAACCACACGGCTCCTCTGGAAAACTTCAGCTGAACAGTTCCCAACCCTCGATCTTACTCCAGATTTTCACTTCCCTGACCCCCAGGTCTGCCCCCACCGCAGCAGAAAGACCACCAGCACGCTTCACGTCCCGTAAACAGAACTAAAGTTGCAATAAAAATCAATGAAATTCTATTTAGGTACTCTAGGGAAGCATCTATGGCACACTTAAAATTGTGGAATTTAATTAATTTTCCTTATTTATATTCTGGCCAACGAACTAAGATTCATTTTACCTCGTTAAATTTATTTACACTTACACAGTGGGAACTGATTGAGAAACACGTGAAGTCAACCAGCAAACGTCCACTGACTCCTAACCAGAACTGGCTAAGAACACCATGAAAATTGCTACAAAATTGTTTCCCACCACCTAAGGGGTTGAACGAGCAAAGTGGTTTTTACTGGATAAATTAAAATACTAACACCAGCACACACACCCCCCCCCATTCCCCATCTGCCCCCTTGGGTCATGCTGGCCACCCCTGTGTCCCTGGGGCTGGAGGACCAAAGCCACCAGCAGAAGGGCTGGCAGGGAAGCACCCGGAGGTCCCAGCCTTGCAGACACCCCCAGCTGCCCCGAGCTGCTCATGGGCAGGGGCACGTAACTGCTGCGGTTCCCTGAAACTCATATTTACATTTGGGTTTCCTTAAAATAATCTTCTAAACGGGTGTTTCTACATTATTTTTGATTTCCAAGATGAAATATAATGGCATCCTTAAATTATCCAAGGGCACTTCTGTGGCACAGGGTTTACTGAGTTCACAATTACATTAGACAAACTGTAAGGAGAAAATGAACAAACATCTAGCCTTTCGAGAACCTGTTCCGTTTCCGGGAATGCTGTGAAATCATTTCCTTGTCTAACACATCAGACATTTCTGCCAAAAGGTACAGGATCTGCAGATACAAATTCTAAAAGAAGAGATCAACCTGCTGAGACCACAGAATTTCCTCCTGCCTCCATCAGACGCTGGTTTTACACCGAGTCTGCATTTCAGACAGACCCGATTCGGGAGCACTGATTCAGGTCAAACACTGAGAACAGGTTGCTCGGAACTCACACTCACACCTTCATTTGACAGTATCAAAGTTGGTTGAAGATAAAAAATATCTGAAAAACAAAGGCTGAATATATTATGACAAAGGATTTTTAGAAGAAGCCGGCGTTTCTCTCCTCAGGGATAACACACAATTCTCTCAAGCGCAAGGGGAACGCAGAGGGGGTCACGTCACTCCTGTTGCATCTTTCCAGCTTTTACCCTGGGAGAACGGCCAAGTGCTGAACCAGTCCTAGCTTTCCAGGCACCACCAGCGGTCCCTGCCCAGGCCTGCACCCCTCACTTGTCTCCTGAACGGGGAAAAACCACCCCGCAGGTATTTCAGCAGTGTAAATGCTATTACTAACGCGAGAAATCCGATTTAAACTCTCTACAGCAGCACACTGGCGTTTGTTCAGAGGAAAAAAGCCTGCTACTTGTTTTAACAAGCAGTTAAACATACAGTAAATTTAGTCTGACTTTCATGACATTTACCAAGCAAACAGTTGGGCATGAATGAGATTTGGGTTGTTTGTCTTTTCTAACCGCTACCTGAAATATTTAATTAAGTTTTTGCTATTGTAAATATCTTGATATTACATTCAAGACACTGAATCGGTTTCTTCCGGTTCTTCCCGCTAAAGAAAATAGCTGTTTACCCAAGAACTTGGCAGAAATGGAGCAGGACTAATTTGTAACTGAAACCAGCTTGGCCGTAGGATTCTTGCAGGAGATAAGATGAAGTACCACAGCGGTACATTCCCTCTCCAAGTGTATTTTTATCCCACCAGAAGATCTTCCCTTCTACTTCTAGTTAGTCATGTCAGTGATATCACAGGAAAAGGAGGATTAGAAATGTCTCATGCTATAGATCCATGAGATAGGCTCAGACAGACATCATCTTAATGCCTTAGAAATCCCTGTCTATTTGAAGAGACTAAGGGCGTCGTGACCCATAAAGCCACTTCAGCCAATCCACAATATTTGACTTTATTTTTCAATGTGGATGGTGTAAAAAATTTGCAGTATCAAAAAGTTCTGCCTGGTACCGCCTGGCTTCTCCTTCTGATGCGTTTGCCTGGGTAACCCAAAGCAATGGCTGAATTTTCACTCAAAGAGTAAGAACCATCCTAGGAACAACCATCCCATTTCTTAGAGAGTCTTAATCAGGCAGATGAGCACTTACAGTTTCCAGCAGAGATTTACTGTCCAACAGCACAAGAAAACTGAGACTCATTCCAGTGTGATCTCTGGAGTTATCTGAGCTCAGAAACCCGCTGCACGTGCCCTCCTTGCGTGTGCCAGCCCAGACACGAAACAGAAAAGTGATTTTATGCTGAATATTAACTCAAGTAAGAAGTTATCACTTTAATAACTATAAACATTCATTTGCTTGCTTCATTACACAGCATTAAAGCTGGGCAGATCATTTACAACAAGCTTGTTAGAACTACTCAGTATTCAAAGGCAGGCCTGCTGTACTGCGAGGCACGCAGGACACCCGGGGCTGGGGGTGTGTGAAAGAAGAGCTTCCTGAGTCAATCAGCACCACAGTGGCTGGTTGGAATATTTCAATTTGCTCATCTGATTTTCCAAAATCGTTACTTCTTGCCCGTCTAACACCTAGAAATTTCATCATATGTAATGGCAAGACTGTCTTAAACGCCCCAGGAAAATCCCCCAGGGAGCGCATTGGGAACGCAGGAACAAGTGCCCAGGGACGCAGCCTGTGGAGTGCACCCAGACGCCCACAACTGCACAACCTCTCCAAATATTTACTCACTGGATTACATTTGTTAATTAATCTTTTAAAGAAAGTGAAGAAAAGTGTTTGCAGTTTCATGAGAAGTTGGAGAACCATGCCTTGGAGGGAAACGCCGACCAGCTTTGCTGAGCCCTGCTGCACCAGCCCAGCCCCACCACCAGGAGCTGGGTGGAGATGAGCAGAACTCATCTGGAAGGCTATAGAGATATCCAACCTTACTCCTCAATTTCTTAAAACCCCTTTTCCCAGAAATAATGCTTCTTGCAGACAAATTTCACCTCACTTCACTGCTTCCATCCCGGCTAGGACGGCGGTGAGGAACCGGGCAGGGAAGATGCTGGCCAAGCTTAGGGGTTTCCCAGGAATAACTCTGCTGCCCCAACACCTTCCCTTCAGTGTGCTGGGACCCCTTTGAACTCGCCACCGCTTGGGTTTGCTGCAGAAGAGAAGCTGTTTCTTCCAAAAAACCACCATAAAATAATTGAGTAACTGTTGTTATGAAAATGTGTTTTCTATCAGCAGAATTCGCTAATGAAGCGAGCTGACAGACACATGAAAGCGCATGTAGAAAAACGCTGGCATTAAGAGCTGTTTTTAACATGTAACGTTGCTTGGCCGTTAAGGTACTGATAGGAAAAATACTTAGTCACTTCCCAGCTGTTCTGTGGCAGGCTAAAACATTAAATTCAAACCATTAAATAATTCTGAAAGCAAGGGAACAGGTGGCAAATGGTTTATATGGCAGATGGTGCCTTTTTTAATATTTGTACTCACTGCTAATTTACAGAGTCCATAACCACAGACTCATATCTTACCTTTTTCACTCGAATAATTAAGAAGTCATATGTGCAAGTAAGAAAATAAATACCCCAATTCTTAATACAGTAGCCATAAAAGTGGTATTAGTGATTACTACATAACCCATACCTGAATTGCTCCACATAACTGTTTATATTCCCAAAGTTTATTGCCTTTTTTTTAAAAGGTAGAGTCATCTTCAAAGACTTGGCTTGATAGTGCAGGAAAATTAAGTTTTCTCTTTACCAGCAGAGCAAATAAGCATGAAGATGCAGCCCAGATCACCGAGTAGCTGCATCTCCACAAGCTCCTATTTAGTCTTTATGTTAAATCTGGCACAACACCTAACTTAACAGCAAGGCTGACATTAAATATTTAAGGGAACACTTTGCCTGCTACATCTATGAGCAGAACCACCAGTGGGTGAAAGAAGAACGGAAATAAAGGAACAAATAACCCCAAACAGAGCTCCAAGAGCATTGTTGGAACCTTCTCCATTTTAATTCATGTGTAATAAAGTGTTTGCATAACAGAGTTATGCAAAGAAACGTGATTTTTTTTTTCAAAGAAGCATTAAACATTGCTTATAACCCAGTTGCTGCTTGCAAACAATTTACCTTAAATCCCGAGCTTCTCTAGAAAAAGGATGAGCAAAAGGATCATTCAACAGAAAAGCCAGAAAAAGTCCAACCCCTTTTGGGATGCAAGAGTACCGGAAAGCAAGAGTTGCATCCCAAAGGTCCCGGGGCCACCTATCAACACCACACGTGCCCAGTTGGTCTGGCTGCCTGCTGCTTAAGCATGGGGGGTTTCCACACACAGACCCCCCCCCAGGGATAAGGGTATTTGCTAGTATTGAAAATTCGGTATGTTTTTCCCACCAGGCACTAAGAATTGAAGCCCACTGAAGAGAGCATTCACACGGCCACAGTAGACACCCCAGGGTGAACAGCTCAGGAATGACCCACCTGCCAACATGTTCACATTTGTTTGGCCAACAGAATCAGTATCATATCTCCAGCTTGGCTGAGACTTGTCTCAAGTCATCACAGATAAAGCATAAGGCCAAACAACCACATCTTACCCTCCAGAAGCTGCCAGATGGTAACGGCAGGGTAAAGCGGTTCAGGTTGCACACCACCACCTTGACCACCTCTCTCTCCAGGAGGGCAGGCTGTGACCATACCACCCACCTCCCTCCAAGCCACCACTGGGGACTCCACAGAGGTTAAAAGAACCAGAGCACCCCGACAGCTTGTGTCACCAACTGGCCATTTCTTACTAGCTCACCAAGTTTACCAATTAGGCCTGCAGAAAGGAACGCAGCCGAACGGCAAGGCTGCAGAACTAATCACATTGAAAGGCCTCCTTAAAAGTAAATATTAAATTATAAGGTTATTGATTGAACAAACCGCTGTGATTAGAAACACAGGGCTGCACAAGGTGGTATGAGACTACCAATCTCCAGTATCATCAATTAACAGTGTATAACTAAGCACACAATGTTCAGCCTCACAGGCACCAATATACACGAAGATTTAAGTTGGAAATAATTTAATCTTTTGTTCCCTGAGTTCATTCCTGTTACGTGAACATTGCCTTGTGTAAACTTTAGACAAGGAGAACAGGGAAAGTTCATTAATTACCACCTTACTTTATAAATCACACACGGATCAAGAAAAATGCAGCTGCCCCCGGGGTCCACAGATTATGCTCTCTCCAAGATGCATTTCTCTTTGAAAACAATAAGTCATCTCTAATAAACACCAGTGCACGGATATTTTGAACCGAGGGGCCAACAGGGTGATGAAACAGGTTCCACTGGGACTACCTGGACACTAGATGTGCTTTCTTCATCCTTTCCCAGCCATAAACTCACATGGCAACAGAGACATTTATTTTTGACAGCATTTTTTCCTCTGTAAATTAAGGAAAAGCATCCCAGGCAGGGATGCAGCCCAGCTGCAGAGCGGTCCCTGCCCCAGGGGCACCCCAAGGCTCCCTCCCTCCATCCCACCACCCAGCACCCACAGGGGAATCCAGCTCATTCCTCATCCAGCTGGTTTCAAGTCCCCTTCTCCGCCAGCACAATAAAAAGGAATTTCATAAAACTGTTTTATGTGAGCCTTTGCAAAGGCTCCCCCCCAGAGAGGGTGATTAATAGGCAAAAACGGTGAGCTGCATCTCCAGTTTATCCTACATGGACTGGGCATCTTCAAGCTTTCTCTTCTAAAAAGCGGCAATATATCCTGTAGGAGAAAACACCCAGGAGCACGTGGTTCACCACAAATGGCTGCAAACTGGATGACTGCTCGGGCAGGCAGTGTGGTATTTGATAGCCTCTCACGCTCCCAAGGGAAGCGACAATCCTCCCAGCCCGACACATTTGTCCTCGCCGAGCCTGTGAGACCCTGAGCCAGGCGTCAGAGCTCCCCGGTGACAGCACACCAGACCACCATATGACAACTCTCCTGGCAGCCAGGGCCCCTGCACCAGTTCCTTCCTCCATGGCTCCAGCATCTCCTGTTGGAGAAGAACCTTCCTGGCACATAAGTCTGCTTTTCAATGCAGATAAAGAATGATTTGTGGGATTTCTTTTTCCCCTCGGGATTCTCCTCTCAGACGCCCACGTACAAAGTGGCAAAATGCTTTCTGTGAGTCAAACAACAACCCATAGGGAACACCCCCAGCTCCCCACCCCACAGGGGCCACACACTTGGCTTCCCCTTCTCATCCCAGTACTTACAATCACAGAATGGTTTGGAAGGGACCTTAAAGCCCCTCCAGTGCCACCCTCTGCCCTGGGCAGGGACACCTCCCACTACACCAGGTTGCTCCAAGCCCTCTCCAGCCTGGCCTTGAACCCCTCCAGGGATGGGGCAGCCACAGCTTCTCGGGGCAACCTGGGCCAGGCTCTCACCACCCTCACACCAAAGACGTTGTTCCCGACATCTCAGCTCAATCTCCCCTCTTCCAGTGTCAACCTCTTCCCCTTCATCCTGTGGCTCCCCTCCCTCACCCAGAGTCCCTCCCCATCTCTCCTGGAGCCCCTTGAGGGACTGGAAGGGGCTCACAGGTCTCCCTGGAGCCTTCTCTTCTCCAGGGTGACCCCCACCCAACTCTCCCAGCCTGTCCTCCCAGCAGAGAGGCTCCAGCCCTCCCAGCATCTCCGTGGCCTCCTCTAGCCCTGCTCCAACAGGTCCATGGCCTTCCTGTGCTGAGGTCTCCAGAACTGGACACCGTACTTGTCCCCTCTATTCCGATGGGCCACTTTGCTCTTTGGGCTCCCTGAACACAAACCCTCTGCCCAGCGCCCTTGGCAGGAATTTATCTGGGGGATTCTAACGGCTGCTCAACAGGAATGGTAATTACCGAGACACATCGCTCATCAAAAGATTTCATCTGATCACCTAAAATCATCAACGCCTGCTTTCGGGGAAATTCAATCTCGCTGCGTTACACTTCAAGTACCAAAAAGATGGAAAATGCACCCTGATTTAAATTTTTAACTGAACTGGTAGATAACTTTTCTAAATATAGTTAGGCATTTCAGCATCCAGAGGCCAAACAGTTTCAAAAACTGCCTCTCCTGGTTTGAGGTGAAACAAACCAATTTTCTGTTCAGTACTTTTACTTTTTTAGCTGGGCCTCTTCTAACTGGCTAAAGCCTGAAATGAACAGCACATTGTTCANATATTTCATTAAAGTAGTTTAGTTTTTATCTAAACTCCTGAACCTCTTTAATCCTTTCCTCTCCTCTCTTTTCCTTAGTGGGGGGGGGAGGAGGGGTCATCATCTGTCCGACTGGTCAAAACCACGACACTGCCCTAAAGGCTTCAAACCAGAGTTCCACAGCGAGTCGGGGATGCCATCGGACTCCCCCAGCTCCCCCGCTCCCACAGCTGTGACGCAAAGCCACGCTAAGAAAACAGCATCTCTTCCAGCACACAACCACATCCAGCCCCACCACAAAACACACGAAACCATGGCTGCGTTTTTCCAGCACATTTTATAACCATAAACACCCTGACAATCTACTTAAGCCTTAACCAAATATTACTGCATGTCAGCAGACACCTCTCAAGGCCCAGCCCTGCCAACCAAAGCCTTGGGGACGCTGAGGTCCTGGTTTTCTCTCGGGGGGACAGACACACAGCTCAGTTCGTACACTGACTGCCAACACCACAGCGACACAGGCTGCAACCGTTGGTGGAGCCTAGAACTCACTTTGAACACACAATTTCAGAGAAGAACTGGGCAGCAGCACAGAAAATGACTTTAATTCTGGGCTGCAGAAATGCCACCGCTATCCCCTGAATATTTCATTGACCAGAGATCACCGGCAGCAGCACTCCTGCTCAGAAGCCCCTCTCCGCTGCAAACTAAGTATAAAAAGCTGCTCGTCAGTGTCACCAGGAGTGACCTTACCTGGAAAAGGCGAGGCCAAGACTGGAATTTTGATGGGGGAGAAGGTGAGGACGTGGCAGGGTTGGACGCTCGGTGCCGAAGGTCCCTGTGGGGCTTCAGGCTCCACCGACAGCATCGCAGCAGTGGCCAACGCCAGGCTCTGACTGCTGACTGGTTTAAGGCTATTCTGGCAACCACCTGTGGAAGGGCAAGACACAGCAGATTTATTTTTAATTGGAAAGCAGTGGATTTACATAGGATGGTGTCTTCAGCGCCTTCCTGTTTCAATGGAAATTCAATGGAAATTCAGAAACGGAACAAGGGTTTCAATGGAACAAAGGTCTGCCTCATTTCCCACCCAGCCTGTCTGCCTTAGAGAGACCCCGCATTTCAAACATATTATACAATATATTTTCTAATGACTCTCAAAGCCTCTGTCCTAACCATTATTCTTAAAGTCCTAGTTTGTGGTTGGTGCATTTTTGGATATTAAAACCCCACAGATGTGAACACACCTTTATAGCCCAGAGAGACAAGACAGTAGTGAGTCATGTATAAACTGTGCAGAGTTATTAAATTTAAATGAAAAAAAAAACCCAGTGTTTTCTTCAGCTCCCACAGCTTCACAGCGGTGCATGATCACCCTTATTCTGACTTTTCCTCAACAGCAGTTGTCTGGTTTCAAATCCGAACATTTTGGTTACTTGCTCTATTCACCATCCAGCATCGATGTTACCTGCACGGCTGTTTGCCCACAACACACATGCAAATACCCAAGTTTTACTAGTTTTATGTACTATTGCCTTTCATCTTGAAAGCACGCCATGCAGGAAACTCCACGTGGTTTCAAATGGGAGCTAAGAAGTCCCCCAAATCCAGACTCAAAAGCACTTTAGCCCATGCAACCTCTACCTTTAAGTCTAACAAGCTTGGGGGGGAAAAGACCTTCAGATCTCAATCTTGGCTAAATATGTTAAATAAACAAGAAAATGGGTAGTAAAAAATCTTAAGGATAAAACCTAATTTGACAAACACCAGCTGTTACTCCCTCTACACTGAGCTGTGTACTCAAAAATTAAGCAATCATTAGCTTATTATGCCATTTAGCAAATGTTTTCAGTTCACGTGGAAATCCTTCAGGCACTAAGAGCCAACTGCAGCTCTGCAAAAAACCGCTATTTGATCAGATTCTAACTCCAGCATTCCAGGGGTTTGCAGGAGCTCTTTCCCTACGTGCTTCCACGCAAGGGAAGCTGGGGCTGGGCTGTGGCCATGGGAGCGGTGGCCATCGGGGCATTTGGGGGTGACATAGCCCGGTTTGAGGCACATTCCCTGCACAGCTCTATAGCCCGGGCACCTCATTCCGGTTTTTCCATCCCACTCCAGCTCCAGACACCTAACCAGTTCTGATTTTCAGATGCCAAGTGCTGTTGGGCTCTTAGCTGGCACTGGGCAGGAGCGGGTCAGTGGTTTTTGGAAAGGGCCCTGCTTTGGTTGCAGCTAATTGGGGCTCCTGGGGCTACCCATTATGGAACTGCTGGCAGCTTCGCTCCAGACTCTTTATAAACAATTATTTGCCAGCAAAATAAATTCTGTGATAACAAAAGGGAAGTGAAGTATTTTCAGTAAACATTCACAAAAGAACCTTCTATTATTTCTACCGCGTTTGTCAATTTCAAGAGAATTCATGTACAACACCTGCATGTGTGCTAATTACAGGCAAAACCCCCACAAATATTAGAGTTTTAATGGTTCTACCATGGATGGATGAGTAACAGATTATTCTGTCACAGTCACAATGGAAATTAAAATAATAATAATAATAATCAGTGCCCAACAAATCCAACTGTTTAACAGAAGTTCATTGTTTATTCACAGGCCATCAGGTTAGGTTAAACACCCGGCCTCCAACAGCTTGCCCTCATTCCTCATTCCAGCTGCTGGCACTTGGGGGAAAAATCCACAAAACATCCTCTGTAAATCTTATGAAAGCTAATGTTGCCTGGAAAAATGACTTTTCTACTGGTTTCCTACAGGGTACAGGAGCAGAAAGGTTGTTTACTTCTCATTTTGATTCTTTTATTTTGGAGAAGATGCAATTTCCCCAAAGAGCCCAGGAAAGCAGCAAAAAAGCTGTAGTTGCTTGGAAAGCCGAAGTCTTCCACCAGCACAGATGAGTAACACTCCTGAAGCAGGGCTTCCTTATTAAAGTTTCATCAATTCCCTTATTAAAGTTTCATCAGTCAGTTGAAAGAGAAGTTTTGGTGATTTCCCCGCCTTTGATGAAGTTCTCTCTCCCTCTCTTCTGCTAAATAATTCCGCGAAGGACTACCCCCTCTAACTGCTAATGCTTGGGAGGAGAGCACGGACGGGGTGTCCAGGGGTCATCAAGCCCCCTCTCCCACTCTGTGGTCAACTGAACAGTCATCTCCACAATTTATCCACCTCTAAGACAGCGTATGATTTGCCAAAGCAACTGGAAGCTGGCCCAGGCCTTGTGGAGAGCCAGGGACTTTCATTTGCACTCAGCAAAGCTGGAGAGAAGTTCTCCTCAGAAACAAACCACCTTTGCAGTACTTATTTCCAAAAACTTCTTGGAAGGGCTTTTTAGAATCATCATTAACCACCCCACGCTTATGTGAATTTCATGAGTCAAATGCCTTGAACACACTAGTGAAATAGCACCATCAATGTATCCATGATGGAAAAAAGAACAACTGTGGTTTTTTCCCTAGCAATGGTGTTTTCCCCAAGGCTGTGAGCCTTCCCTGGGGACATACACAAACCCAGCAGAAGATGTGACTGTCCTGTGGCACACGCCAAACCATGCAGCAGAATGCCCTCAAGTGGTCTCCATTAGCTGCCAGGGAGGAAGGAGACCCTCAGCGATGCACAGGCCAATCCTGCTGAGACCTACCAGGGGCATGGTGCCCAGCCCAGGGCGTGCTCAGCATCCCTCCCCAAATCCAGCCCCAGCTCCCCCTCGTGCCCTCTGCACCCACAAACGCTCTCTGCAGCCAGAGCCCACCAAAACTGCCTTTTGGCTACTTTAACAACTGAAACCATCAAGTTTTTCTCCTTGAGCAAAATACACCCGAAAGAACAGGCATTACTTTCTTCACCAAGGCAGAAGCAAAGACAAGTAAAGCTTGTGAGATGTGAAGATCCACTCCCACCCAAAAAGGGTAATTCAAGACCTTCCCTTGCACATGAAAAAACGAATCGGCATTGTGAGAACTTACTGTACAAGGCAATGAATTTTAAATTACACTTGATTATCACAGCTTTTCAGTCTTTGTCTTCACTTTTGCCTACAGGAGAACATCTTTACCAGAGGGTTATGGAATATCCTTCCCCAAAGCCCCACATTAAGAAAGTAAGAGAGGAAAAAACTTCAAGCAGGTCAAAGACCTTTTGAACCCTTTGTTTCTCCTGGAGAAAAAGGAATTAAATACCCACGAGTATAATGTTCCTTGTAACCTTTCTTAACGACCCAATGAGTTGCTGGGTTTTGCTTATCCTTTTAGGCCAGACTTCCCTGAGCAGGCAACTTGTAAACGTCCCAGCCCCAGCTGGAATTTCGCTCCGGTTCCTGCCCCTCCGCCATTGCAATGCTCAGATGCCATAGATGACAGCACCCGGCTCCTCACAAACCAGAGCAGCCCCTGCAAGAGGCTGAAAGGTCCGGGTTTCTTCAGAATGAGGTCCTGTGGCCAGGGAGGACGATACTATGGAAGGGTGAGAACTACAAGCCTTTCCCATGAACACATTACATTTCCATCATCTGAGTGGAAAAAAAAGTACTTTCGTTGGGCTAAAGTTTGTACTTGGTTTGGGTAGAAAACAGGAAAATTGCCAGAAAAGCACAAACTTAACAAGCAAGACAAGAACATTGCAAAGGCTGTGACTGGAGTCAAGCATTCCCAGAGAGTTAATAAAGTGCTCATCTCTGCAGTGCCTTTCACAGCCTCCCAGGAATATTCACCTTCCAGCAGGGCTGTTCCTGTTTTTCAGCCAGGGAGCCCTTAACTGTAGTGGAGTCCAGTTCGAGAGCCCCAAACCTGCCCACCTACAGGGACAAACCTGCTTCAGGTGGAGAGGTTCTGCTGAGGAAACACAGAAGGGCAGAAGGTGTCACATGGCTCAGAGCTGTTGGAACCCACAAGAGAATGGAACCCAAATTTAACACAAAGAACCCCCATTTCTTCATGGATTTGTAGAATTTAAACTGAAATTACCCAGGAAAAGGTACCTGTACATAGATGTCTACATGCACAGAAATTCTAATCCTGGTACTCGCTAGGAAAACTATTGGCTCAGTTCTGTAAAGGTTAGTGGAATTAACAGAGAGAAAGGGAAAAGAAGAAGGATCAAAATGTTAATCTGTACACGGGATGGGTAACACTAAAGCAATTTGGTGAAAGAACATACACAAACCCTTCATTCCAGTATTTGTGATTTCAACCCCAGTGGATGAAAGAGCAAGAGGATTGCTTTTGAGCAAAGAGACACTGCAGAAAGTGCAGAAGCAGCAACACCACTGAGAAACATTTTCTACTGAAAAATCATTCCACAAAAAAATGAAAAAGAGGAAAGAAAATATCTGATTGAAGAAGACTATTTTCTTTCAAGGAAACCAACACTGAAAGCCTTCATTCCAGGTTAAATTGCTCCTGTTACAAATGAAAAAAAAACCCACATTCAGAGCATTTTGTTAAGGCTGCAAACCACGAGGAGGCTTTCACCTTAGCACCTCCTCCCAGAGCTCCCAGCTCCGAGTGGCCTCCCTGCAGGAGACCTGGGAGAACACAGAGCTTCTGCCACATGTACTCTTCTGCACACATCTTCACAGCTGCCACTGAAGGGACCCATGGCACTGGAGTCAGAACAACACTCAAGACCAGTAAGAAAACGCAATTTATGTTGAAATGTGCTTAAATAAAATAAAAAAGTCTGTCTGAGGATGGTCAAATGCTTCCAAATGAAACCAGATGTTCAAACACTGGACTTTGAGCAGAAATGCAGAGGGCAGCATCAAAGTTCCACTGACCCAACACCCTACCTGAAGCTCCTCTGCCATAAAAGCTCTGATTTTGAGGTCAGGCAGGTCTCCAAATTGCTGCTGAGCAGCTGCCTGCAACTTTTACCCCCGGAAACTCTTGAGGGTGTTCATTAAATAAGCCTTTGGCAACAGTGCCAGGAGGGACCTCGCTGACCCCACATTTCACCATCACCCTCCAGCAAGCAAAAGGCAAACACGGATTTGAAGGGCTACGAGCTGAGAGCCACCACCTCACCCTAACAAAATCACTGTGTTCCTGCTGGCACCCACCAAGATGCTCCACCAGCCACAGGCTCTGCTCAGCATTGCCACCGGCTACTTCTTGAAGTTCTTCTGGGGAAATCCTCTTCCTCAAGAGCAGACAACACCCTTCCACATGCACCTCCTGCTCCCTCCCTCACAGGAGGCTGGATGAAAGGCTTGTTTTCCAAGGTTTCCTGGGAAAACCTTCTCAAACACACCAGTAAGAGCAGCTGTTTTGCAAGGAACCACTCCTGGCGATGCTCTTGAGAGCCAGCGACACCAAATGGCAAGAGTGGGCCTTCAAACATTTCAAATACATCAATAATAGTAAAATCACTGAACACCGTACCAGAGGGCAACAGCTCTTATCTAACGGGAGCCACTAAGGATGGTGGTCCCTTGCACCATGTCCAGTGGCCACTGACCTCACAGGGACAGGCAGAACACACAGACACCGTATGGTCACTCCTGACTGGGAGCCAAACCAGCCCAAACCACATCCCCACAGCACAGAGCACAGCGCAGGAGACAAAAATATCGGTCCTTTCTCTGCAAAAATATCCAGGCACTGCTTTCCTCACCGAAAAACCCCCACCCTGCACTATCCAGCAGACATAAACCAAGCTATCACTCCTAGGTGGGAAAATAAAATGCCACTATTCGCTTTAGATACACAAAATGGTAAGCACATAAATTCATGTTTTTGCAATATACGGGAGAATAATAGCTGCTTCCCTTTCTCACAGAAAATAACACCTTCCACAGCTGGAGCTCGTGGCTGTTAAATGACGTGCATTACCACTCCCCAAACTCCAGTGCTCACTCCTTTCTCTGGGTAACACCGCTGATGCACCGAGAAAACAATTATGTCATTACTGATAACCGGGGAAGGCAAACCTGCCATCAGACGGGCTTTCAGAGCGAGCCAGAGCCTGCAGAAAGCTTACTAAGCCCTCAGCTTAAACCACTTAACCAAGCAATTTGCCCTCAGTAGTTTTTATTACTCTTCATAGTAAGTGTATAGATTATATGGGAAATACCTCAAGCGCTACCATAAGGCTGCAGGGCACCAACGTGGCCACCCTGCAGCAAAGGCATCACCCTCTCTGGAGCTCACACGTGGCCATGGGCACTACTGGGTGAGCATGGACCAGAAATAGGATGGGAAGATTCAAAAAGGTGATTGGGGGTCGTCATGGTCCCACCCAGCTGAAGGGATGCTCAGGGAGTGGCAACAAACACCGAGCACACTGCTGATGGAGGAGCTGGGGCCACCTGAAGATCTCCTCAGCAAACAGGCTTCAGTGTCCATTTGTTGTGCAGGGGAGAAGAAAACCTTCTCTGTGCTACTGGCAGATGACTGTGGGCCCTTCACTACAAAAAAAGAAAGCTGTTGAGGGGCTGGAGCATGTCCAGAGAAGGGCAACAAAGATGGTGAGGGGTCTGGAGAACTTCTGAGGAGAGGCTGAGGGAGCTGGGGGTGTTCAGCCTGGAGAAAAGGAAGCTGAGGGGAGACCTTCTCACTCTCTACAACTCCCTGAAAAGAGGGTGTAGTTGGGGGGGTAGGTCTCTTCTCCCGAGGAACAGGCCATGGGACAAGAGGAAACAGACTCACGTTGTGCCAGAGGATGTTTAGGATGGAGATTGAGAAAAAAAGTTTACACCAAAAAGGTTGTCAAGCTTTGGCAGATGCTGCCCAGGGCAGTGGTGGAGTCACCATCCCTGGAGGGATTCAAAAGCTGGGCAGACGTGGTGCTGAGGGACGTGGGTCAGTGTTGGGCTCGATCTGGAAGGTCCATTCCTACCTGGCCAGTTCTATGACACAGCACCGGGCTGGGGATGCCCCTGTTCTGCCAGGTGTATTTTCCTAACTGTGGCTCTATGTCTGAAATATTGCAGGTGACAAAACATGTTTGCTTGAAATATTTTAAACCTAGATAAAGAATTGGCAGGCTGTCACTCCCCTGCACAGAACCCTCCCTCTCAGTCCTTAAAAATGGCCTTGGAAAGGTGCCTCCTGGCCAGGGGCACATCTGGACCAGTCCCCAGCATCCTGGGAGGAACATATCCATGGGATGGATCTACCAGGGCCATCCCCCCTCCCCAGCAGTGCCCCAGTTGAGCATGGGGGGATTCTGGCAGGAGGGGAAGGCAGTTTCCCGCACGGCTGCTAAAACAGCAAAATGTGGAACCCGTTCGGGCGGTTCAACATGTTTCAATACAGAACAATATGCACTGCTAATTAATCAGTCTGGCAAACCAACCCAAACAGTGAGTATCTCCTCCAGCACGCTCTCACTGAAACTCTGCATTGCCAGCAAAATACAAGGAAACTTCCTGTGGCACAGCTGGGAAATGGGGAATAACCCCAGAGCTGTTCCTCACCCGTAAGAGGGCTCCGCTCTCAACAGGACGGACCTTACCTTTGATACAAGCAATGGCATCAAGCCGTTAAGGATGGACTCATTCTGAATGCAGGAACATACATTAGGGGTTCAACCATCAGCAGTGTTTAGGGGTTCAACCATCAGTGTTTAGGGGTTCAACCACCAGCAGTGTTTAGGGGTTTAACCACCAGCAGTGTTTAGGGGTTCAACCATCAGTGTTTAGGGGTTCAACCATCAGCAGTGTCTAGGGGTTTAACCATCAGCAGTGTTTAGGGGTTTAACCATCAGCAGTGTCTAGGGGTTCAACCACCAGCAGTATTTAGGGGTTCAACCATCAGCAGTGTTTAGGGGTTCAACCACCAGCAGTGTTTAGGGGTTCAACCACCAGCAGTATTTAGGGGTTCAACCATCAGCAGT